>CM053793.1:558430721-558848221 GCA_028749045.1 Cupressus sempervirens | reverse complement strand
TCTAGTTTTCTTAAGCTATCTTGTAGGTGCATATAATTAATATTTTATTAATTATATTGTGCAACCCTAGCTTTTTTAGGCTTTAGTTTTCCTTTTCGGGTTTCGTGATTCCTTTATAAGGATTCACCTCTTTGTATTTTAATACATTCAATTATTGGATTATATGAGATATTGCTCTTTGCATGTCCATAAGATGGATCTGGCTTTTTGGCCTCCTTGATGTAACGCTCCGCCAAGGGATCCAAAAGAATTAACCTAAAGTTTCACTAAGTTTGCTAAACATTTTTTTTTTTTTAAAAAAGTAGGAAAGTATGACATACACATCAAACAAATAGTAGCGGAAGCAATAACATGTAATCATCGACAAACATACATTGCAAGTTACATTTCTTAAAGATCCCAAGACGTTGAGTCACGTTTAAATTTAATTAATTCTAAGTCTAACAACTAACACATACATATAAAAGAATAATAAAAAACTCCAATGTCCATAATATACATTTGTTCCGAATGCTCCTTGGCAAATTAATTCGGAATGCTCATTCATCCACTGTACATGTCACAGGGTATGAAAGGCTTAAAAGAATATACATATGTAAAGATCAAGATACAACATCCTCAAATCCATGATACAAAGTACAGTAAAAATATATGAAACTATTCACCATACATGATACATCCATACATCCATAATGATAAAACATCTATCATAAAATCTAACCATCCATCATAATAATCCAAGAACATAGTGAAGGTAAATGCCAATCACGAAATCTCCAGCCACGGTGACCACGGAACGGATCTCAATGGTAAGAGTAAAAGCATTACCACCCGACCGCGTGGAACCTAAATGGTCCACTCCCACCGCGCTGAGGAGATAGTCTCAAGTCCCAAATAGGATAACAAAACCTATAATCATAAATACTCTCTAAGTCCAGGAAATCCTATAAGTATGCTAACTCAAGGGTTCCTAAAAAAAAAATCGACATCTAAATCCCAGAGGTACCACAAGACACGTAGGAAACCTAATATGCAAGCGGGAAAGTGTCATCGCAAAAGTCATGTAGAAGTTACCCGAGCAATCCCTTAGGAATCCCGAGTCCCTACTGATCCTGCGGCCACTAGTATCCTCTCGTACTGACGAGGCATACTATGGAATGCAAGGTCGTAACCAAGCGTCCTCTCTACCCCATCCTAGTCTGTACTAGCACTCATGGCATGGGAGAGAACATACAATTATCTTGTTAGGTTCATTTTCTCTCATTTAGTGTAAATGTTTTCACTTATTAAAAATGACTTACAATGGGTTTCTCAAGGCAGCCTCTTAGGGCTCCGACCCCCATTGCAAGCCACTTCCCGACTCTACACATAGATAACCTACCCTAGCTCATGAACTCGTAAATCAAAGAATCATAATAAAACCATCTCAGTCCTATATGAGCAACTGAAAACATCATAAAAAGATAATCCACAAAATATATCAGTTCTTCATGAGCAACAGATAACATCAAATAGTAATCATGTAATCACGACAGTTCTCTATCAGCAACTGAAGGCATCAATGATAAGTCACAAAATCCAATGGTTCTCTAATGAGCAACCAGAAGTAATACAAGTATAACTGATCGAGACTCAGAAATGGTTATCAAATATAACTGATCGAGACTCAAAAATGGTTAAGTTAGGTATTCTCAATTACATACATCTCAGCTTCACACAAGGAACTGGAAAGCAATCACAAACAGTAAACACAATCATGTCATAGAGCACTTCATCACATTACCATGGTCAGATTAAGAAAGATCGAGACCAAATCATCAAGACATCACATTCACAAACTCCGAGCCTCTGGTAACAACCTGAACTGGTCAACGCTAAACCAACCCCAAAACATTCAAAGTACAAAGACAACATCAAAGTCTCAGAGATTGGATCTGAAAGTATATTATTTAAGTTAAGGTAAGGTTTGTGTTTTAGTTTAATGTCGAATTCAAGTAACAAATTTTTCACAACTACCCTTTTTCGAATAACCCATTTCTATAATAACTTTCATTAAATCAATATCCAAATTTATAATTTAGTCAAATAAAATTCATTATTAATTAACTTAATTTTAATTAAATTAATCAATATTCATTAGATCTAATTACTTATTTTAATCCCACTACTAATTGTTAATTTATTAATATTTAAGCAAAATTATTAATAAATTAAAATCTACAACTATATCTATACAATTAATATTTATTTATTAAATATTTAAAAAGTTTAATATATTATAAAAATTGAATATATTATAATTTTTATTATTTAAAAATTTTTAATTAAATAAAATTCTTTTTTTTAATAATTAAAAAAAATTATATAAAAAAAAATTAAAAAAAAAAAATGAATTTCCAAAACGTTTATAGCCCGTCGGCTTTGGCCGCAGGCCTGCGGTCGCAGGGCCTGCGGCGGCAGGTACTCTGTACCTGCCGTCGCAGTACCTGCGACACAGGTACTGTCGACCTGAGCCGACAGTGGGGGCGGGTACGGGGTAATTCCCTCCCCCCCACTATATTATTATATAAATATATTTTTTCATATATATATATATATTTTTAATTTGATTTGATTTTATTCTAAAACAATAAAATAAGTTTTATTTTAACAAAATTAATTTTGTTTAATCTTTTTAATAAAAACAATTTCTTCCAAAGGGTAAATATGTAAAATATAAATATATATATATTTATATATATATTTATTTTATTTTATTTTATTTATTTATCTAGAACTTTTCAATTTCATTAAAACAAAACCCTTATCAAATTAGATCTTAATTTCTAAATCAAGAAAACAATGGTTCTAATTAATTCATCCAGTCTCCATGGATACAAAAATTATTGACGAATAATTAATAACTTCACAAGATTTGAAAGCTTAAAACTTTTATCACAGAGAATTCAGATCTACAAACCCCAGACACGAAGAAGGCAGGAAGGGATAATTGCAATTTTAATAGATAAAAAACACAAGACCCTACCTGATCCTGATGCTATTATGCAATCTCCAGAAAACTGTATGCGAATTCGCTCCTCTCAATAACCTTCCCCTTCAAGACTTTCTTCGTATCAGCCTTCTGAAATTTGCTTCCAAAAATTGTCTTCCTCCAAAATTCTCGTCCAAATTCGTATTCCCCAAAAATGAACCCCCAAAGTTGTGATAAGCAAATTCTCCTCAATTCGGGGCACTAATTGTGCGTTTACCCGAGAAGACTCTTTGCACAACTCAGTTAACTCCAAATTAACTTTTATTATGTTCTCTAATTCTTTTGCATTCAACTTTCATGCACATTAAGTTGAATTATTAAATAACTTTATTTAAAATTTCACTTGACTTCAATTCTTAATTAATTTATTACTTTAAATCTTATGTGCACTTTTAAGAAATTAAAATAACATTATTAATTTTTATAATTTAATCTTTTAATTTAATTCTTATATTTAACTCATGTTTAGATCATGCGATCTAGAATTCTTATTAAATTAATATCTTTCAACTTTTTAATTTATTTTAGAACTTAATTGATAACATATTTAATTAATTTAAATAACAATAATATTTAGCATTTATTTAAAAATGAACTCCAAATATATAATTATAAAATTAAATAAATATTATCCTGTTCTAAATATATCTTGAACTTTAATCTCCAACTTTAATTCTTTTATTTAATTAATTAATTAATTAATTAAATATAAGGATATCATAATAATTCCTTATTAAATTAAATCATTAATTAGTCTTTTTAATTAGACTTAATTAATAGAAAATACACCAAGGACTCATAAAGCAACATACGAAAACCCATCATAGAAAAATACATACCAAATCAAACAAAAGGGTTATAATCACCAAATTACATCATTTGATGCATTCGGAGGGTACTTAACTCAGATACTTGTCCTAATTATCAATTAGGACAATTGGCTAGAGGGTTTAGGATTTGGACTTAAGAGTTTATCTCCCCTCTCTTACCATTGAGACAGTGCGATAGGGTACGCTCATCCTAACAATTCAGGGAAGTCGATACCCGGTACCTGCAACCTGTATAAAATCCACGCATGTACAAACACAATATTCTAAGCTAAACAGGCAATGGCAGGAAGTGGTGCATCGTGTAGATCCCGACTAGCAGGTGACTACGACTCCCTTCCTTAACCATATCAGAAACACCATACATAAATAAAACAGCACGCACACCATACACATGCGGTATGGGGTAAGTATCCATAAGAAACACATGGAATAATGAACCATCTAACTAATCATCATCGATAACTAAAACCATTGAATAATCATCATACATGCACGAAATATAGAGTACCAAGTAATCTCATCATATAATAAACTGAGTGTAAACATCATCTGATAATCTCTAAAATAATAATACTACTCATCAACCATAAATTGGCCTAAAAGAGTTTGGCAATCATATCATAAATGTAGCTCGAAAAATGTAAACTAGGGGCAGGCACTACATCCACCCCCCCTAGACTTAGGCTTACTCCTGGAAGCCTATAAACAAATAGGGATATAAATCCCATAATCTAGATGCATCCTCCCATGTCGCTGAAGAGTCATCAGTAGGGTCCCATTGGACCCTTACCTGCTCTATGGTTCGACCCCTGAGGGTCAACTCCCGCTGCTCCAGAATACGAATTGGCTCCAAAGCCAGCTGCCCGTCCTCTACCTGTAATGCATTCCAATCAAGAATATGTACAACATCAGGAATATACTTTCTAAGTACTGAAACATGGAAAACATCATGAATGCGAGCAAGGCTGGGCGGTAAAGCAAGACGATAGGCAACTGGACCAATCCTCTCAAGAATTTCGAATGGTCCCACAAAGCGAGGTGCTAGCTTCGAGCCCTTTCCATAACGGATCGGACTCTTCCGCGGACGCACTCTCAAGAAAACCTTCTCTCCCACAACAAACTGCTTATCTGACCTATGAGCATCAGCATACTTCTTCTGCCTATCCTGTGCCGTTGTCAAGTGCTCTCGGATACGCACCACTTGTTGCTCCATGTCACGAAGCATCTCTGGGCCCAACAGGATGCGATCCTCAAGGCTATCCCAACTCAAAGGTGTACGACAAGGGCGTCCATATAAGGCTTGGAAAGGTGCCATGCCAATAGAACTGTGATACCCGTTGTTGTAAGCAAACTCCACTAGGTAGAGATAGTCCTCCCAATGAGTCTGCCTATCCATCACATACATCCTCAACATATCTTCGAGAACCTGATTCACTCTCTCTGTCTGCCCATCTGTCTCTGGGTGATATGTTGAACTGAAGTTCAACTGCACTCCAAGATCATGCTGTAGTGATGTCCAAAATGCGGAAGTGAAAACATGATCCCTATCCGAAATGATCTTTCGGGGAATACCATGTAGTCTCACAATGTCACGCATGAAGACATTAGCTACTGAAGCTGCAGTATAGGAAGACCTGATTGGTGCAAAATGTGCCACCTTGGTCAACCGATCAACGGTGACCATGATAGCATCATGACGACGAAGAGTCATAGGTAATCCTACTATGAAATCCATAGAGATGATGTCCCACTTCCATGAAGGAACGAGATTCGGTTGCAAAAGTCCTGCCGGATGCTGGTGTTCTGCCTTGACTCTCTGACACTCAAGACATCTAGCCACAAAATCAGCAATGTCGCGCCTCATCCCGGACCAATAGAATAAACGTCGCAAATCTGCATGCATCTTCTTGACACCTGGATGTGCCGAGTAAGGTGCACGATGGGCCTCTGATAGGATCAATATGCGAAGCTCATCCAGTAGCGGCACATAGATCCTTCCTGAAAGTCTCAAAAGGCCATCTGACTCTAGGACATAGCCTAAAAAATTACCCTCCAAGGGTCTCCCTGAATTGATCTCACTGCACACCTCCAGATACCATGAATCAGTGGGGAGTGCCTGAAGTATCTGACATCTCAAATCGACACTAAGAGTCATAGATGATATCACATGTTTCCTGCGACTCAAAGCATCAGCTACGACATTCTCCTTCCCCTAGATATACTTCACCTCAAAGTCATACTCGCACAAAAACTCCATCCAACGCCTTTGCCTAGCATTCAGATTAGGCTGCGTGAATATGTACTGAAGACTACGATGATCGCTATGTAGTTCAAATCTGTGTCCCAACAAGAAATGTCTCCATCTCACTAAGGCATGAACTACTGCTGCTAACTCAAGGTCATGTGTAGGATAATTCAACTCATGATCCTTGAGTTTGCGTGACTCATATGCAATCACTTGACCATTCTGCATTAGAACTGCTCCAATACCCTTGAGGGAAGCATCTGTACACACCATGAACTCACCTTCTGGATCAGGTACTGCTAAGATCGGTGCACTGGTCAGAAGCTCTTTGAGTTTCTGAAATGCTTCTACACACTTTTCTGTCCAAAGAAACTTCTTTCCTTTCCTCTGGAGGGAGGTAATAGGGTGTGCTATTCTGGAGAAGTTTTGAACAAATCTGCGATAATACCCAGCTAGACCCATGAAACTACGAATCTCCGACACAGTAGTGGGTGCAGGCCAATCTACTATTGCCTAGATCTTCGCAGGGTCTACAGAGATACCTTCGCCTGAAATAACGTGTCCCAAATACTGTATCTCTGATTGAAAGAAATCACACTTTGTCGCATTGGCATAAAGTTGATTATCTCTCAAGCACTGCAAAACTAAACTCAAATGTTCCTCATGTTCCTTTTGGGACTTAGAATATATCAGAATATCATCGAGGAACACAAGAACAAATCTATCAAGATAGGAACGAAACACCCCATTCATTAAGCACATGAAAACTGATGGAGCGTTCGTCAACCCAAAGGGTACCACTGTGAACTCATAATGCCCGTAGCGAGTTCGGAAGGCGGTCTTATGAATATCAGCCTCCTTGATGCGAAGTTGATGGTATCCTGACTTAAGATCAATCTTAGAGAACACTGTAGCTCCCTTGATCTGATCAAATAAATCATCAATCCTTGGTAAAGGATACCTGTTCTTTATTGTCACCTTATTCAGCTGTCTGTAATCGATGCAAAGGCGCAAAGAACCATCCTTCTTCTTCACAAAGAGCACTGGAGCTCCCCATGGTGATACACTAGGTCGAATACTACCCTTGGCCAAAAGTTCCTCTAACTGCAAACGCAACTCACTTAGCTCTTGAGTGGTCATACGGTAAGGAGCTCTAGAGATAGGTTCCGCTCCTGGAGTGAGCTCAATGCTAAAATCAATGTCTCTCTTCGGAGGCATGCCTGGAATCTCACTCGGAAAGACATCAACATACTCCTGTAGAATAGGGTGATCTAGGGTCTTCCTCGTAGATTCTTCCTCATCAAGCTCATTTACCGTAACGGCAACTACCTGACATCCCTTACGAAAGCTTCGCTTAAGT
Source organism: Cupressus sempervirens (assembly GCA_028749045.1). Classification (NCBI taxonomy): domain Eukaryota; kingdom Viridiplantae; phylum Streptophyta; class Pinopsida; order Cupressales; family Cupressaceae; genus Cupressus; species Cupressus sempervirens. The sequence continues at coordinate 558,840,755 of CM053793.1, read as the reverse complement.
TGCATAGCAGAGATCATCCGTAGGGATATAGGCCTCGGTATCCCCACAATCTCAACATCCTTCCCTTGGTCATCCTCACACATAATGGTCTTCTTTCTGCAGTCAATACTAGCCCTATGAGAGCCAAGCCAATCCATACCTAAGACCACATCGTAGGAGCGAAGAGGAATAACTTGAAAATCGACTGAAGTCTCAAACCCTCCTATGCTAAGTCCACACTTATGAACCACCGAATCTGTGGAAACTTTAGCACCTGAGGCTAGTTCCACTTGCCAACCATGGTCTTGCTTAACCGGCTCCAGCTTACACTTATCAACTAGAGATGGAGAAATGAAAGAATCTGTAGCACCTAAATCAAATAATACAGAGAGAGGTGTACCTCGGATAGCTCCTGTAGTCTCAACTACTGTCCCCTGATGGTCTGCCTGACGGTGATCCACCGCTGCAAATACTCTATGAGATCCACCTATATTTCCGACTGTAGGCTCAGATGCCGCTGGCCTGGGTCCTGAGTACTGAGATGCTCGCTGTGGGCAGTATGCTGCAATATGACCAATCTGTCCACACGAATAACATCCCGTGCCTCTGCCAGATCCTCTCCCTATAGGTGGTGCATTCGACCGCTGTTGGCTACCCCTGCTAGCAAAAGACTGGTTGCTCTGTGCAGGCCGAGATTTCTGATTCTGTCTATTACGTTGAGCATTGCGATTGATCCTAGGGTTGGATCCACCGCCACCACTCTGTGCCTGAGGGTAAAATCCCTTATGCTGCTGAGGCTGCTGCTGAGAATGCGGCTGAGAATGCTGCTGAGAATACTGATTCCTCCTAGGGAAGGGAGGCTTCCTGATTCCACCAGAATTGTGGTTGCCCTTAGATCCTGCTATAGTAGGCGCTCCCACAAATCCTCCTTGCCCAAAGTTGACACTCTGCTCTACCAAGATAGCTCGATGTACCACATCCTTGAGGGTCTTAGGCTCAAATACCTTAACACCCCCAATAAAACGGTTGTTCAAGCCTCGAATGAAATGTTGTGCCAACTGTGCTGGGTTGTCACTGAATCCCGAAAAAGGCATGAGCTCATAGAACTTGCGCTCATACTCTACAACGGTCATAGTGAACTGTCTCAGGTTATGGAACTCATCTGCTCTATGCTGCTTCCATTCCTCTGGTAAGAATCGCTCATGAAAACTCTCCAAGAAAATATCCCAAGTGACACTACCCATGTCAATGCCCAACTTCTTCTCCTCAATAGTCCACCAGGTGGCTCCAAATAACTCTAGATTGGTAATGGCAAACCTCGCTTTGACATTACTGTCAAAGGCCTGCATAGCAAAAATCCTGTCAAGGGCAATAAGCCACTGCTCAAATACATACCCAGAACCTTGCCCATTAAAGGGCTTGATCTTGGACCTCTGAAGATCCTTCATCTGAGAAGATACTATGAATCTATGTCGATCCCTCTGAGGACTCCTAGATCTGCGTCTATGCTCATGTCCAACCTGGTGTGCTCTATCCTGCTCAAGAACAGGAGGTAAGCGATCAATAAGGGTTTGCATCATTTGCCTCAGATCAACCTCCTCAGAGTCGGCATGTCCCTCATCGTGGTTCTCTTCCTGATGCCCACTGACATGCTCTTCCCTATTCTCTTCCTGAATGGGGCTCTCATGGATAGACTCATGAACACTAACATCTTTGCCTCGTCCACGACCTCTGCCATGGCCAAGGCTACGGCCCCTAACGGAAGATCTCGTCCCAGATACCATCCTACAATAATATTCAAGACACAAGATGCTAAAATAACCATGAAACATACTACTGAAATACATAGATAAAAGACACATGTTTTGCAAACAAGATATTTTCAGTTTTCAGTTTACCTATAATTTCAGTTTAAGTATAATTTCAGTTTTGAAGTTTTTGAGTGTTGAAGTATGAATAAAATAGGTAACTAATAGTTTATATACAGTTTTCAGTTCAACTAGCTTCAAGTTTTAGTTTAAGGTTTGCATTTTTATTCAACTAGTTAACACTAGTGGCGTTCCAATATACCCAGAGCTCCCAATGTAGAAACTAGGGCTCTGATACCAGATGTAACGCCCCACCAAGGGATCCAAAAGAATTAACCTAAAGTTTCACTAAGTTTGCTAAACATTTTTTTTTAATTTTTAAAGTAAGAAAGTATGACATACACATCAAACAAATAGTAGCGGAAGCAATAACATGTAATCATCGACAAACATACATTGCAAGTTACATTTCTTAAAGATCCCAAGACGTTGAGTCACGTTTAAATTTAATTAATTCTAAGTCTAACAACTAACACATACATATAAAAGAATAATCAGAAACTCCAATGTCCATAATATACATTTGTTCCGAATGCTCCTTGGCAAATTAATTCGGAATGCTCATTCATCCACTGTACATGTCACAGGGTATGAAAGGCTTAAAAGAATATACATATGTAAAGATCAAGATACAACATCCTCAAATCCATGATACAAAGTACAGTAAAAATATATGAAACTATTCACCATACATGATACATCCATACATCCATAATGATAAAACATCTATCATAAAATCTAACCATCCATCATAATAATCCAAGAACATAGTGAAGGTAAATGCCAATCACGAAATCTCCAGCCACGGTGACCACGAAACGGATCTCAATGGTAAGAGTAAAAGCACTACCACCCAACCGCGTGGAACCTAAATGGTCCACTCCCACTGCGCTGAGGAGATAGTCTCAAGTCCCAAATAGGATAACAAAACCTATAATCATAAATACTCTCTAAGTCCAGGAAATCCTATAAGTATGCTAACTCAAGGGTTCCTAAAAAAAAAATTGACATCTAAATCCCAGAGGTACCACAAGACACGTAGGAAACCTAATATGCAAGCGGGAAAGTGTCATCGCAAAAGTCATGTAGAAGTTACCCGAGCAATCCCTTAGGAATCCCGGGTCCCTACTGATCCTGCGGCCACTAGTATCCTCTCGTACTGACGAGGCATACTATGGAATGCAAGGTCGTAACCAAGTGTCCTCTCTACCCCATCCTAGTCTATACTAGCACTCATGGCATGGGAGAGAACATACAATTATCTTGTTAGGTTCATTTTCTCTCATTTAGTGTAAATGTTTTCACTTATTAAAAACGACTTACAATGGGTTTCTCAAGGCAGCCTCTTAGGGCTCCGACCCCCATTGCAAGCCACTTCCTGACTCTACACATAGATAACCTACCCTAGCTCATGAACTCGTAAATCAAAGAATCATAATAAAACCATCTCAGTCCTATATGAGCAACTGAAAACATCATAAAAAGATAATCCACAAAATATATCAGTTCTTCATGAGCAACAGATAACATCAAATAGTAATCATGTAATCACGACAGTTCTCTATCAGCAACTGAAGGCATCAATGATAAGTCACAAAATCCAATGGTTCTCTAATGAGCAACCAGAAGTAATACAAGTATAACTGATCGAGACTCAGAAATGGTTATCAAATATAACTGATCGAGACTCAAAAATGGTTAAGTTAGGTATTCTTAATTACATACATCTCAGCTTCACACAAGGAACTGGAAAGCAATCACAAACAGTAAACACAATCATGTCATAGAGCACTTCATCACATTACCATGGTCAGGTTAAGAAAGATCGAGACCAAATCATCAAGACATCACATTCACAAACCCCGAGCCTCTGGTAACAACCTGAACTGGTCAACGCTAAACCAACCCCAAAACATTCAAAGTACAAAGACAACATCAAAGTCTCAGAGATTGGATCTGAAAGTATATTATTTAAGTTAAGGTAAGGTTTGTGTTTTAGTTTAATGTCGAATTCAAGTAACAAATTTTTCACAACTACCCTTTTTCGAATAACCCATTTCTATAATAACTTTCATTAAATCAATATCCAAATTTATAATTTAGTCAAATAAAATTCATTATTAATTAACTTAATTAAACTAATTTTAATTAAATTAATCAATATTCATTAGATCTAATTACTTATTTTAATCCCACTACTAATTGTTAATTTATTAATATTTAAGCAAAATTATTAATAAATTAAAATCTACAACTATATCTATACAATTAATATTTATTTATTAAATATTTAAAAAGTTTAATATATTATAAAAATTGAATATATTATAATTTTTATTATTTAAAAATTTTTAATTAAATAAAATTCTTTTTTTTAATAATTAAAAAAAATTATATAAAAAAAAAATTAAAAAAAAAAAATGAATTTCCAAAACGTTTATAGCCCGTCGGCTTTGGCCGCAGGCCTGCGGTCGCAGGGCCTGTGGCGGCAGGTACTCTGTACCTGCCGTCGCAGTACCTGCGACGCAGGTACTGTCGGCCTGCGCCGACAGTGGGGGCGGGTACGGGGTAATTCCCTCCCCCCCACTATATTATTATATAAATATATTTTTTCATATATATATATATATTTTTAATTTGATTTTATTTTATTCTAAAACAATAAAATAAGTTTTATTTTAACAAAATTAATTTTGTTTAATCTTTTTAATAAAAAAAATTTCTTCCAAAGGGTAAATATGTAAAATATAAATAAATATATATATTTATATATATATATATATATTTTATTTATTTTTATTTATTTATCTAGAACTTTTCAATTTCATTAAAACAAAACCCTTATCAAATTAGATCTTAATTTCTAAATCAAGAAAACAATGGTTCTAATTAATTCATCTAGTCTCCATGGATACAAAAATTATTGACGAATAATTAATAACTTCACAAGATTTGAAAGCTTAAAACTTTTATCACAGAGAATTCAGATCTACAAACCCCAGACACGAAGAAGGCAGGAAGGGATAATTGCAATTTTAATGGATAAAAAACACAAGACCCTACCTGATCCTGATGCTATTATGCAACCTCCAGAAAACTGTATGCGAATTCGCTCCTCTCAATAACCTTCCCCTTCAAGACTTTCTTTGTATCAGCCTTCTGAAATTTGCTTCCAAAAATTGTCTTCCTCCAAAATTCTCGTCCAAATTCGTATTCCCCAAAAATGAACCCCCAAAGTTGTGATAAGCAAATTCTCCTCAATTCGGGGCACTAATTGTGCGTTTACCCGAGAAGACTCTTTGCACAACTCAGTTAACTCCAAATTAACTTTTATTATCTTCTCTAATTCTTTTGCATTCAACTTTCATGCACATTAAGTTGAATTATTAAATAACTTTATTTAAAATTTCACTTGACTTCAATTCTTAATTAATTTATTACTTTAAATCTTATGTGCACTTTTAAGAAATTAAAATAACATTATTAATTTTTATAATTTAATCTTTTAATTTAATTCTTATATTTAACTCATGTTTAGATCATGCGATCTAGAATTCTTATTAAATTAATATCTTTCAACTTTTTAATTTATTTTAGAACTTAATTGATAACATATTTAATTAATTTAAATAACAATAATATTTAGCATTTATTTAAAAATGAACTCCAAATATATAATTATAAAATTAAATAAATATTATCCTATTCTAAATATATCTTGAACTTTAATCTCCAACTTTAATTCTTTTATTTATTTAATTAATTAATTAATTAAATATAAGGATATCATAATAATTCCTTATTAAATTAAATCATTAATTAGTCTTTTTAATTAGACTTAATTAATAGAAAATACACCAAGGACTCATAAAGCAACATACGAAAACCCATCATAGAAAAATACATACCAAATCAAACAAAAGGGTTATAATCACCAAATTACATCATTTGATGCATTCGGAGGGTACTTAACTCAGATACTTGTCCGAATTATCAATTAGGACAATTGGCTAGAGGGTTTAGGATTTGGACTTAAGAGTTTATCTCCCCTCTCTTACCATTGAGACAGTGCGATAGGGTACGCTCATCCTGACAATTCAGGGAAGTCGATACCCGGTACCTGCAACCTGCATAAAATCCACGCATGTACAAACACAATATTCTAAGCTAAACAGGCAATGGCAGGAAGTGGTGCATCGTGTAGATCCCGACTAGCAGGTGACAACGACTCCCTTCCTTAACCATATCAGAAACACCATACATAAATAAAACAGCACGCACACCATACACATGCAGTATGGGGTAAGTATCCATAAGAAACACATGGAATAATGAACCATCTAACTAATCATCATTGATAACTAAAACCATTGAATAATCATCATACATGCACGAAATATAGAGTACCAAGTAATCTCATCATATAATAAACTGAGTGTAAACATCATCTGATAATCTCTAAAATAATAATACTACTCATCAACCATAAATTGGCCTAAAACAGTTTGGCAATCATATCATAAATGTAGCTCGAAAAATGTAAACTAGGGGCAGGCACTACACTTGATTTTTCCTTGCCTCTGTTCTTTGCTTCATCCATGTGACAGATTTATGCATGCAGGTGTTCTTGGGAGATTAGTTTTTCACCTAATCTAACAAAGTTATGGAATCTTTAGACACAAGGCAACAAAATGTGAAAATTATAGAATACTTATTTAAGAGGAGAAAAAAATGATTAAAAGTTGGTCTCGAGAAGTAATTCATAAAATTAACAGAAAATACAACTTTCTTCATGGAAGTTATGGAATCTTTCTACACATGAGACAATATAATGTGAAAATCATAGAATACTTACTTCTTTAAGAGGAGAAAAAATTGATTAAAAGTTGTTCTCTAGAAGAAATTAGGCACAATTTGCTTTATTTAAGGCCTTTCCCCACCTAAATAGCCAAACGGTGCCAACTCTTTTAAGCTTCTTTTAGATTACAAAACTAATTGGAAAAAATGCTTACTTCAAAACAATGAATTAAACCATCTCATATTTTATTTATATTATCTACCAAGATGGAATAATTGAATGAGAATAAGAAATCAATTACTAGCTAGGGAATGCATATTCAAAATGCAAGATCCCAATGCATTTAAAAATCATGTTCAACAAGAGCATTGTGCTTCTATGGTGAGTGCACATTATGAAGCTCATCATCCAAAAAGACGAGATTGCACAACTGGCAGGGAAGTCCATAATGTGCATGTTACCCCAATTGTTCTCATATGCCATAGTTTTCCCTCAACAAAGTTTTTGTAAGCTTAGAGTAGGGCGACAACAATGGTCATGATTGTGATAGAGGGCCACAACACTCTAACAACTCACAACCAAGAATGCAACAATATAGAGACCAAGAAAAATAAAATGCTTCACAAATAATTTTATTATACTTGAAAAATCCTTACAATACCCACAAGATGATATGACTTCTTCAACATAAGAGAAATCCTAAATAAGAGTCTTCACACTAAGAGCTTCACCAATAACTTCTACTTGAAGAGCTACACCTTTAGAGTTTTCACACCTTGAAGTCTTCACGCCTTCTAGCTTCTACTTCTCAAACTTGATTAGAAATGTTCATATCCCTTGCTTAAATAGGCACTTACCACCCAATGCATGACTTATCCACAACCTTCTAGAATTCCACCTACACAATATCCACAACCTTCTACAACTTCCATAACCTTCTACAATATCCACAACTTTCTAGAATATTCATAACTTTCTAGAATTCTACTCACACACCTCGATAAATGGAATGACAACCATTTATTTTTTTTATTTTTTTCTATTATGCCACCTATGCACCTCGAAAATAGAAATCACTTTTTCCCTTTTTTCTTTTTTTCCATTTTAAATGATTTTTCTTCCTATTTTCGTCACTTTCTCTCTCCTCCACAAATTTTTTTTTTAATTTTTAATTTTACATTCAACATGTCTCCCCTTTGTTTAAGATGCTCCTGCATCAGATTGTAGGAGGGGCAATGATGAAAAAATGGTTTAGAAACTTCCAGGTCAAAATGTAATTCAACAAGGGATGCAAGCATTAAAGTTCCTGCCTATAGTGTGCTGCTTTTGTGGGCAATAAATGGTGAAAGGTAAATACATGTGTTTCAATGAAATAAGATTCCATTTGGAAAGTAATATAAGATTTGATATGGTAAGTAATTATGATTGACAAAGTGAAGGGAGTAATGAGCAGAATCCTAAAGAGTTATCATAAAGTTAGAATCCCTAAAACTAGTGAGCATAAAAAATAATGATTAACACAAAATTTGACTTAGCCAATTTGGAGAAAATTCCCAAATGCTAGCATAGTTAAGATTGTGTTTGCAATACATATGCATGGCCGAGAAGCCTTAGTATAAGCATAAAAGCTTAAAGTGAACTAATAATAAGCACAATGAAACAAATAACACTAGCATCTCGAGGGCAAGGCTAACCCCTATGAACTTGTAAGAGGCTACCTCGAAATCAAATTCTAAAGTTTTCTTTATTGCCTATCAAAGTTGATAAATTTCATCATTTTCTCTAATACCAAAGTTGTGGCCCTTCATTAGTTTAGGCTTCTATGAAAGTAAAAAGTAATGCCAAGTTATTTAGGATAGAAAGATAAATTGAAGCATAGGAGTAGACCTATAGATTCATTGTTCAAAACCACTTTATCATATAATATAGAGGTAGTGCATGCTTAAGAGAAAAATCCTAAGTAAATACATATTAACACTACATTTGGATCACATAGACTTCTCCATAACGTCATCCACACATATGAGATGTGATAACTAAGAGCATACCAATTATCCATCTAACATTAGTACGTCCAATCCACAAATGAGTACTATTAGTCTTGAAGATCCTACATGAAATCTGAAAACCTTAAATATCTATTTGTACATTCTCTTTCCAATAATTTATATCTATGCAACACCTAACTTCATCTTCTATGTTTCCCAAAAGGCCCCATGCACTAGAGCTATTAATAACCAATTAGTCACTCATTTTTTGTAAAAAGTAAAAATGAATAACATTAAACTCAAGAACCTAGTTTTATAGAAAACATTTTTAAAAAGTACATTTGATAAGATAAGAGTAAAACATTTTCAACATTGAGCCATTATGCGATGATATAAGATTGAGACCTTTTCAACATTTTAACCATTAGACATAAAATATGCTAATTAATGAGTCTCATGTTTATGTCACAAATTTCAAGAAGTTGATAATTGTATTTATGTCATGATTGTTTTGTTCTAAGTAATTGCAATGATATGCTGGATTTTAGGTAATAATTCCCTCAAATATTTATATGTATATAGATTTTTTCATACATTAAGGGCAATAAAAGTCAAATTTAAAAACTCAAGAACCAATGAGACTTGATAAACAACAATATTTTGATAGGGTACAACATTTGTTATAGAGCAAGACTTGGGTGCTATATAAATATGTGGAGATGGAGATGGAGAGGCGAAGAAAGATATAGATGTTGAAGAAGAGGAAGATGAAGACAAAGAGAGAGAGAGAGAAAGAGAGTATGCTAGGAAATATTTAAATGTAACATATTAGTTATTGTATATTCAAATTTGAATATTTAATCATGCAATCCTAAAAAATTAATGTCAATGTTATATTTTAGATCCAAAAGTAATCAAACTACTGATTTTATTAAGATATGGTAGAAGATAATTTAAATAAATTCCTACTTAAATATAAATAAATAATAGAATAAATTAAATACTAAATTATAATTTATTGAAATGAATATTGAAATTAAAATAATATCACATATTACATGTATTAAGTGAATAGAATAGTTAAAATATTCTTTAATTATTTAGAATTCAAATATGAAGAAAATACACAGGTAAAAATATGGATAACATATTACAAACACTATTAAAAAGATAAAATTAATATTAAAAATAAATATAAACTATACAAAAATTCTTAGCATTTAAATATTAAAAATATATACCTAAAAACATGGTCAACATATGAAATATATTTTTAAGAAATGTAAACTTAATATTTAAAATAAAAGTAAATGATACAAAAATTATTAATTAAAAATATTTTAATTAAGTTATATTCTCTTCATCTTTGCATTATTGGCATTTTAGGCAACTTGCTGTCTTTAGAGCATTAAGAAGAAAATGGGAGGTGCGAATCATATTTGGAAAAGATAAAAGGCTTTGGTATTATCAATTTTGCGCTATGCTAGACATTAAAAATAAGAGCTCTAGTGCAACAAACTTCTTGCCAAATGTTGAGAGGGAAAAGGCAATATTAGTATACATTTAAGGAAAAATTACAATTGACAATATCGTTACAACCACAACGATGACAATTTTTTTTGCAACTTTAAGGCCACTAGCTCCAATTTCATTTCATACTCTCACACTGTATTTATATACTCTTAGCTCCAGGACCTATGACCTATCATGGATACACAAATATGCCATCCACAAAATTTTAACTTTTTCCATGTTCACAAAATGGGTCTATTGTGAGTACCAAATTCCATCATATGCTACTAAAAAAGTTTCATTTTGTATCTTAAGTTGCAAGAAACATCTTTTTATTGATTTGATATCTTCTTTGATGATTGAATTGTAGGGGACATCTAAACCTACTCATTACCACATGTTTTATTTCCTATCTCATGATATTAGAATACACATAATATTACAGTTTTTATTTTCCATCTTTTGATTAACTTCAAAGATAAATGGTGTAATCTCGATTCAACTTATATGGGATGATATTAATGTCAAATTGGTTTGTAAATTAAAAAAAGGTTTATATTTTTTTAAATTATAATTTAAAATATTGTGGATACCTACTGATGAGAGATATGGTGTATGTCACTCAAGTGTGACACTGGTTTGCATTTTGGGGAATTTACTCTTTAGAAATTGTTGGCAATAAATTGGAGTTCAATATGTAAATGAAGATTTGTTGCTTGTAGAAAGGTGTCAAAAGGATTTGATGGAATATTTAGTAATGATTTTTGGATGATGCAATTTTTTTTGGCCAAGTTTAGTTTTTTTAACAATAATCTATTTAGGGAAATTATATCACTTTTAAAATGGCCTTCATGGCACTAGTACCAAGACTATTGCGAGGCTACAATTTTTTGTACATATATGCACATGCAATAAATAGATGCAAAGGCTACATTTGAGGGGAAGTACAATACATGCATTGTGTTAGATTAATAAGATATTAATTAAATCATTTTGAATTAATTATTAAGTCACTTATTATCTATAGTTTACTTAAGCTAAACTTTAGGCATATAAAATAAAAAAGGAGGGGTGAAAATTTATTCAAGCTGAAAGAGAAACAAGAACAAATAGAGAAAAGGCATCAGACGGCCCTGTCAAGATCAACCAAGTGATCAAGTTGATGGGACAAGCCCATAAGAAGTTTAGCCTTATCAAAAATGTTCCAATTACATATGGTTAGAAGCCCACTTCACCAAACAATCAACAACACTATTCCATTCCCTGGGAATATGAGTGAAAGTAACATAGTCCAAAGAAGTGCACAAATTATGAATCTAGTCTACAATCAAAGCTAACTTCCAACTAACAACTTCAAAATGTTGTTGATTCAATAGACATATCACCACTTGTGAGTTAGATTCACAGATAAGCCTTCTCCAACCAAAGTCACAAGCATTCTTCATAGCATACAAAATAGCTATGGCCTCCATCAGGTTGTTAGTGTGATGACCTTTATAAATAGAAAACACAAACTGGACATCCCCCTTACTATCTCTACCAACAACACTAATGCTAGTAGGGCCTCGATTTCCCTTGGAAGACCCATTCGTGTTGATTTTGAGAATACCCTATGGAGGGGCACTCCACTTCCCCAACCTATTTATCTTTTACAAGGGATGTCTACACATCTTTCTTAGCAGTTTTCCATGTGAGGGGGGAATATTTAGACGATTATTAAAAATATCCTCCCCTGGTTCCATGGCCTCAGAAGTGCCAAATTTTCTAGAACTATTTTCCCCCAAAGAATGGAGAATTTTCCATGATAAGTAAGGAACCTCTAAAAAATCATCCTTAAAGATACGACGATTCATTTCCAACCAGATATGCCAAATAATAAAGGAGGGTCCAAGAGTCTAGGAAACTTGAAGAAATGAAGTCTTGATAGGAGCCTTACCCTAGCGAGCAAAGAATTCTGCCAGTGAGAAAACATGCCAACAGAATTGGTTCCACACATTCCACCAAGAGTGCCAAATATGTCTAGTGAAAGAGCATTGGAAAAAAAGATGAAAGATATTCTCTTCACTAGTTTGACATAGAACACACACAATAATAATAATAATTAATTAATAATTTAGGCATATAATAATTAATTATTTTATTAATTTTTATCATGCAACCTAAGTTTTACTTGTTAGGGTTTTAATCTCCTTTTATAAGGATTGATCTCTTTGTAATTTAATTCATTATGGAGGGGCTATGGAGTCTCAAGTTTCTATCATGGAGGCTTTCTTGTACTTATGGTTTTGAGAGATTCTCTTGAGATGTTTCATTTGTGCATTCTTTTCTATCTCTTTTTGGAGTAGAGTTTTTCCCACTAGGTTTTCTCTATTTATCTGTTCCATAGAGATTTTATTGTGATTGGGTATCTCATTAGGCCTTATTACCGAGACCCACGTTTTCTTTTTGCATTACATTATAGTTTTCTTACTCTTTCTGCATTGTTTGTAGCTGTATTGTTGCTCATCTTAAGGGGGAGTGTTAGAGAAAAAGGTTAATTTAATTTAATTTATTATATTAAGTTTTCTCCCTTCTTAAGATTTCATTTTATGCACCTTTTTCATTCTCATTTAATAATTAATTAGTAATTATTAAATAACATTTACTTTTCAGGTTACCCTTTTTGAGTTTCAATCTCCTTCTGTAAGGATAGACCATTTGTAATTATCTCATATCTTTTTCATTTCTGAGAATACAATTTACATATTTTCGAAGCAAAACCCTTGCCTCCTCTTGTCTTTTTCTTCTTTGTGATAGGTTTTTACATGCAATTATTCTTTGGGCTTTGTGGATTTGTATTGCTCAAATCATTCACATTGTATATGCAATCTTACCTAGTTGCTTGTATAAATATTCTCTCTTAGGTTTGGATGACTGACATCAAAATGAACTCCCTTAGGTTGACAATTTCTTTGGAATTGGTACACCTAAGAAAAAACTTTATCACTCAAAAATAATGTTTGGCAACTATCAAATTTTTATTTATCCGTATTTTAATTTTGTGTATTAGACGATAAAAAATAAATAATCAATTTATCAAGTTTGAATGGTTTTAAATGAGTTCATTAAGGTCAAACTTTATCACTTAAAAATAATGTTTGCTACCTGTCAAACTTATATAAATATATAGATACTGATTTCATGTATTATAGGATCAAACTTGTTCAAATTTGTATATTGGGTACAAGATGTAGAGTTTGAATAATTTTACATAATTTCACCAAGGATGAATTATTTTCTTGTGCAAACTCTTGACTTGGTGAGGGATGAGAAGCTATGCTGTTGACTTTAAATGATTTTAGTGGGAATTATATAAAGAAGTTTCACCCTCAAGTGATTTTAGTGTGAGTGGATATATAGAGGCTTCAGCCTATTGTTCCTTCTACAATATTGTATATTATAACTATAGGTCAAATTTGTGAGCTTCTGGTAGTTTTTAAATTCTCTGGCTTGAGAGAAGAATAATGGAAGATGCACTACTATTTACCATTTTTGTGCCTAGCAAGGAGAATAATGGATGGTGGACTATCATTTACCATTCTCAAGCCTGCAAAGAAGAATAATGGAAGATGGGTTCTTGTTGATTGAACGTATTATTTCCCATTCTCAAGACTTATGAGAAGAATATGGAAGGTGGAATGTTGTTTATTTGTTTAATAATCTGCACTTTATAATATGAATTTACACATTTCTAGGGTTTAAGCATCCCTATATTATTTTTGAAGAACAAAAAAAATTGCTAAACAAATTATCAAATCACTACATAGATCACTTGTCTTCCTGTCTAGTAGAAGACACAACATAAAAATGGCTAGCTTTGAAATCCTAGATTTCACTTGATCTAACATCTAATCGACCCTATCTACAAGGTTAACATTTGAAATAACTTGGATTCTGACAAAAAAAAATGACCAACTTCCTCAAACTTCTATAGGAACCAAAAAAAACTTCATGAATATACTACAAAGACAAATTTCTCAACTAAGCTTTACTTTATATTAGAGTCCTTATCAATCCTTTTATTTCACAACACCCTTTAAGATCATCAATAATTTATCTACATTCTTTCTCCTAGAATCTTCTAAAATTAACTACAACCCAACTTTTAACTTATTTTGATTGATGTATGGTCTAAAATAAGGTTTTTCCCACAAGATAGACCATACCAAATTAAAAAAAAATTTCATTCTCATAGTATATGTAAAGTTAACTACATTCCAACTCCTAACTTCTTTCAGTCCAACCATGGTCTAAAATGAGGTTTTTCCCACAAGTAAGATCAAATAAATTAAAAATCAAATTTCACATTAAAAAAAACCTTATTGTTGACATTCCAACAACTCCATTGTGGGACTTCTCCATTGGTGCCTTGCCCCAAATTTTAGCTATAGAAAATTCACATGATATCAAATAGTTAGGTGGGAAACTGTCCGCACATTGCCAAGGCTATATACTAAATTGTATGTCGATCCCCACATATGTTATCTACTTTATCTACTAACTATTTTTCTCCAGGTGTTTATTAGTAGCAAGGAGAGCCGTTCCAAATATAATTGACTGATCAAGACACCCCACCTTTAGTGGTTCAAGGATATGGCCATCTTTGGCCATCAACTCCACACCCACATTAACGTTACATGCTCTCAAAAGTGGGTCTAAATTGCAATCATTGGCCTTCATTTCTTGGATGATTAAGTAGAATTACAATTTTCTTTCTTTATTATGAAACATAATCAGGTAATAGATTAAGTGTGTTAGCCCAATTGATATTGTAATTGATAGCGAGAGATTGTTAGGTGATGATGCTATGAATGTATGTAAACAAGTTATATCAATTTTTATATTGTCATTGATTTCAAAGTCTTAGTTGGCTAGACATCATGCTAACTCAGTAAAGTACCTCATCATTAGATTGGTGAAGAGGATTTGAAGAAAGTATGATGAAGAAGAGAGTTGATATGTAAGGTATTTAATAGGTACTTGAATAAGTTGGACAATAATTATGTAATATTGGTTTGATAATTTTACAATTATGTATTGTTGAAAAGTATTGAAGATCACAAGCTTAACAAAGTCACAAGGTTAATAAAGGGAGGCAATATTCATCGATTGACTACAATATTTCTTGGTAATTGTAAACAAGGAAGAAGAACACCATATTTCCCAAGAGAGTCAGTATTAACCAAGTTATATGTTGTTTGAGTATGTAATTTTTACTAAGTGACACCAAAAGGAAGACATTTAGAAATTGGAATCTAAGGCTGACTTTTGAGGGAAATTTGGAAAGTTTGATAAGGTCTTGATGTAGGAGCATCTTGGGTTGCAATACTATCCTCCATGTTTTTTGAATTTCTTAGTTGCTGTCGAGTTTTAATGTCTTGCATTTCCTAATTCTCTATATTTTTTGAGTTTGCAATTACTACCGAGTTATCCTTTGGTTGCAGAGCCAAAGTGGTTGCTGAGTTCCTTTGGTTATCGAGTGTTGTCAAGTTCCTTTGGTTGTTGAGTGTTGCTGAGTTCCTTCGGTTGCCGAGTGTTCTTGAGTTTGCTAAGTTGCAACATTTTTTTGGTCCTTTGTGTGCTGAGTTCTCTATGTGCAGTTTCTTGTTGGAGTCAACCTTGGCATTTAATTTAGTGATAGGTATTTGTTGAGAGCCAACTTGTGGCTTGTTTTAGCATTCAATGTAAGGGTTTATTTTGTTAGTATTTGCAATAGGCCAACTTGTGGTTGTGCATGTATTTAAAGGGGTCTTTAGTAGAGTCCGAGGGGGGAAGTTAGATCAAAGTAGAGTAGGAGGAGCATAAGGAAAGCTAAAAATGTGAAGATTATCATTGTGGATTGAATTTGAATTGTAATGTTGGTCATAACCCAGAAGGCCTTACAACTAGGCATGTATCTTCTATTTGAATGAATTTATGAAAGCAATTGTTCCTCTATCTCCAGTATTTTCTATTATTGTGTTGTTTTTCAATTTGTTTACTCTCGCAGGTGGTTTGGAATAGCTGGGTGTACCTTTGGCCCTAGTTATCTCATTTCCACATATGTTAGGTGGTATTAGAGCTTGAGGTTTTTCCTTTTAGAGATTGGATTGTGTAGAACCCTAAGTGAATTTGGTTGTAGGGTTACAAATCTATGGATTTGACCTATAACTTGAAGAGGGTTATGATCTTGTAGGAACTTGATTGTAAAGATGGTTCGAGGTAGAGGAAATGCTAACAATGTCGTATTGGATACACTGAGACAAATAACAACCATATTAGATATTATAGAGACAACCCAAAGAAGAGAAGTGCATCTTGATGATGCGAGGGATGATGAAGCAACACCACCAAACCCTAATCTAGAACCTAAAGAAGATCAAGATGAGGTAAGGTTATTGAGAGTATTGTCTAGGGTAAATTCAAAGCTTTCTATAGAAGTTATTCCTTAAGATGGAAAATTGGATACCAATGCTGCATTGGATTGGATCTTTGAAAAAAAGTTCTTTGAGTATGAAAGCACTCCTGATAATAGGATGGTAAATATTGTAGTTACTAGGGTGAAGGGACATGAATCACTGTGGTGGGAGAATTTACAAAATAATAGACAAAGGAGAGGGAAGGAAAGGATCAAGACTTGGCTGAAGATGGTGAACAAGGTAATGAACAAGTTCCTTCCTACTAATTACCA
This sequence comes from Cupressus sempervirens, assembly GCA_028749045.1. Taxonomy (NCBI): domain Eukaryota; kingdom Viridiplantae; phylum Streptophyta; class Pinopsida; order Cupressales; family Cupressaceae; genus Cupressus; species Cupressus sempervirens. Next base: position 558,823,901 of record CM053793.1, on the reverse strand, counting down.
AGTTAGCTTGTTGAGAAAGATGCAAAATTTGAGAGAAAGAAACATGATTATGAAGGAGTATACTAAGGATTTCTATAGATTGGACATTAGATCTGGACATGTGGATGATGATGTTGAAAAAATTGCAAGGTACATAAATGGATTGAGATTTGGGATTCAAGATGAGATAAGTTTTGTGAAATTGGAATGTGTGGAAGAAGCATATCAATATGCCTTGAAAGATAAGGATATCTTGACAAAGAAGCATGAACAAAGAAAAATAGGTAGAGGTGGTAGATTTCAGAGAGGTAGAGGTAGATTTTATGGAGAAGTTGGAAGATCTGATAGTTCTATGTAGGATAAGAGAAAATATAAATTGAAGAATGAGGATAATGAAAAGACCAAGTGGAAAGGTGGTGATTCATATCGAGGAGGGACTAGTTTTGAACAAGGAAGAGGTAATTCTTATTCTATAGGTGGCTTTTATGGTAATTGTTGTAGATGTGGTAAAGAAGGGCATAGATATTTTGAGTATAGATCCTCTGAAAGTGGGCAAGGAAACATAAATGTTGTGGTTCAAGGAGACAATGACGGTTCACCTAGTGGACCTAAGGCTAGAGAAAATACAATGGCGAGAAGAACTTTATGTAATAAGGGAAGTGATGAGGAACCTATCCCAAGGAGAAGTCTTTTCAAGATTAGATGTAAGATGACTGGAAAATGTTGCAAGGTGATCATTGATAGTGAAAGTTCTACAAAGTTGGCATCAGAAGAATTGGTTACAAAGTTGTAGTTGCATAGATTGGAGCATCTTAAACCTTATCATGTTTCATGGATCACAAATGAGCATAAGATATTGGTAAGTGAACAATGTATTGTGAAGTTCAAGATTGGAAATTATTTTGATGAAGTTCTATGTGATATTATGCATATGGATTATTTTCATATTCTTTTGGGTAGACCTTGGAAATATGATAGATATGCTATACATGATGGAAGATTGAATCAATATACCCTTTGAGTGAATGAGAAAAAGAAAATATTTTTTCCTTTGATTGAAAGTCCAAATGATATTAATTGTACTACTGCAAAAATTTACATGGTTAATGGAAAACAATTTGAAAAGGAAATGGAGAAGAATCAAGTCTATTTTGGCATAATTCCTAGGAGACCGACTTGTGCCAATAGCAACCAAGTGATAGAAGCTAGTGGTAACTAAGTGACAACATAAACTGATAGTATTGACCGAGTGCTAGTAGAAATTACTAAATTCCTGAATGACTATAAAGATATTGTTGCAGAAGATAAACTTGATGGTTTGCCTCCAATGAGAAGCATAAGTCATTGCATGAATCTGATTCCTAGAGCTAGTTTACCCAATAAAGCACCATATAGATTGACATCTATTAAAAATGAAGAACTTAACAAACAAGTGAATGAGCTATTGCAGTAAAATTTGATCAGAGAAAGTTTGAGTCCATGTGCTGTACCTACCATATTAGAACCTAAGAAGAATGGAGAATGTGTACTGATTCTAGAGCTATCAAAAAAATCACAGTGAAATATAGATTTCCTATGCTATGGATGGATGATATAATTGATTGTTTGAGTGGACTAAAGTATTTTACCAAGATTAATTTGAAAAGTGGCTATCATCAGATCAAAATTAGAGAAGGTGATGAATGGAAGACTTCTTTCAAGACAAAAGATGGTTTGTATGAATGGTTGGTAATGCCTTTTGGTTTGACTAATGCACTCACTAGTACTTTCATGAGGTTGATGAATGGAGTTTTTAAAATATTCTTGGGTAAGTTTTTTATTTTCTATTTGGATGATATTCTAATATTTAGTAAAACCAAGGAAGAACATCTTGATCATGTTAGAAAAGTATTACAAAGATTGAAAGAGAAAAAGTTGACAATTAATCTGAAGAAGTGTTCTTTTATGTAAGAAGAGATTGTGTATTTGGGACTTGTTATTTTAGCTGATGGTTTGAATATGGATCTTGAGAAGGTTAGATCAGTTTTGGAATGGCCTACACTTGAGAATGTGGGTGAGGTAAGATCATTTCATGATTTGGCTAGTTTTTATAGGAAGTTTATAAGAAATTTCAGTTCTGTTTGTAATGCTATGGCTAAGACAACAAGAGGAGATAAAACAAAATTAAAGTGGACACATGGAGCTAATAACAATTTTAGAATTTGAAACAAAAGGTTGTTGAGTTACTTGTATTGGCTTTTCCCGATTTCAATAAGGTATTTCAAGTTGAATGTGATGCAAGTGGTAGTGCAATCGGAGATGTATTAAGTCAAGAAGGTAAACCTATTGCTTTCTTTGGTGAGAAGTTGAATGATACTAAAGGGAAGTATTCCATGTATGATCAAGAGATTTATGCCATTGTTCAAGCATTGAAGAAGTGGAGACATTATTTAATTCCTAAGGAGTTTGTGTTGTATACTAATCATAAAGCTTTACAGTACTTGGGAAGTCAACATAAGTTAAATCAGAGACATATGAAGTGGGTTGAGTACTTATAGAGTTTTACATTTGTAATTAAGCATAAGAGTGGAGTCATTAACCAAGTTAATGATGCATTGAATAGAAGACATTCTTTTCTGACTAAGATAAAGGTTGAAGTTATTGGTTTTGATGAGATGAAGGAGTTGTATGATACTAATCCTGATTTTTTTGTGATGTGGAGAGAGTGTAGAGCACCTAGTTTGATAAAACAACAAAGTAAGTTCGATGAGTATTTTATTCAAGAAGCTATATTGTTTAAGGGTATTCAATTGTGTATTCCTAAGAGTTCTATGAGGTTAAATTTGATTAAGGAAAATCATAGTGGTGGATTGGCTGGACATTTTGGAATTGATAAGACACTGAGTTTTTTGAAAGAACAATATTATTGGCCTTAGATGTATAAGGATGCTTATAAGTTTGTAAAGAGTTGTAAAGTTTGTCAATTTGTAAAAGGAGTAAGTAAAAATAATGGTTTGTATACAACTATTTCTATTCTTGAGAAACCTTGGTGTGATATCAGTATGGATTTTGTTCTTGGATTGCCTAAGACAATGATGGGGTATGATTCTATATTTGTTGTTGTGGATAGATTTTCTAAAATGACTCATTTCATACATTGTAAGAAGACATCAAATGTTGAACATGTTGTTGATATTTTCTTCAAAGAGATTGTTAGATTGCATGGATTACCTAGAAGTATTATTTCTAATAGAGACAATAAGTTTGTTGGTTACTTTTGGAAGACTTTGTGGAAGAAGATGGGTACTGAGTTGAAGTTTAGGTCTACATTCCATCCATAGAAAGATGGACAAATAGAGGTTGTGAATAGAAGCTTGGGTAATTTGCTGAGATGTCTAGTGGGATATAAGACAAGTAATTGGGAGTTAACATTAGCACAAGCTGATTTTGCATAAAACATTTATGTGAATATGAATACAGAAAAGACACCTTTTGAGATTTTCACTAGAATACAACCTAAAGGGATATAAGATTTAAGGGATATTATTGGTGAATAGAAGAGAAATGTTGCAAGAGAAGAGATTTCTAACTTTATGAAGTCTTTGCATGAGGAAGTATAATTATGATTGGAACAAAGTAATCAGAAGTACAAGGAGAATGCTGATAAGTCTAGAAGGAATCATGTTTTTGAAGTTGGTGATGAGGAGATGGTTCATTTGAAGAAAGGAAGATTTCCTATAAGAACATGCAATAAGCTAAAGATGAAGAAGTCTGGAACATTTAAGATCTTGAGGAAGTTTTGATAGTGGTAATGCTTATGAAGTTGAGTTACCTGATGACATGGATATATCTCCTATATTCAATATTGCTGATTTGTATAAATATCATGAGTTAGATGATGATTTTTTTGTATCAAATAATTATCCTAAGAAGCAGATGGAAGAGGTTGCACATATATTCGATCAAAAGGTTGGTAAGAGCACATGAGGGAAAGATTACTATGAATATTTGGTAAAGTGGAAGAAAAAACCAGTTGAAGATGCTACATGGATTTACCAATCCAAGTTGGATTCAACTCATGTTATGACATCTCAATGATTTAGGAGAATAATTTCTTTCAACCCTAGTTTTCTGATGCAAGAGCATCCTAGGTCGCAATGCTATCCTACATGTTTTCCAAATTTCTTAGTTATAGCTGAGTTGCAATGTTTTGCATTGTCCAGTTCTCTATGTTTGCTAAGTTTTTAGTTGCTACCAAGTTATGCTTTGGTTGCTAAGTCAGAGTGGTTGCTGAGTTCCTTTGGTTTCTGACTCTTGCCAAGTTCCTTTGGTTGCTGAGTGTTGTTGAGTTCCTTTGGTTTCCAAGTGTTTTCGAGTTCATTTGGTTGCCGAGTGTTGTTGAGTTTGCCAAGTTGTAACATTTATTTGGTCCTTCATGTACCAAGTTGTCTATGTGCTGTTTCTAGTTGGAGTCAACCTTGGCATTTAATTTAGTGATAATTATTTTTTGAGAGATGATTTATGAACTATTTTAGCATTTAATGGAAGGGTTTATTTTGTTAGTATTTGTAATAGGATAACTTGTGGCCATTCATGTATTTAAAGGGATCTTTAGTAGAGTTTGAGGGGGGAAGTTAGATTGAAGTAGAGTAGGAGGAGCAAAAGGAAAGATAAAAATGTGAAGATTATCATTGTGGATCAAATTTGAGTTGTATTGTTGGTTGTAACCCATAAGGCATTACAACTAGGTGTGTATCTTCTATTTGAATAAACTTATGAAAACATTTGTTCCTCTATTTCCTGTGTTTGTTGTTATTGTGTTGTTTTCCACTTTGTTTACTCTTGCAGGCAGTTTGGAATAGTTGGGTGTGCCTTTGGCCTTGGTTATATCATCTCCCTCTGTACTAGGTCTAATGTGAGTGTCAAAGTTGGTTGCAAGATCAGTGATGGAGAAAATTTAGGAACAATTTGAAGAAATGAAATTGAAGTAGGATAATGATGGACACAAATTTCAATGTAATTCTATATTTTCTATATGACTAAATTCATTGTATGAAGTTATTCAATTGTAAACCTAAGATTAATGATTCTAATTAAGTGACAAAAAATGGAAGGATATGAAAGTATCAAGAAAACTATTCAAGAAGGAGAAAAAAATAGTTTAGGATGACATTATGGTGTTTGAGAGTTGATGACATTGAAAGAGATTTGACTGAAGGATTTTGTGAAGAGAAAAGTTATTGAAGGAGAAGAAGAAGTGTTGAGCCAAGTGAACCAACCAGAGAAGAGAGAAGACAAGAAGAAGATTTTGTGGAAGGTAGAAGCAATTAAGTGAGTCAAAGACAAAGAAAAGAAAGAATAGAGATATGAACAAGAAAAGGTAGTTTTTATTCCTGATAGACCACTTAACACTATTACTATTTAACCATTGCAATAGAAAATATTGGAAGTACTGAGTGGACCTAACAAGTCTATGAAATCCTATATGGTAACATCAATTAGTGGTGTTTTAAAGTTCTTTTAATCAGAACACTCTTTTTAGTTAAGAGAAGGGAGTGATAGGGTCTAGATGATCTTTTAGTGAAATCTTCTAACAAGGTCACTTTAACAAAGTGTACATAACCTTTAACAAGGTGGTCTCCTAATAGAGATCACTAGAATAGTAAAATTTTTGGGTTGTCATTCCTAGGTGGGTTTTCCCTTAATAGGGTTTCCATGTTAATAATCTTGGTGTCAAAATTGTGTTAATATTATTTGTGTTGCAAGTAGTTTTACATGTTTTAATAGTTTGCTACAACTCAGTACTAACTAAGATATCACTAGGTAATTACTAGAAATTTAGATGCAGTCAATAATGCAAGGAACAACTTCATAATGATTTGGAAAGAAGTGGATGTATGAGTTAAGTATTAAGTTTGATGACTCTACTAAGTGATTAGATGTATTTAATTCAGTGATGATGTTTATGATGCTTTGATGGTGTTGAAGTGTTTGAAGGGGCTATGTGATAACTAGACATAATTGATTCACGCCCCATCTTCTAAGTCATCTAACAATTTGACATCATAGAAGAGTGCTTGAAGAAAGATGTTTAAATGAACTTGAGATAAAGGTCAAGATGTATAAGAGAGAGTCACAAAAGTTCAACAAGGAGAACTTTTCCTCAAGGCAAGACCAAATGAAGTTACCTCTTTATGGTATTGGACATAATGTCACACATTGGTTGGAGAATTAATATGTTACACCTATAGGTTCCCTAACTATGGAGAAAATGAATGAAAAGAGGACTCACAATAGTATGATGATTGATATTGCATCTGTTCTCAGTGATGCTAAATTTGATGATATCAAGAACTATGTCAATGCTAAGAATGTGGGATAAAATGAAGCTTATTTATGGAGGAGATGTAAATGTGGGATAAAATGAAGCTTATTTATAGAGGAGATGAAAATGTAAGGAGAGCCAAAGTTGAAAGTCTCAGAGGTAAGTATGATGACATGAGAATGAAAGAAGGTAAAAATGATGTACAATATGTGAACCAAATCAAGGATGTTGTGAGTGCAATCAGAGCTACTGGAGGTACCATCTTGGATTTTGAAATTGTAAGTAAAGTCTTGAGAACTCTTTTGCCTATTTATGCCATCAATGAATCTACTACTCAATGAGTAAGAGTTGTGCTTAGAACTGATCTAACACTTAATGGTCTAGTTGATCAGTTGACTATATTTGAGTTAAGAAATTATGATAGCAGTATGGTTACAATTAGAAATGCTTTTAGTGTTAGATGATTTAGAATAACTGTAATGGTGGGTGAATCACTTGTCCTTAGGTCTAGATGTATTAGTTGAACTTTCAACAACATGAAACAATCTCATTAAACAACTTAGTCCATATATAAATATATCAACAAGTTAACATTCTTGAACTTTCTATTCTGTCTATTTCTGTGTTGACTAATACCAAAATAAACAATTGTAAAAATAGAACGCATAAAGTAACATCTACACATGTAAATGAAACTTTGACACCGTGATTTAACATGGAAACCTAATTTGGAAAAAACCACTAGGTAATATGCTACCAATTTTTCACTCTTATGAATTGAGCTTAGTTAAGAGCCAACCCTGTTAAAGGTTATACAACACACTGTTAAATGTGACACTATCAAAGTATTTAATGACCTCATTAAGAGTGAACTTCTTAGTGGAATTTAGGTCACTCCATGAGAATGTCACCTTGATTAAAGGATTTACAAAATGAATGTTAGGTCAAGCTTGATTAAAGGATTCTGACTGTCACAATGGTTAGAATGTAGCAATAGGTTTGATCTATAAGATACAAATCACTTTGTAAATTTAGATATCAATTTTCTTATTTTTTGGTTTATTGAATGGCCTCCATTATCATCTCCATCGTTGATCTTCGTGGCATCCCTTCAAGGAATCACAATTCATTAATCTCTTCACACTTGTCCTATGTTACTCTGCTCCTCACAAATTTTACTTAAGATCACCAATCAATAATGAACCAACCTTAGAAAATATCTCTTGTGCCTCCTTAAATAAGAAATTTTAATCTTTTGTTTCTTAAACATCATAACGGATTTTAGGATTAGGTCAGATTCATCAAATCCTTCCATCATTTTGTTCTCATTCTATTTTCTTGATACTTCTAGAAACCTATGATCAAATCCTAGCCTTTGATTGAATGAAAAAATCTCTTCATGGATTAAATACACTAGCTCATTAGTCCTTATCATCCACGTGCTTTCAATCATGCAAAAAATCAGTCGTTTCAGCCTAAAACTTGATTGTTTTACAAACTATCACTTTTTTTATCACTCAAAATTCACCATGTTTTTTTGCTTGGTCATTACTATGTAGCTTTACATACACTAATTTATTTCACTTGGCATCTACTAGCTCACTTGACCATTACTATGGTTGTTGGCTACCAACCTTCCTTCATCAACTTAATGGGTAATAACTATCACTTAGTTTGATTTGTTTGTTTGACTTCTACTAAGTTCCTTAATCTTATATTCTAGCTCCCTAATTGACTGACCAAAAATAATACTCAATCATTCTTAGAGTTTAACTCAACTCTTGTGAATTTACTTATACATCAATTTCATTTGTCTTCTTCACTTCATGTAATGATTAAACAACATATTATCTTATCAATGACTAACTTATCAAGTGCCCATTTTAATTCCATAATACTTAACTTCTCTATTCTCAACAACATCAATAGCCCACCTTGATATCTCTTCTTTTCAAATCATCTTCATAGATCAACATATATAGAACTCTACACTATTAGTAAATTTCTCTATAGTTGGTTAGACAATATCTCACTAATAGATTTGACCTCAATGACAATATAAAAAATGTTCCAATTGTAGTTTCTAACATTTAAGTCTTTACTAACCATAAAAAATCCAAAGAAAGAGAAGAAAACCAAAGAAGAAAGCGAATTTAAAACTTAAAATGATCAAGATGAGATTGAATCATTGCTTACAAGAAGGTTATTAAGAGGTAAAGATAAATTTCCCTTGATCTGTTTCAAATGTAATGAGGTTGGTCACTTTTCTACTAAATGTCCTAACAAGGCAAGTCTGATAGAAATGACAAACATGATTTCAAGTATAAAAACAACACAGATTACAAAGACAAAGGCAATAAGTCATGCTATATTATTGTAGAAGAGCATATCAAGTCAAGTTTTGATGATGATAGAGGAGAATTTGTTAGAGTCTAATCTTTATTATTCAAAAGTATGCACTATTAGAAAGTGAAGTCCACCAAGATAATAGAGAAGGGAGGGTGGAGAGGTGAATCAATTATGCATTTAAAATAATTCTCAATATCTTTATTAATTCTAAAACATGTAAACAATAGATAAAATAACCATATAAATATAACCATGCAAAATAACACCATATATATTAACTAGGGAAACCCTTGATCAGAGGGAAAACCCTAGTGGGAATAATTCCACAAGATGATGTACTAATATAAAATTTCCTTGTGAAATGATGTGACCCTATTAGGAGTAATATGAAGTACAATTAGTAGATATAAGTGCCTATTAGGAGACTGTGAATTTCTATTAGGATATTTCAACAATGTTAGTAGTTGTTCCAACCCTATTAGGGGTTGAAAGGAGAACAACTAAACACACCATTGAAATAGCCTCAAAATTTCTTCACTATAAAATCTTGAGGATAACATATCCAAGTTTTAGACTAACCAAATAAAAACTTATTTTCTGATATAGTTCCTTTGGAACTCATAGTACATCCTCAACATCAATCTCTTCTTTGATCAAGCATAATTCACATCCAATGCTCGCATAACATAATATGTGATCTCACTATTCTAATGCCACACTTAGAACCAAAGAAATCAACTTTCCTTTATATAAAGTCCTAATAACTAATTGAGTTGGCCTTGAGGATTTCTCAATTTAAAAATAATAATAGAGGACCTCATAAATATATTACAATACATGTTACATAACAATTAATACTTCCCATAAGAATTTTGTCAATAGTTGACTTCCTTGGAAAAACACACTGAATAATCTTCACAATTACTCATAGAATGACCATATGAATCCACCATGTTAACCCTAGAATCTTGAACATGTCTTCAACCATAATCCAATCCTACTAAAAAATCCTTAGCCTCACCAAAAGGATACAATGCAAAAATGAGAAACTATCAACCAAACTCTCTCTAAAAACAATCTCCTCAAATATTTTTGTAACTTATGAAAATATTCATAACTCTTTTGTGAACATAGAAATAGAATTAGGATAGGTTCCTTCATACATCTTCAACCACACATAACATAAATCACTAGCCACGAACCTTGCCAAATGAATCTTTCTTTATAACTCTAGCTAAACTATCTAGAAATATGATATGTTGACATCAATGACACACATTGTCATGAATGCAATACATAAGTACTCAATCATACCTTTGACATACTTACAAAATTCTCCATACAGTTGCATTAAGTATTCATTCTCAACAATCTCCCCCTTCAATATTGATGGCAACATAAGATTAAAAACATTGAAGTACCATGAATACCAAAGCATATTTCTTCCTCATCTAGCTTTACTCCCTATTGGTTAGTAGTTTGTCTTCCTTGGATTTTGGCTTATACCCTGACTCTTAATGTGCCCAATCTAGTGAAAGACAAAGTAGTTAGCAATATAATGGGTCAATGTAGGTGTTCTAACAAGGACCCCTAAATTGAAAGGTACAACTCCCTTGTGTGCAATTATTTTCAATGAATATTGTCTTTAGTAGATATAAAATATCTAGGGGTACAATCTTAACTAGATAGTGGAAGAGGTATGACTAGATTGCCCATCACTTCAAGCAATCCAAGAAGATTTCAGATGATGAATCATAACCTCCATAGCTATGAATGCATATCCTTGGCAGTGGCACATGGAGTTAGTGATTCAACTATTCATTTTACCAATATCGTCCCTGTATGGTTGATGTATCTTTTAAAATGTTAAATTAAAACCTTTTGGTGATTTATTAAATTCAAACTCATATGCATTATGTGATTAGACCAGTGAGTGTGTCTATGCATTTAGAGTTTTGCATTGTCACAAAGTTCTTAAGGCCTTCTGTGATTTTAGTTTTAGGGTTTTCAAGCTTTATTTAATTCATTTTAAATTTTTGGTAGCTTTTCCATAGATGAATTCTTATTACTAGGAATAACTTGTTTTCATTTGGGTCGATTTGGAGTCTAACTAGTCTAACTAGCTATTTACCCTAATCAATTATTCACTCAAAAAGTAAAAAAGTATTGAAAGAGGAATTTAATTCCTCACTTCTTACTTTTGCAAAATACAAAATTAAGAGCTTTTTTGAGAATCCTCTTCTAGAGGATCACATTTCTATTTTTTGTGAGAGCTCTAGGCATGGGATCTTCATGAGGTTAGTCTCATTAGATCTAGCTTAGGGAGACCTTGTTGTGCCATGATTTTTGGTAGTTTCTACAAGTGATTTATTTCATTGTGCTGTTTCCCATTTTAGCCCCTTTTGCTGTCAAGTAGGGCTCTCCCATTTTCTTGTTTCAGCTTAGTTTCTAGATCTATTTCTAGTAGCTATTTGTTTGGAGGTTGAGAAATAGTCTTCCCCTCCATTTCTATTTTTTGGTTCTCCTCAGTCCTATTTTCATTTGGGTTGATTCAAGGTCTAACTAGTTTAACTGGTTATTTTTCCTAATCGATTATTCACTTGAAAAGTGAATAAGTATCAAAAGAGGAATTTAATTCCTCACTTCTCACTTTTGAATTAGAAAGTTGGAGAGTAAAAATAAAATTCCTCTTCATGAAGAATTACTATTCTGTTTACTGAGGGAGCTACGGGCATGGGATCATTATGAGACCAGTCTCGCTGGATCTAGCTCAAGGAGATTTTCGATCGCCGTGATTTTCAAAAACTTCTATGAGATTTTTATTTTATGGTATAGATTCTTATTTTGCCCCTTGTTGGAGTTCATTCTGGTAAGGAATATATCAAGTGGGTTTAAACTTAATACCAAGAAAAAATAAGATAGGGACAAGCCATAAGGATCAACTAATTCCTATATTCAACAAGGCTAAATCTTAGTTCTGGGCCAACATCAACAGAGTCATCAAGACTCACTTCATTTTAGGTTTTGCAAAGCCAAGGCAGGAAAACCTTAGGGATTAATGTTGCTAATTTAATATTCTTTTTCTTCAAATATTGTTCCATATAGTAGAAATGGTCAATGTTCTTCTATGATTTGCTGAATAAAATTCCTTGACATAGTAGCTAACTATAACCAAAAACTATATGCAAATAAGTAATGGATAACACTTTTATTTTTTAGTACATGAAGTGGTAAATTGATTTTTTTGTTATGTATTTCCTACAACCAAGTGAGTCATTAGCTTGTTCTTGAACTTTAATAGACTAGTGTCTTGTCGATTGGGATACAAAGTCAAAGATTTAATAAGTTTGGACCTTTTTAATCAACATGTGATTAAAATTGTCAACATTGAACTCTAAGTTTCATTCTTACCATATCCTTTTCACAAACCCTAAACCTTATCAATTACAAAAAGTAATTACCTAATTCTTTAAATTAGTAGCAATTAGTAAGAGATATACAATTTTTATGAATTGTATTTAATTGAATGGAATTCATTCATATCAGTCTCATGATTATGAATATATGAGAAAGGAGACAAAATTCAAAGACAATGATATTTAAGGGAAATTCCTTCTTTTGAAAATGTTTGTAATACTAACAAAGACTCATAATACAACTTAGAGACAAGCCATTAGTACCAAATGTTCACTTTTTTATATTCAAGTATGCAAGAACTGAATTCACTCCCATAATAATAGAACAAATGGACAGACTATACAAAAAAACATAATAATGAGAAAATTATATAGATGACTGACCTCTACTCCTCATCTTGGAAATCCATATATAGGATTGCAACAAGCTACAGATGAGAGGAGGACACATGTCAAAGCAAGGATGGACACAAAATGTGGAAAGATGGGGACAAAAAGATATGTAGAACATTCCTCAAAGGTTGATTAGAAAAAGAAAAGTAGTTGAGCCAGTAAGTGAACATTTATGTCACACTTTTTGATTTTTCTCTTCATTGTCCTTCACTATCCTTCATAAGAAATATCTCAACTACTTCCTGCTGGTAGGGCTTTAGTCTCTCCTACCACCTCCCAAACATAAATCTCCCTTTTTGTGGGCCAATTTGTAGTTTTGATCTCTTGTAAATCTTGAGTGGCTTTGGTCCACTTGGTGTCCATAATTGCTTTAGATTCAACAATAAATTTATTCAAATCTATCTCTACCTTAAAAAGGGAATCGATTAATTTATTGTATGGGACATTAGAAGTATCTTCAAAAATTGATATTATAGACTCTTGAGTTAAAATGGAACTAAAGGAATTAGACCCTTCCTACTAATCTATAATTGTTTAGAAACATCCAAAATTGATGGTATACAACCCTGAGATAAAACCTTTAATTTTCCTTGTATAATCTATAATTTACTAGCAAAGAAACCAATCAATTCCTTGACTATCTCCAAACCTTCCTTCAGTGTGATTATTTTGTCAGGCAAATCTGGCTTTTTAGCCATTAGTACAATGAGCCTCTCCAAGAACTGAGTGTATGGCCCCCAAAGATTAAATGTGGGTGATAGCCATGAAATTTATTCATTGCAAAATTGCTCAGCACTTTGTAAAGAAATATAAAAAATTATGAGCCTGTTGTGACATATTTTTCAAACTTTCAATTGTATGGCTCATCAAACTCTTAAGGAAAATTGTCCTTATCTTGTCTCCTTGCTGAGTAGATTGAGCATCAATGCTCATTCTCCTAGGTTTTTCTATTTCCTCTTCCCCCAAATCATCTATTTATGTTGGGGCTTCAGCTGTGTTCCTAGCTAGCTACTGTTGATCTTCATGTTCCTGTCCCTATCCTACAACAACTACCTCTTCTGCCTATACAAGTTACTCTCTAAGAGATGCAACTTCATTTTCAAGTGCTTGGACCTTGGCTTCAAGCTCTAAAATCCTCTATTTTTACACAAGGCTCTTTCCAAGCTCATCTTCTTAGAGCTTTCTTACATCAATGTAATCATGTATGGAGTTAGAAAGTCTAGTCTCCATCTCCTCTACCTTGGCTTCATTCATAAATGAAAAATGTTTCATGGCCTTAAAAATCTCTATGCCCTATAGAGTCCATACAATCATATTACCTTGTTCAGTGCTCTGCACATCCCTTAACTTTGGTTTATTTGATGATGGAGCCATGCTCCAAATTGGTAGAGATTTGGCATCTATGTTAAAACCTATTCCTCTCTACAATCCATCAGCACCAAATGCTTCATATGAAATGACATTTTCTTGCCTTCTTATTTGATCAAGCATAAAAGCTCTCTTCAGATCCCATCCAAGCACTAATAACATGCCACTCCTTTGTACAAGATCTCTTTCCTCCTCTAGAGTCATGACTTCACTCTCAAGATCATAGGCCCACAATTTCTCCACCAGTTCTAGCTTTTTCTCATCTAATTCTCCTAGCTTCATCTTTAGTAACAACTCACTCTATTTTATCTTATACATAAAACTTTTGAACTTAGTAAATTTGATGAATTCATCATCTTTTAGGAACTATTGGGCCTAGATAATCCTATCATCCAGCCTTGCTATTGCTAGTTCTATGTTAGTGAGTGTACTCTTAGCTACATTAATCCTATCCTAAAGGTAGTTCTGCCTTAAGTCAACAAAATACTGACTATTGCTAGGTAAAATCTATAATGTCCTCTGTTTCACCTCTATAGGGCTATGGACAAGCTTTTGTATTTTATTTCCTTTTGTGACCCATGATGCTCTAGGGAAATTATCTTCTTCTCTCAGGGTCACATCAGGTTTAGGGCTTTCTGGGCGTACCCTCTCTTCCTCCCCTATAGGTCCATCTAACATCTTAGCCATAATATTAGCATGGCCTATGACCATATTCCTAATCCTCTGAGGATAGGGGATATCCATATAGAATCCCATAAATTAGGGATCTATTCTCTTCATTTCTCTTTCTACTCATAAGACGTCATCTAGCTTTGCTAATCTATTAGCTGCCTCACCCTCTACAACTATGTTCGAAATAACATCTTCATGGGGTTATTCCTTGGTGCTAGGTAGGACATAATTTCTTATCTCTTTTAGGGTAATATTCATGCTGTTGTCAGGATCATACATTCTATAAGGACCAATTGACAAATTGTAATGGTGGAGAAAAACATGTATCTAGTCAAGGGCCTCTTTGCCAATTGTAAAATCCCCCACCCTAAAACATCCACACAAGAAAGTGCCTCTATGCACTTTGAGACCTAGATACTCCCTATTTATCATGAACAACTACCAAATAAATTCTATTATACCCAATCTAGGAGGAATAAACTTTGGTAGTATATGGGGTGGCTGAGGACAACCATAAACTCTCATCAAAGAAAAGGTTGGGAATAAGAAAATGTCCCCCCAATTATGGTCTAATATTTTTCCTTCAGGAAGTAGGGCTAGTCTCAAAAGGCTTTTTAAAATCTTAGGTGCCCTAAAGTAACCTGGATAGAACATTCTCATTATTACATCACTAAAATTATTAAAGAATGAAACAAAATCAGAAAAATGATAATTACTATCCCATACCTATGTCCACAACTAAACTGGTAGGTCTCCATTTGCATTAGAAGTATGATCAATGAAATCAGAACTCACATACCCTACATTCTTGTAGAAAGTAACCTGGATAGAACATTCTCATTATTACATCACTAAAATTATTAAAAAATGAAACAAAATCAGAAAAATGATAATTACTATCCCATACCTATGTCCACAACTAAACTGGTAGGTCTCCATTTGCATTAGAAGTATGATCAATGAAATCAGAACTCACATACCCTACATTCTTGTAGAGGATAAGGCACATCAGTAGTGAATAGTGATGGAACTTGAAATCTTTTAATTCCCCACTCTGAGCTCAAGCAATATTTTCTTTCATCACCTCCAAATGTAGTTAACATAGTCATACTCCCCCCCATGGTAGGAGTCTTGCACATCTTTGGAAATTATGAATTTTGCGCCAAATACCATGTTAGTTCCATCCTTGCCAATCACCTTATGGTCACCATATACTATTTTTACAAAAGAATTTTTAAATTGGTCCAAAGGCATCATTTTTTTACACCTTTTTAGTGTAATCACCCACATTCTTTAAATCCAAGGGAATATGCTATAGCATTGACTTCCTAGTATATGCCTTGGTATTTTCCTCAAACTTCCTCTACAAATCCTTCAAATCTATAGGCTGGTCTATGACTCCATCCAATCCAAAAGCATCAATGAATGATTCATGGTCAAGTGTACAAAGAATATTTCCATCCTTCTTATGGAAATATTTGGTGGCTGAATTGTAGCAATGAAATAGGGCATTCATCAAGTCCATGTCCACAAAAACTTTTGGAAATATCAATTTAGCCAGGTTTTTCTTCCATGGATTACATTCAAGAATCCTCTTCTCTCTGTTATAGTAGAAATACCTAAAAAGTTTAGAACTAGTAACACCAGGTCATACAACATCTCTACAATGAGCATATCGGTCGACAAAGGCATGGTCGTCTGCAACATTGGCATTGGAGCAATCGGGAAAAAGCTTAATCCATTCTTCAACAAACCTATTTGGTTTCTTTTGTCTCATTTTCCCTCCTTTAGAAGTTGAAGGCTCTACAAATCCCATATCTGATGCTTGAATTTCTTCTACCTCTTTATTAGAAATCTTGAAAATATGTTAGCAAATAGGGTATGGAATCCCCTCTCAGGCTCTGAAACAATTATTTGTAAATTGAAAACTCTGCAACTCTTTAAAGTCTCTTTCTCTACAAATGGTGAACTGTAACTTTTGAATAGGAAAGCCTTTATAACTCAATGTATACAAATAAAAATTCATCTTTGTATTGATTTTCAACATGCTTGAAACATAATATTAGCTTATTTTGTCAGCTCAGGGGAGCGTTGCCATTACTATCCAACAATGCACTTTTTGTACCATATTCAAATCTCATTGGTCAAGAAGCTCATTGTCATTCCTGCTTAGAAAAGTGAGTAGCATGTTTCATGTCAAAATAGGGCCTATGATCTTACAGTCATTACTGAATAAAATGACTCTTCATACTATCTTAAAGCTTGATGAAAATTTCTACGATGTTACAAAATCCTTATCAAATAATTAGAAGCCATGAAAAAACCCTCTACGATCTATGACTTCTTAGTTGTCATGGCATCAGTGCTGAATTTTTATTCCTCTATGATCTTACGCCATATGACTTATGTTGAAATGGTATAGCATCTTACCTCAACCCATTTTACCTTATGATCTTATGATCTCGATCATCTTATCACTTCGTAACATCTCCAGTTATCCTTCAAATTCTTATGATACTATGAGAAACTATTACCTTTCTCTACCATAGCATTGTGAGCCTTGTTTTTTACATCTACAATCTTATGATTGTAGCCTTTTCACAACATTGGAGCAATTTATCCATTACCCTGAGATCTTACAATAAACTGTCTATCATAAAATTGGAGATCACCATATGCCATATAGATTTTTTTATAAAATTCTTTTTTGGTCCCACAAGTCCAACTAAGCATCCATTTGGTATTCGTTTCACAATTTGGTCAATTAGAACTGAACACCTATCACCTATTTGACAATGTGTTGTTACTTTTCCTTGTCTTTTATCACCTTACAATCCTATGATCATAGGTTTCTTGTAACATTGCAACATCCAAATATCACCTTCATGACCTTACAATTCCCATAGCTTCGTAACATCGTAACACCTTCTTTCTTTAGACTTCGATGTCATGATTTCCTTCCTTGTCATAACATTGTAGAAGAGGAAATGTAAACTAATCAAAAAAACATATGATCATACGATATAAAGGGAATCATAAGATCATGAAATTTATTTCTCTCATTCATGATATGAAGACACATCACTTATCTTAAGACCGATAAATTGAAAACACTTCATTGTGATCTTCTACTAACCCCTTTGTTGTAATATCTTAGAAGATGATGTAAAAGACAAGTAAACTCTTGCTCAGCTATAAAACCTAGGGTTAAGATAAGACTCTAATTTTTATATGAAGATTTCTTAGTAATATTAGATGGAAACAAAACCCTAGGGCAGCAAATTTTACTAGGGAAACAAGAGAAATTAATTAGATTAGGGTAAAAAGATGCTAGGGTTTTCCTCTGCAGATGAAAACAAATAACACATAACCCTAACATCACAACACTATTTTTCTAATAATATCTTCACCCTAAAATTTTGAAATTTAAGCTTAGTGAAAATATGGGCTATCAACCCTTTTGGCTGTGAGGTAGGGCTCTCCCATTTTAATGTTTTAGCTCTATTTCTACTTCTATTTTTGGTAGCCATTTGTTAGAAGATTGAGAACTAGTGTTCCCCTCCATTTCTGTATGCTAGATCTACCTGGTTGGGTGGGTATGATAATTTCCCTATTTTTTGGGATGATGGCTTGTATCGAATCCTTGTTCCAAGGATCTCTTCGTAGGGCATTACATCTGGTATCAGAACCCATGTTGCAACATTGTGATCTCTATGTTATGTTTCCACTAGTTGTTGTCTTTTGTTTGTGTATTGTTATCTTATGTTTTGTATCTTGATATCTTTCTTGTTTCTTTCTTTGACTCTTACATTGTTTGGCATGTTTCTGACCCTTATCTTGTGACTCCATAGTGATGCCTCCTAAATGTAGACCTAGTGGTCGAGTTGGTAACCAAGGAAAGAACCATGGGGAAGAGCATCAAGAAGAGGAATGTCAAGATGGAGAGGGAGAACAGGGTAATAGTAATTAGAATGACATTGGGGCATTGATGTCGGTGCTATAGGAGATTCTTGCTTAGTTGGGCCTTGTGTAGAGGAATGTCGATATGATTATGATCAGTTAAGGGATATGATCATGGAGATTCCCACATGTCAGATCACATGGAAGAGGAAGAACATGGCCATGAACATGAATATTCTCATACACCACTTCATGGTAGAAGGCACCAATGGAGAGGTCATGGTCATAAGGATAATGATGACTTCACTCAGGTCAAGATGATGCAGAAACTTTAGAGGTCCAAACTACTACTGTTTGATGGCCATGGGATGGGGCTCAAGGTTGAGACCTAGTTGCTCAATATGGGGCGTTGCTTCTCCTTACTACCTTATGGGAGAAATGTGAATGTTCATTGTGCTATCACATAGTTGAGGGAACATGGTTCCATTTGGTGGGGTATGGAGTGTGAGAAGATTCATATGAGTGCATTAGATCTCATTTGGGAGATTTTTGAGGAGAGATTTAGGGATAAATTCCTTTCTCCATAGTACCATGAAGCTCATACTAATGAGTTTCATGAAATCAAGTAGGGGAACATGATAGTAGATCAATATGAGAAGTGTTTCCTTGGGTTGAGATAGTACTTGAGTTACTGGCATGATGAGGCACTCCTCACACAACATTTTCTTAGGGGCCTTCAAGACTCTATCATTGGGGATGTCCATGTTCACCAGCCTAGGGCACTTGCACATGCCATGGAAAAGGAAAGAATTTTGGAGAGTAATGTGACTAGAGGTTTAGTAGTAAATCTAGTTCTTAGAACCAAAGTGCACATCCTTCAAGGTAGGATGCATAGTATTCTCAGTCCTTAGGGAAGGGCTAGACCCAGTCAACACCCTCTTAGGGTGGATACCATCGTAAGAATCATAAGGGGTTTTGTCCTAAGGGTGGAAAAAATTAAGGTAACTCAAAGAAGAAGGGAGATGACTAGAGCCATGGACAAAAATCCCAGTAGGATTGCCCTCCTCAGAGTGTTCAACAAAATTCTAGTAGGGGTAGTGCACCTTATCTTAGTGCTACTTAGGGTGGTCATCGAACTGCTTCTAGCTTTACAAGAAACTATTATTCTTGTGATTAGCCTAGCCATAAATCTTTTTGATATCCTATTAAACCACCTTTTTCAGGACCTGGTAAGGGTATAGCTAGATCTAAGCCTATATTGGGAGATGCTGGTAGGAATCATTGAGTCTTTTTCATGGTTGACAACCATTAAGATAAGAATCAAGGTACAATAGTCGAGGCTATAGGTACATTACATGGTATTCCATCTTCAATTTTGTTTGACTCAGGTGCTTCTAATTCTTTTATTTCACCATCTCTTATTCAATGATGTGAGCTAGTGGTAGTAAGTCAGGTCGATAGGTGGCAGGTGAGTTAGCCATAGGTTCCAAAGTAGCTATAGAATCATTGGTCATAGGTTATAGTTTGAATTTGGGAACCTTCACTACCATAGTGGATCTTCGTATCCTACCTCTAGGATCATATGACATTGTGTTTGGCATGAATTTGTTAGCCACCCATTAGGTGAATATAGATTTTTTCCGTAAGTTGGTAATATGTGTTAATGACATAGGAGAGTAGGTGGAACTTTTGGGAGTCCAGAGACCAATCTCAATTTGGATGATCTTAGCTAATCAGCTGAAGTAGAGTGTATGGAAGGGTTGTCAGTTGTTTCTTGTTTCTATTAGTCATCTTGAGGAAGCTAAGAGTTGTACAATGATGCTTGATGATCACCCATTCCTTTGTGAGTACAAAAATGTGTTTCCTGATGAGGTTCTAGGTATGCCACCCTAGCATGACATTAATTTTTGGATTGATCTCATACCAAGAGTGGAGTCAATTTCATGAGATCCTTACTACATGACTATTTAGGAGTTGAGTGAGCTCAGATTATAGTTGGAGGAATTTTTGGCGAGGATAGATGACTTGTTCAATTAGATGAAGGGAGCATGAGTGTGCTCAAAGGTTGATATGAAGTCAGATACCATCAACTTCGTATCTAGGAGGCTGACATTCATCAAAAAAATTTTCATACACGATATGGGCATTATGAGTTTATGATTTTACCCTTTGGGTTAACCAATGCACCATTGATGTTCACGAGTTTGATAAATGGAGTATTTCACACATACCTCAATCAGTGTGTCATTGTATTGTTGGATGACATATTGATCTATGCAAAGACTATTGAGGAGCATGAGGTCCATTTATGTTAGGTGTTGTAGTGCTTGAGAGACCATCAATTGTATGGTAACTTGAGTAAATGTGGATTCTCCCAGTTAGAGATAAAGTATTTGGGTTTGTAGTGAATCTAGAGAAAATTTGTACTATCATGGATCGGCTGGTACCCTCTAATGTCTCTAAGGTTCACAGTTTCATGGGATTGGCAGGCTATTACTGTCGCTTCATGAAGAATTTCTCATGAGTGGATCATCCAATAACTTCTCTTCAATAGAAAGGGAAGAAGTATGTTTGGTTAGACTAGTGTGAGGTAGTATTTGATGCTCTTAAGGAGTGTTTGACTAGTGCACTAGTCCTTGCAGTGCCTAATCCTATAGGTGATTTCATGGTTTGCATAAATTATTTGTTGGAAGGCATGGGTGCACTGTTGATGCAGGATGGTCAAGTGATTGCATATGAGTCTAAGAAACTCAAGGAACATGAGCTTAAGTACCCCACTCATGATTTGGAACTTGTAGCCATAGTGCATTCTCTAGTTCAATGGAGGCATTTTCTTTTGGGACATAAGTTTGAGTTGCATAGTGATCATAGGAGCTATAGTATATCTTTACTGAGCCAAACTTGAATGCATGACAATGTCACTTGATGGAGTTCCTATGTGAATATGAATTTGATGTTCATTACATTAAAGGGAAGGAGAATGTCATCGTAGATTCCTTGAGTAGGAGGTGATATGAGATATTAGTGTTGTCATTGGGAGTGGATTTTCAAGGCTGTATCCTAGAGGCTTTTCCTTGTAACACTTGGTATCAGGAGGTGAGGGTGGAGATCAAATCTAGACGTACCCTTGAGGGGATATTTTTAGGTTATTTTCTTGAGTTTGATGGACTATTGTGACACTCAAGGTGTATCTATGAACCTATGTTAGGTGACCTTCGTACCTTAGTTTTTCTGGAAGCACATTGTGCACCATATTCCACACATCTTGGCATCAAGAATATGCACATTAATGTTAAACAACTATACTTTTGGGTAGGGATGAGGTGCGATGTTTTTGATTTTTTCATTCAATGTCTCAAGTACCAGAGAATGAAGGAAAAGGATCAACATCCAACGAGACTTTTGGAGCCACATGCTATCCCAGAGTGGAAGTGGAATACAATATTAATTGATTTTATCATAGGGTTGCCTATGTCATCATGATGACATGATTGTATTATGATGATAATGGACAAGTTGTCCAAGGTAGCACATTTTTCACCCATGAGAGCATCCTACATAACTTCTATAGTGCATGTTTTCTTGGAGGATATTATTTGTTTACATGGGATCCCTCGTCAGATTATGTTAGATAGAGACCTAGTTTTTACTTCAAAAATGTGGACGTCTCTCCAACATGTGTTGGGCACTCAATGCAATTTTAGCTTAGCTTATCACCCATAGACTGATGGTAAGACTAAGAGAGTGAACTAGGTTCTAGAGGATATTCTTTGCATGTATGTGATGGAAAGACAGGTGAGGTGGGAGGATTATTTGTACCTTGTTGAGTTTGCATACAACAATGAGTATCATAGTTCTCTTGGCATGTCACCTTTTTAGGCCTTGCACGATAAACTGTGTCGTACCCTTTTGAGTTGGGATCATTTAGAGGATCGAGTTCTTTTGGGTCTAGAGATGCTTAAGGATATGGAACAATACCTATTGCTCATATTAGGGAGCATTTGGTTACTACTCAAGATAAACATAAGAAGTATGAAGATGCTCATAGGTTGGATTGTAACTTTTCTATTGGTGATAGGGTGTTTTTGAGAGCGCGGCCAAGGAAAAGCCCCATCTATTATGGGAAAGGCTCTAAGTTGGTGATACATTTTGTCGAACAATTTGAGATCCTCAAGAGGATTGGTCCTATTTCTTATTGACTAGCATTTCTACCTAGCTTATCGTGCATTGATGAAGTTTTCCATGTTTCTATTTTGAGACAATATATTCTTGATGTTATCCATATTCTTGATTGGGATTCTTTTTCGGTAGAAAATGGACAACTTTCTTTGGAGTCCATTTTTATCCTCTAGCATCAGTGGTTGATTTTGATAGGTTGGGACATATAGTAGGTAAGGTCTAGTGGGACCTAGGCAATGAGACCTCTACAACTTGTGAAGATGCTACATGTTTGAGAGGATTGTACCCCTATCTATTTGGTGGCTTCCAGGAGTAAGCCTATGCTAGTGGGGGAGGATGTAGTGCCTCTAGTGTTTGTAGTCTGAACCTTGTTATATTTTAATCCAAGAGATACTTGATACTCTTGTTATGTTTGATTTGAGATGACTTGAGGGTTGGATGTTATACTTTGATTTTAGTATCATAGATGCTATATTGTTATATTTTTTAGTTTATCATATTTTCATATTGATGCCATTTTGAGATGATATTAGGTCTATGATGATATTTGGTTATCTAGTATTTGGACTTATCTCTGATTTTGTTATGTAATGGATTTTATGCTATGAATATTTACTTCATTCTTGCTTCATTATGTTTTATGTGAGTGTGAGTGATGTAAATGGATTATATCAATATAATTGAGTAAATTATTAAATTAGGTATTTAATGCATTTATTTCTTCAACTATGATATTATATGCAATTGCACTTGATCATCTATTTTAGTGTGCAAGATTTATATCTCTAGTAGTGGCACATGCAGTTAGTGATTCAACTATTCATTTTACAAATGTCATCCTTGTATGGTTGATGTATCTTCTAAAATGTTAACTTAAAACCCTCTAGTGATTTATTAAATCTGGACTCATCTATATTATGTGATTAGACCAGTGAGCTTGTTTCTACATTTAGAGTTTTGCATTGTCGCGAAGTTGTTAAGGCCTTCTATGATTTTGGTTTCAAGGTTTTTAGGCTTTATTTAATTGATTTTAAATTTCTGGCAACTTTACCATAGATGAATTCCTATTACTAGGAATAGTTTATTTTCATTTGGGTTGATTTAGAGTCTAGCTAGTCTAACTGGCTATTTACCCTAATTAACTATTCACTCAAAAAGTGAATAAGTATTTAAAGAGGAATTTAATTCCTCACTTCTCACTTTCACAAAATACAAAATTGACAACTTTTTTGAGAATCCTCTTTTGGAGGATCACATTTATGTTCATTGTGAGAGCCGTGGGCATGGGATCTTTACAAGGTCAGTCTCATTGGATCTGGCTAGGGGAGACCTTGTTGTGCTCTCATTTTTGATAGTTTCTATGGGTGATTTATTTTATTGTGCTATTTCCTATTTTAGCCCCTTTTGCTATCAAGCAGGGCTCTGCCATTTTCTTGTTTCAGCTTAGTTTCTAGATATGTTTCTCGTAGCTATTCTTTTAAAGGCTAAGAACTAGTGTTTCCTTTGTTTCTATTTGTTGGTTTTGCTTGGTTGGTCAGGTATGACCTTTTTCCTAACTTTTGGGATGAGGGTTTCAAGCTTTACACCATTATGCTAGCCATTTTTACATATGGTGTCTGAACCCAAATTTTATTAGATTTTTGAGGCTTTTGTGCCCTAAGACCAAATAGGTTTTAATTTCAAAGTTTTCCAATTTTTTGGGTTTTTACCTTATTTTGTGTGCCACCCTATTTTTTCAAATTTTCTTGGCATGATGTTGGTCATGGACCTAGATCATCTATTTGGATGTCAGTCAGACCATTGTTGTACTTTAATGTTGCATTAGGATGTGTGCCACATCTATTCTCCTGAGTCTATTTTGGGTTGAGTATTTTCTTTGCATTTTATTCTCATCCAATCCTTGTGTTATGATCTTTGTGATGGTGGTGCACTACACATGAGCATGTACACGTGAATTTGTCGGCTGACTTGCAAGGCCCAATCTTCCATGGTACTTCTAGGAGTTATGATCATTGGGATTGGGGTGGAAATATGTATGCCTAAGGGAACTCATCGTTGGATGAACATGAGTAGGGTAGGGTAGCATATGGAGGGGACTCCTATATCACAGGCTGGTGATCATTGTGCCCAGAGGGTTGGTAGAGGAAACTTTAAATTGAGTGATAATTAAATAAAACACTATGTGGTAATAAAACTTAAGATAATAAAATTTTATGTGTGAGAGCCTTCTATTGAGGAGTTGATCCCCATGATCTGAGCTTGGGCTTTTCAATGCCAAGAAATTCTCCATGATGTCAACCCCTACATAGTAACCCATTGAGTGTCTGACAAGGACCTATAGTTTATGCATTGTGTTTGATCTTGGTTTCAATCATCATTACTATTTGTTGTGAGTGTTAGCCATAAATGTTTTCTTTATGTGTGTTTGTGGTTGGATAATTATTTCAATCAACATGATGAGAGTGGACCTATGGGTTTCACATGGTTGGGAGGCATAGCTACCTATACCACTACCAGAGACCAGTGTACATAGACCATCTATTATCCTAGTGTGGCCATTGTTGAATGTTTTCACTTGGTACTTTGGGTTCTAGAGTATGATTTCTTATGATTTATGCTTTTATTGGAATGCTTGATTATCATCTTAGATGATGTTAGTTTATTGATGCATTCCCTTATTATGAAGTTGAGAATATGTTAGCTAATGTTATCTTCTTATTTGAAGTATCTAATGCTTTTAATTTAGCATGTTAGATTTCTTGTTCTTTGATGTTATTATGCTTTAGTAGTGATGTCCTTATGAGACAACTTTGACTATCTAGTTGGAAATTTGGGATGTTATGCATGGGGGATGGCTATGAACTTCAAGGTTTCATGATGCTATTATAGTTGGGAGGAACTATGCACTTGGTTTGGTTATTTCAGTTCATTGTGATGTTGTTTCAGTTCACTGCTATGTTACTTTCAGTTCTTTCCATTTATTGCTATGTTAGATGGTTAGATGTAGTTTCCTCCTTGTAGTTTTTTTCAAGTGTCTATGCCTTGATTTTGGATTTGGTACTCCCAGGTGTAGAGGAAATCCATTTTCTAGCTTTTTACCCTTTAGTTTTCTGGCTTGCTGATTTGTATCCTTGTGTGAAATTCTACTTTCTCGTGTGAGAATGCAAAACCTTGTGTGGTGTGCTAGGTTTCTTTGCATGGCTTGGTGTGTATCCTTGCGTGAGACCCCACACTAGTTTTGGTGCTTTTTATTGCTAGGCCAAGTACTTCCTTGCATTTTTTGGTGCATTTCCTCATGTGAAAGGCAAATCCTTGTGTGTCGTGTTGTACTTCCTTGCATAAGATTCTGTCAGTCTATTGTCCTCACCCAAAAAATAGGGGGCATCTCCACTAATTTTCAAGAAATTTATTTTGGTGTTTTAAGTGCCCTTTGGGTTTGCTAGTGTTTCCTTGCTTCTGAAATTTGAAGATTTTAGGTTCTATTGTTGTAGTGATGTTTCATCCTTCAGTTGGTCATGTTTGTTTGGTAATGAAATTTGGAGATTTGTTGGTGTTTGGATGATTAGTTAGTCTTCTATTGCGATCTTTGTGATCCCTGTATGATGTTGTCTTGTGCACTCATACTTGTAATTTTTTTTTTAATCTTGGCTTGTATCGATTCCTTATTCCAAGGATCTCCAGGTGGTGTCTACAGGTGATTTATTTTATTGTGCTATTTCCTATTTCAACCCCTTTTTTTATTAGATAGGGCTCTCCCATTTTCTTATTTTAGCTCAGTTTTTAGATCTGTTTCTAGTAGCTATTTTTTTGGAGGCTAAGAACTAGTGGTCCTCTCCATTTTTGTTTGCTAGTTCTGCTCAATTGTTTGGGTATAAATGTTTTCCCAAGTTTTGGGATGAGGGTTTTGGTTTAACTCCCCAAGTGCCCAAACACAACTCCAACCAATCAGAAAAACTTCATTTGTCCACTACTCAATACCATAAGGAAAGATAAACACTTAGAATCCCCATTTCCAAAGAATGCAACAATAGAATGTTTATAACCACAAGAGAGGAGGAATGATGACACACACCATGCATCTAGATCAACAAGTAAAAGTAGATTCTTAAGACACATACTCTCTTGTAACACAACCAACATTAAATCACCCTTCTTAGAAGAAGTTAAGGACAAATGAAACCAATGAGTTTAACAACTAGAAGCAAGAATAAATACCCTTATAATAGTTATACACCTTTTATCAAATTTCCTTCTCTTTCACAAAAATATCGCATTAACTCAATATTGAACCAAAAAACCTTTTCATTACACTTTATATCTATTAACACACACACACACAAACACCAATATGTTCTCTACAATCTTATCCCTTATACATACTATCAGTGGTCCAAAATGGACTTGATAGAGTCACAACACACACTAGGCAGTAGTAAAAGACATTCTAAATAGTCACCATGAAACCTAATGAAAAATCCCAAGTGGGGGAATTATCAATTCCAACAGCAAATATAAAAAATGCACATAGTTCAACAATGAATCAAGTGTGAAAATAGTCACAAAGAGAGTAATAGAGAAATTTAATGACCAGTCTAAGTAAGGAAAATATTGAAAACCAATGCTAGCCCAAACAACATGAGGAAAGTACCTCCATCCAAATAAAATAAGGCATCAATTCGATTAAATTACAAGTGATGACTGAGAATAGTCACACAAGAGGGATAAATCTCCACACAATGGTAAGGAATACACCATCCTAGCAATGTTAGAGAAAATACTTATGCACATTAGGCAGTATACATGTAATGACCTCATGCATATGCATCAATACCATTTCCTTGATTCTTTTCCATGCA
This sequence comes from Cupressus sempervirens, assembly GCA_028749045.1. NCBI lineage: Eukaryota > Viridiplantae > Streptophyta > Pinopsida > Cupressales > Cupressaceae > Cupressus > Cupressus sempervirens. Next base: position 558,796,485 of record CM053793.1, on the reverse strand, counting down.
ATGTAACATAATGATGGAAAAAAATCTTTCTTTCAAATATTTACAACATTATACACTCATGTGTTTTAACATATACACTTATACTTAAATGATATATTTTAAACCCCATAGAAGATTGTTTTGAACTGGAAAGGTGTGAAATCCAACAAGGTATCCAAAACTAAATTTCAAACTTTCCTTGGCCATGCCTAGATGCTCCCTATTTCTTACATGAGAAAGTGGAGTAGTCTATAATCTCACGTGAGGACATACACCAAACCACACGAGGAACTACTCTCTCATGAGAAGGAATACCTAGCCTAGCCATCAAACTCATATAATTGGTTATAAGGCTCATGCGAGGAAGTACAAAGAACCATGCAAGGAAGTGCAATGAACCTCACAAGGAAATGCCAAGTCTCACACTGTAGAGTATGCAATCTCACATAGGAGAGAGTAAAATATCATGCAAGGATTTGCATTAGCAAACAAGAGAAAACACCAAAAGAGAAGATAGGGAAAACAATCCTCCACACCAAGGAGTATCAAATCCATAAATTGAGGTATAGACACACGAACACAATAACTACAAGATGGAGTTCCAAGAAAGTCAAAGGAGCCATTTCCTCCTCTTTGTTTGATGATATCACCAAGAAGAGAGTTTTACCATCCAAAGAGGTAACCTTGCACATCTATGGTGTCCCAAAGATTCATAAAGTGAGTATCCCCCTTAGGCCCTTCGTGGACACCAGATGTTCCCCAACTTACCTTCTTGCCGCTCATCTTGCCAAGCTAATCTCTCCCCTAGTGGGAAATTCCAATTCCTTCATTAGGGATTCATCCCACTTTGTTAACTTCATAGAGATGCCAAACTAGACCTCTTTACGAAGGTACCTATTCCTGACATGGTTTGAATTGTGAAGAGCATAACTAATGTTGAGATCGCTAACCTTTTTGAACTTTGCTTAAGGTCAACTTTCTTTTCCTTCCAAGGGGTTATCTACAAATAGGTAGATGGGGTCACCATGAGCTCCCCATTCTCTCTAGTAATTGCTAACCTTTATATGGAGCACTTCAAGGAGCTGGCCCTCTTTTCTTTCCCCCTTGAGCCAATGTATACTAGCCCCATGGAATAGAGAAACTTGAAAAGTTTCACAGACATATCAATAGTATTTCCCTGTGCATTGCTTTCACCAAAGAGCTCGAAACCAACAACCAATTTCCCCTCCTTGATGTTTTACTCATTAAGAAACCTGATGGCTCATTGGGGCATTGGGTGTTTTAGAAGGCCACGCACACCGATTTGTACCTTCATGCCTCTTCTCACCACCATCTGAGCCAAAAAGTTGGCATCCTCAAGACCTTAGCCTTAAGGGTCCATAGAATTTGTGATGATGACTACTTAAATTTGGAGCTTACCCACCTTCACCAAGTCTTTAGATTAAATGGGTACTCCCATAAGAAAATTTCTAAGGCCCTTGTCCAAGCTCGCTCTTTCTCTCTTTCCCTCTCTAGTCCCAAACCCACCCCCTCTTCACCTCCCCCTTTTGTGACGCTTCCCTTTGTAGATGGTGTCTCCCAAAAGTTAGCCAAGATTTTGAGTAAAAAGGCCTATAGGTGGTTTTCAAACCTTGGTATAGACTCAAAAATTGAACCCCCACTCTCAAAGACTCCAAAGATGTTTTTTTAGAATCAGGAGTCTACAAAGTTTCTTTCTCTTGTGGTATACCTTATATAGGTGAAATTGGTCAATCTTTTAGCACAAGAATCAAGGAGCATAGTGCTGGCATTAGACACGACAGGGTTCAAAAGTCTACTTTAGCTGAGCACTCGTCAGCTACTAAGCATCACATTTTTTTGGAAGATGCTTAAGTCTTATCCAAGGAGGACAACTATTTCAAAAGGAAACTTAAGGAAGTAGTAGAAATCAATGGTCACGCCATCAACCTCAACAGAGATGATGGATGGGCCTTAAACCCCTCTTATCTTCCTATGGCCAATGATCCTAATCCTGTGGTCTTCCTGCCTCGTCGATCATTCCTCACCTCTTTGTTCCTCTTTGCTCCCTTGGTGGAAATTTTTTAGGTCGGCAGTTGTACTTCTCTTTATCCTATCCATTTTCTTTGATGTTTTTCTCTCTAAGGCTCTCTCATCTTTGTTTCTCTCTCTTTCCCTAGGCTTTCTATTTTCCAACGCTCCTAGTCTTGTGGTCCACTCCTTTTGTTATTCTACCATTTCCTTGCTCTTCATTATATTCTTGTGTGTATGTTTGACATTTTTCCTTCTTTTTTAGATCATTTTTATTAATGTTTTATGCCTAGTTATTTATTTATATTTAGTCCATTGTTATTTTTATTGATTTTTATTCTCTTTATATTCTTATTAATTTATGCATTTAGTTATTTTTATTTATTATTTATTATTATTATTATTATTATGTAGTTGAATTTTTATTCTTTTATAGATTCACATTCTTAGTTGTTTTTTTATCATTTTTGCATTTAGCCATTTATCTTCATTTTATTTATATTTTAGCTCAATGTTCTTAATGTCATTCTTATTGATTTTTTTTTGTCTTCCTATTTTCATATACATAATTAATCTATATTTTTATTTAGTTACATTATTGATGTTATTATCATTTACCTTATAATACATTCATATATTTATTTATAATCTATCCATTTTGTTATCATTATTATTATACCTTTTGAATTTCTTCTCTTTCATTTAAAGTCAAACTTATTTTCTTCTTCCTTTTTTATCTCATGATCCCCCCTCTCGATCTTCATGAACACCCCCACTCCCTCCTCTTTTTATATCTCTGTGTCTCCTTTAGTATGCTACTTATTTTTTCTATTCTCTTGCTCTTCATCCTAATGATGGATCATTGTGTGTGATTCAAAAAATTGATGCTAAAAAATTTAGACACAATCAAATTCTAGAAAAATTCTGATATAACATCTAACCATATAAAATATAGTAGTAAAGGAAATATACTAAAAACAACATTGCAGAGAACAAACATAACAAATTAAATACGTGGTTCCTCCCAACCATAATAGTATCATGAGACCTTGAAGGTTCTAGCCATCCCCCACACGTAACATCCCAAATTGCCAACTAGATAGTTAGAGCTATCTTATGAGGATGTCACTACTAAAGTGTAATAACATCATAAGAATAGGAAATCTAACATGCTAATCCAATAAGCAACAAATAATCCAATTAAGTAAATCAAAACATCTAATCATATGCTAAATATCATAATATAGGAATGTATCAAATGAACTAACATCATCAAAACATAATATCCAAGCATTCTAATGAAAGCATAAATCACAAGGAAGAATACTCCAAAATTGAAAGTACCGAGTGAAAACATCTAGCAATAGTCACACTAGAATAATAGACCATCTTTGTACACTGGTCCCTAATAGTGGCATAGGTAGCTACACCTCCCAACCACGTGGAACCCATAGTGCTGATGGAGATAATGATCCAACTATAAACACACATAAAATAAAATCCATGGCTAACACTCACACTAGACAGTAAAGAGGATTGCAACCAAGATCATGAGACAATAGAAGTACTATAGGTTGTGGTCAGATGCTCAATGAATAACTATGTAGGGGATGACAACATGGAGAGTCACTTGGCATAAAAAGCCCAAGCTAAAAGCATGTGCAAAACAAATCCCTTAGGAAACCATCACACTAAAATTAGGTGCAGAATGAATCCCTCAAGAAACCATCAAACTGGTGTAGAATGAATCCCTTAGGAAACCATTACACTGATGTGGAACAAATCCCTCCAAAAAACATCATGTCATGCCTTTGGAAATACCATACATGCATTCACTTATTTGAATTAAGTTTTATTACCCATTAATTGATTTAGTTATCACTTGTTTAAAAACTTCTTCATGTCAACTAGGAAAATAATCACCAAGGTTGCGAGAGAAGCCCCTCCACTATCTACCCTACATACCCATGCTCATCACACAATGAGTACCCAAAGGCAATGCAAGTTCCCAACCCAACCCCAATGAACACAACTCCATTGAAATACCAGGAGTTCAAGCCTTAGAAGTCACCTAAAAAATGCACGTGCATGTACTCATGTGTGCTGCACCACCATCATGAAGATCATAAAACAAGGGTTAGATGAGAACAAAATCAAAATAACACTCAATCGAATACAAGATCGAGACTATAGATTCTATATGAATCCCAATGAAAAATAATACCATACATCATGAACTCACTCAACTTGCCTCAATCCAAGAGGATGGATTCTACATGAATCCTAATGATCAACAAGACCAAACATCATGGACTTTCTCAACTAGCCTCAATCTAGGAGAATGGATTCTACATGAATCCTAGTGTCCACAAAATAGCAAGGGTCCAAAGCAAACAATAACACCAAGTATAAAAATCACTCAACCAAACACAATGTCAGGAGTATGGATGAGACATGCATCCTAATGCAAACATAGAGATACAACAATGGTTGGATGGACATCCTATGGATAATATAAATCTAGGACCAACACCATGCCAAGAAAACCTAGGAAAATTGGGCAACACACAAATTGAGGCAAAAAACCTTAAAACTCAAAAAAATTGAAATTAAAACCCATTTGGTCTTAAGGCATAAAAGCCAAAAATATCAAATAAAAATTGGTTTTGGAGTCTGTATGTAAAAATGGCTAGCATAATGGTGTGAAACCCTAAACCCTCATCTCAGAAAATAGTGAGATGCTCATACCCACCCAACTAGGTAGAGCTAGCATATAGAAATAGAGGGGAACATTAGTTCTCAACCTCCTAACAAATGGCTACAAAAAATAGAAATAGAAATGGAGTTAAAATATTAAAACAGGAGAGCCCTACCTCATAGCCAAAAGGACAAAGTGGGAATCTAAACCATAAAATAAAAATCTTGTAGAAGTTTCCAAAAATTACGACAATTCAAGGTCTCCCTAAGCTAGATCCAATGAGACTGATCTGATGATGATCCCATGCCTATAGCTCCCACAAAAAATAGATCAGTAATTCATCATGAAGAGGATTTTTGGTTTTACTCTCCAACTTTCATATTCAAAAGTGAGAAGCAAAGAATTAAATTCCTCTTTTGATATTTATTCACTTTTCGAATGAATAATTGATTAGGGAAAATAACCAGTTAAACTAGTTAGACTTTGAATCAACCCAAATGAAAATAGCCTATTTGATATTCACCTATGGAAAAGGTGCTAGAAATTAAAAACAATAAAAATATAGCCCAAAAACCCAAAATCATAGAAATTTCTTAAACAACTTTCGCAACAAATGCAAAACTCTAAATGCAAAGACAGGTTCACAGGTACAGTCACATAATGCAAATGAGTCTAGATTTAATCAAATCACTAGAAGGTTTAATGTAAATATTTAAATAAGATATGTCGACCATATAAGGATGACATTGGTAAAATATGAACAACTGAATCACTAACTCCATATGCTACTGCCAGGGATATAAATTCTACACACTAAACTACATGATCAAGTGCAATTGCATATAATAATATAGCTAAAGAAATAAATGTATTAAATTACCTAATTTAACCATTTATTTAATTGTACTAAAATAGTCCATTTACATTACTCACTTTTTCATAAAACATCACAAAGCAAGATCATCAGGATTGCATCCATTAGGATGACTTACAAAAATCCATTGGGAGAGGTACCACATCTGTAATGCCCTACTCGGAGATCCTTAGAACAAAGATTCGATACAAGCCAAGATTTTTTTTTTCTACAAGTATGAGTGCACAAGATAACATCATATAGAGATCACAAAGATCGCAAAGAAAGACTAACTAACCATCTAGACACCAATGGATCTCCAAATGCCACTACCAAAAAAAATGACCAACTAAAGGACAATACACCACTATGACAATAGAACCTAAAACCTCTAAATTGCAAAAGTAAGGAAATACTAGCAAACCCAAAGGGTACTTAAAACATGAAAATGCATTTCCCAAAAACTAATGGAGATGCCCCTTGTTTTTCACGCGAGGATAATAGATTGATAGAATCTCACGTGAGGAAGTACAACACCACACACGAGTATCTTCCTTTTGCATGAGGAAATGCACCAAATGGCCTGAGGAAGTGCTTGGACCATCAATCAAAGGCAATAAACTAGTGTGGGGTCTCATACGAGGGTGCACACCAAGCCATCCAAAGAAACCCAACACACCACGTGAGCTTTTGCATTCTAGTATGAGAAAGTATGATTTCGTGTGAGGATACAAATTAGCAAGCCATAAAAATAAAGAATAAGAAGATAGAAAATGGATTTCCTCCACAGTGGATAGTACTGGATGCATAGTTGAGGCACAAACACTCGAATAAAATTATGAGAAGGAAACTACATCTAACCATCCAACATATTAGTGAAGGGAAAGGACTGAAAGTAACATTGTAGTTAACTAAAACAACATCAATAATGAACTAGAAAAAACAAACCAGGTGCTCGGTTCCTTCCAACCATAATAGCATCATGAAACCTCGAAGGTCCTAGCCATCCCATGTGCATAACATCCCAAACTACCAACTAGATAGTCAGAGGTGTCTTATAAGCGTGTCACTACTAAATCATAACATCAAAGAATATGAAATCTAACATGATAAACCAAAAGCAATAGATACTCCAACTAAGAAAACATCATCATCTAAGATATGCTAAACATCATAATAAGGGAATGCATCAATAAACTAACACCATCTAAAATGATAAACAAGCATTCCAATTAAAGCATAAATCGCAAGAAAGCATACTTCAGAACCTAAAGTACCAAGTGAAAACATCCAACAATAGTTGCACTGAGATAATAGATTGTCTTTGTATACCGATCCCCAATAGTGGTATAGGTAGCTATGCCTCCCAACCATGTAAAACCTAGTGATAACTTTAAGAAACCCCTCCCGAAAAAATGCCTAAAATGCTAACGAATCCAACATTTTGTGGGTAGGAAAATTTTAATGTCGAGGGCAATTTTTTTGTTCCATATAGAGAAATAAAATATTATATGTTGGTGATTTTTTTCTTGCCCTAGCAAAAATCATTTTAAATGTGGCAAATTAATAATTTTTCTTGTTGAAAGATAAATAAATGATGGCTATTTTTTCCCTTTCCAAAAATGAATTAATAATGTTAGAGGTGAATTACTTGTTTTGTAGGAAAATGAATAATAATGGTCTTGGCTAATCTTCAGTGGTAAACTGAAAAATTGTTTAATCTGAAAGCAAAATTTGCACATGTATTGGCTAGTGACTGTACTGACTGCTGAGTAGTCACTTGAAGTTTCAAATTGTGTACTGTCTTAGGTCTATTATTAATGATGTTGTAATTTCGTTACGTCAATGTCACTATTACTAAGTAAGCTACCATCACTTTCATATTGCTAATAGTAAATACAATAGTTTTATTGACTATTGATTAAGTAGAGATCAACGACAAAAGATACATTTTGGGGCCACTCGCTTGAAAAGACTTGGAGTCACATGAAATTCTCTAGAATGGAGACATGTGGAAAGATTTTCATGAAAATCATTACTCAATGTCATCCACTATCGACTGTCTAACATTAATGCTAGTACATTTCAGCATTTTGCACACTTGAAAATTAATAGGAATAAAAAAAAAAAAAGATATGAAAGATCGCGAATGCCAAATAATTTAATGCAATTACCATTAAATAGCCTCTTCAATTCCTATTTCATTATCATTTCTCATATTCTTCAATCTAAATTTGGTTTGTAGTTGCACTTTGCACAGTTTCTTGAATTTAGTAATGGATACACCAATTCGCCTGAAATGCACTACAATGGCTTTGTAAAAGCCCTTTTTGGGCAAGATTCTTGATGATGTCCTTACCATGGTTTGCAAGCCAGATGCCCAAAGTCCTTTTATCCACCATACTATATTCATGGTCCTTGGCCATGAATTCTTGAGAAATGATAAGAGGTACCGTGTGTCCACAAATATTACCTCCCACTTCCTCGCATCTCTTCTCGACCTTGGAGGCAATCAAATAGACATTTTGATGCTTGTACATAACATTTTTAACTAAACATTTTTATAAGATGATGTTAAAATTCTTGTATTGGCCGAATAGGTACTAGGGTTGGGCATTGGCATCCCTTTTGCAGACATAGTAGACAAGTGCTGGGAGGAAGGCATAGGGTGCATTATACATAAGCATCCTTTCCTACTTGGCATGAACGAAGAATAATTGACTTGCCATCAGAAGTGGGTGTAGCTCGGAAGAGATTTTCTACGGAAGTAGTTATTGAACAACATTAGTGAGACCGACTTCACATGGTTGGATGAGTTTATCAACATCATCTTCTCCAACAAATTCCTTGTGGAGGGACTTGAAGACCTTTCTGATTGAAGGCTTCAAGCCCTTGGCTCCTCAGCCTGCTGATGCTTCCAACCTCCCTGGTTCCTTGTTTCTCGAATATCATTTCCTTAACTATTGCCCTTAGGGAAAAAATATTTTTTTAAGATATATGTATTTTTCTTTGGATTGGGCCTTGCCCTTTTTTGTAAATTATGAAATAGTAAAACTAGGCTGATTTAATCAGCTATTTTCAATATCTATGCTATGAATTAGTATTATGTACATTGTACAGTCTAAAATATTATCAATGAAAACAATAGTTTTTGGTTTCTCAAATCATTGTTCTTGTTAGTCTATGACTTTTTTTTGACATCTCAATTCTCAATGTACTGTTGAAATGTTAGTTTGTGACTTTGTTAAAAATAATTAACTATTAATAGTTATAAAGTTAGAACTAAGAACTTAGAAACAAAAAAATGGTTTCAACAATCTCGATTCCCTTTATGGTATTATATAATATATTTGATTAACGATTTATAGTAAATAATTGTTCAATAAAAAATTATCTAATTAAAATTTTTGTAATTTCTAAAACTATTTTTCTTTAATCTGATTGGTTAAAACAAATGGTGTGATAAGAGCAAATTTCAAGGAAACTAAAGATTATACCCTTAACAAAGTTAAATATAATTTTAATAATTTATGTGTCAAGTTTTTATTTCATACCTATCTTGTCACCTATTCCTAACTTTTTTTCATCATGAAATCTTTAAATGATGAATTATAGTTTATAAACAATTATCACAATTTTCAATACATGTTAATAATTTATAGGTAATTAAACTATATTACATTTTAATTTTGAAACTAAATAATAAATATGAATAAAAATATAAGATTTGTAATTTTTTTTTTACATTAAACTATTATCATTATTATTTCATATCTTGCACCAATTTTATTTTATAAAATTTAATATATCTTCATTGAATTTTTCATATCATCTTTACAATAAAAAGTTATGATAGAAAAGAAAATCATTTCTATAATAGAAAAGAGAATCCTTTATTTATATTATATTAAAACTATTATAATAATAATTATAAATTATATTATATATATAATATTTTATATAAATAATTAAATTAACATCATGATTTTGACATGCTCAAGCTTAAAAATAAAACAATAATAATTAATAACAATTTCTTTAACAATATTTATTTCAACATTTTTCTCTATATTAATTAATATGCTATGTAAATTCTTTTCAATGACTGCGACTTTAGTTTAGGCCAAATTTTATAAGATTGAAGATAAAGTCTATTTCTACCTGCACTAGGACATGTGTACTCGAAAATTTTACCTAAAATCCTGACCGTTGCATAAAAGAAAGATCAAGGACCCGAGATGAATTTTGGGCTAATTTGGAGAATGTTTTTCCATATGCCTAGATTCATCCGGAATCGTGACACGTGTCTGCTCATTGGAAGACTTGGTTAATGCTATTAATAATTATGTTTATAAACAATTATCAATATATGTTAATAATTTGTAGATAATTAAACTATATTACATATTAATATTGAAACTAAATAATAAATATGAATACAAATATAATATTTGTAATTATATTTTTAAATTTTAAATTTATTTAAATTAAACTATTGTCATTATAATTTATTATTAGTACTTGATGGTAGGCTTAGGCCTAAGAGCTAAATATTTCATTTTCAATGTGATTCATTAACGTTAATATTTTTATTCTTTAATATAAATGCATTGGTTTATATTTTATATTTTATTAATGTATTTTTTATAAATTATAATATGTTTTTTGTCATTCAATTAAAAATAATATTACTTATATTATATAATCATTTAAGATTTATTATTATTATAAAAATATTATTATTTTTATATTATAATTATTTATTATATAATAGAACATATAATATAATATAATTATAACCATATGATATATATGTAATAGAACATATATATCAATAATTATATTTATGAATAAAACTTAAATTTAAATTAACATCATTACATAAAAATATAATTATATAACATTTTTATTAATTAAAATATTTTATATATTATAATAAATTTATTAAATTTAAATTAGAATTATATAAAAACTAAAGGCAAGTACTAATGACACTTGTTTCATATCTTGCACCACTTTTATTTTATAAAATTTAATATATTTTTATTGAATTTTTCATATCATCTTTACAATAAAAAGTTTATGATAGAAAAGAAAATAATTTCTATAATAGAAAAGAAAATCATTTCTATAATAGAAAAGAAAATCTCCTTTATTTATATTATATTATAAATAAATTATATTTTTTATATAAATAATCAAACTAACCCAAAATCAAGGCATGTGTACTCCAAGATTCTACTCGAAATCTCGACCACTGACTGAAAGAAAGATTGATCGCCTAAGATGAATTTTGGGCCAATTTGGGGAATGTTTTCCCATGTTCCTAGATTCATCCAAAATCATGATAGTTTTTCAGTCATTGAAAAGCTCAATTAGGTGTTAGGACTCAATTAATTTATTAATAATTATGTTTAGTCTTTAAAAAATTATTACTTAATCTTGACTTGGCGATGCTATGATTGTTAAGTAAAAGGTAGATCATACGGGAATGACCCAGGATGAATTTTAGGTAAAATTTGGGTTCACTATCACTGTTGTCAAGAAACATCCAGAATCATGACACGTGTCCTTGACAAGTGTCACGATTCTGGATGACTCTTGACAATAGCGATAACATTTCACAAATTGACCCGAAAATCATATCGATAATTAAGTTCGATTTTTATTAATTAATTTATTTAAAATGAAACAATTTATACAAATGTATATTACTATAGTAAATTTTTACTTTAAAAAAATTTTTATTGTTATGTACATTACTAAATTATTGAGTCTTGACTCTTTAGGTTTTTTACATGTACATTGTATATACTATTAGTAAAGTACCTAAAACCATCAATTACTTAATACTTTCATTTTAAATTTTAACTATTAAGCCTCTATGTTTTTAGAGTATATTGTATGAAGTTGAAAGTTCTCCAAGTCGAGTCCGATATGATAGGGTTTTCAAATTTCAAATTTTCAATGATTGGAAGAATTCCATTTTGTGTTCTGAAGACTGAAGTGTGAAACTTGAGTATCAGATGACAACACTAATTATCCAATTTTGATTCTGGGTATTTAATTTTTTGAAAAAAATTTTCATTGCAATTTGCAGCAATAGAAATCTTGATTTTAATTGTCTTAGGCTTACACTTTATAATTATTTTAAATAGGGCCTGAAGAAGAGTTTTGTGTAATAACCAGTAGAAGGCATGGGCAAAACAAAGTCAAAAACCTCCCATACGAGTGTAAGCATAAAGGAAATGAAACACATTATAGAATTTAGGCAAGTGCTACAAACATCAAGTTTCACTGATGAATGTTGTGATATTTTTGATCTTGTTATCCATGGAGATTTTGGAATCATGGGAATTATAAATTCATTGTTTAATAAGTGGAAAGATCCAGTGAAAGGGAGAAATTATTACAAATATAACAACAGTATTCGTGTACATACAAATAAACTAGCTGCTCTAGTCACTGGATTAACAAACCTCACTGTACCTGAAGTATTCCCTTACCTTGAAATTGTAATGCTATGTGCTCAGAATTATGATGAAAATAGAAAGGCAATTGTAAACCAAAACACTTAGGAGGAAATTTTATCCATAACTGAGAGTGAATTTTTCACTTTGTTAGACCTATGGCTAGGGTTTAAACCAGAAAGCTTTAGCGAGCACATTGACTTGGATAAACTAGCACAAGCTTAAGAAAAACTAGAAATAGTTTTTCAAGATTCATTTATTAAGGGTTTAATAAACTTAGAGTCCTCTACTAGTATTACATTAGACATAGACCATAAGCCTCCTTATTAGTATGATATTTTTGTGTCATGGGTTCAGAATACTATTTCTTTGTTATCATTTTGTTTGGGATTGGATAGTAACAAGGAAGTGGGGGCTAGTGTTCTTGAAATGATTTATAATAGCTATTGTCGAGGTTAGTCATTTGAGAAGGTAGATGTAAGATATAATTTTGTTCAGCACATTGTTGAATCTATGCAAAATTTTTTACTAATGATTAAAAAAAGTACAACTACAGGCAAGATGAAGACATTTAGGTTCACAAGTTACTTGTGCTACCTTCTTTTAGAATAACATCACCCAATATTTGAGACAGAGAACAAAAAGCTTGATATTGAGGTCTATATGTTTGATGAGAAAACCCAGAAGAAATTAGAGACCCCAAGTCTAGTATATGAGTGGACACATAAGATGATGATGATTGCTACAAATAAAAACTACAATCATTTTGTAGACTTCTTTTTGGCACCTATTTACGAAAAAATCATAGGCACTTCAATGCCTAGATTGCCTATGTCTTGTAAAGATTGCATTCAACTGGGAAGTCAGATTCAATTGGCTGATTGGTTCTTCATGGAAGAGTATACTATCTTAAGGTTTTATGGTTCAGTGGTTGAACCCTGCAAACTTCCAATGCATGTTACAGAAAGAGTTTTTCCACTGAAATATGTATGACAGATGGAGAGCCTAGATGAACTTTTCAATGGACAACAAAAGAAAATGATATTTCCTTCCTTGCCTTCCGCAATTGGAGGCCTCACATTTGAGAGAAAGGCTTTCAAAGTGGAAAATGAATTGGTAACCTTTTTTGGTTTTAATTTTGTCAGTCACTAGAATTATGATCCATTGAACATAATAAAAATGAGAGTTATTGCCAATGGGAACTCTATGAGCAAATATCAACATCAGGAGATGACATTGATAGAAAAGTTAAAAAACAAGGATTCATGGGATGAGGTTAAGAAAGAGATGGAGAAATATGCAATAGAGAATAATATTTCAATGCAAGAATTTTCATTCCAAATTATGACATTGCACAAGTCAGAGCCTCTGACATACTTAAATTTCTACAAGAAAGCATCTGAACCTTCTAAGAGGTCTATGCTGAAAGCAATTAAAGAGGCATGCGCATCTGCTTTGTGGTGTCAAACCAAGATGACTAATTTTTGAAAAATGATGCAAAATTTGGGTGAACCAAGGACATCAGCAAGTTTTGAGGAAATTGAGGAGTATGAACTTTATAGTGATTGTTGGAATAAAGGGCATCCAACTGTACTATATGATTTTGGTAGTGACAGTGATAGTGAAAGACATAAGGACCTCAAGTCTGATGTCGACATTCAAGGTATTCAAGATTCTAGGTCAACTAGGGCTGTAGCTATTGTTAAACTTCAATTGAGTGATTCTATTAAACAAACATATAGTAAAGGGGCAACTATGATACAAAAAATGGGTTATGTAGGTATAGGGCCCATTGGTGCAAGTGGTGAAGGGACTTGGAATCCAATTTCATTAGCAGACCCACCCAAAAGAGGATTTAATCCAACCATTGGACTCTCTGATATTGAAGATGATTCATCTAGAAAGGGAAAAAACATTATACTTTTGCTTTTGAAGGTCATCCCAAAACATTATTTGTTAAATTTTTAAATCCGATCACAGTTGATCCCACTGGCACTAGCACTAACACTAGCAGTAGCATGGATGAACCTTGTGGAAAAAAGTAAAAAGTTATGAAAATTACACCACCAACAATGTTAGTGGTTACTTCACCAATGTATGTACCAATAGCTTCTGTGTGGAACCCATAAAATAGTCCTAAAATGCCAAGATTTGGAATGGGCCATCTTCAGTCTGTTGAAAATCCTAAAAATACAATTTCAGGTGGAGTAATTTTAATTGGAGTTGGAGGAGCTTACAATGATACAACTAATAATTCACCTTTCAAACACTCAATTGTGTTAGCAAACCCATATTTTAGTTTGAACAAGTTTGCATCAAAGTTTGAATAGACAAGCAAAAGAAATAGGCAAATTATGAAGACTTTGAAAAGTGATGTAGTTGTTGAATGTCAGGGATCTACTAATAGAATATTTCCAACATATGATCCAAATGATGGACTTATGGCTTTTATGCCCTTGGGTAGAGATAATAATCCACCAGAAAATGTAATAAATTGTAACGATATGCAAGTTACCAATCTTCAAATGGATTTGTCAAAAGTAAAAAATATTGACAAAATCAATATATACAAAGAGAGAAACAAAATGGTCTACTCTACACTTCTAAAAGTGGAGAGGGAAAACAAAAGGATTACAAAGAAAATAGAAAAGTTATAGGAAAACTTTGATAATGTGAAGGCCAAGGAGAAAGCAATAGACAATAGGTTCAAAGAATTGAAAAACAGGATAAAGAATTCTTCTCCTATAGAGGCAATTTTCCAGCAAGAAAAGATGAATGAACAAGTGCAAAATTTGACTAAAGAATAAGATGAGTGCCAAAAAAGACTTCAACATGAAAAATCCTCTAGTACACACTTGTTCAAGTCTATAGAGAGTAGTGCATAGGTCAACAATAAATTAAAAACTGACTTGGACTCTACTATCAAGGAAAATAATAATTTGAAGATTGAATTGGAGAATGAAAAGAAAAAAGAGGAGTCTAGGGCAAGGATGATTTATAATTTGCAAAAGGAATTGGGGAATGAGAAGAAAAAAGAGGAGTCTAGTGAAAACACAATCCATATTTTGAATAAGCAATTAGAGAATATGAAAAAGAAAGAGGAGTCAACTACAAAAACAATCATTGATTTGAAGAAAGAATTGGAGAATGTGAAGAAAATGGAGTCTAGTGCTATTGCAAGCACTAACACAATCCACCATATGAGGAGGGAATTGAATAATGCAAAGAAAAAAGAGGAGTTAGCTGCAAAGAAAATCTTCGATTTGAGAAAGGAATTGGAGAACATGAAGAAAGAGGAGTCTACTCAAAGACTTCATGATTTGAAGAAGGAATTTGACAATGTGAAGAAAAAGGAGGAGTCCACTACAAAGACAATCCATGATTTGAAAATGGAACTCGAGGATGAGAAGAAGACAATCCATGATTTGAAAAGGGAACTCAAGGATGAGAAGAAAAAAGAGGTAACTATTGCAAATACAATCTAAGATTTGAAGAAAAAATTGGAGGATGAGAGGAAGCGAGCAACTAATTGACAAGGGCAACTAGAGGAAACACATAAAAAGAGTGAAAAAGAGATTTCTGAAATGAAGAAATAGATGGAAAATGTAATTGCACAAAATAGAATGACCTCTTCGAAAGACCATCATGTGAAGGATACTATAATAAATGGTTAAGCTTATCAAACAAGAAAATTGGGACAAAATAATGAAGAATAGTGATAGTTTGTTTGAAGGACTTGATTTAAATAGCAATCTCAAACTTGTCTTTAAAAATGTAAAAAATGATGTTCAGGGTAAAAGACAAATCTTCACCAATTCCTTAAAATATCTTGCTAACCAAATTTTGAATAAAGTATGAAGATCCAATGATGAGTATTTGACAAACCATGGAATAAACAACAGATTGGATGCCTCTATAATGACCATTGATGTCTATCACAATTGTGAACAAGTATTGGAAATAGTTGAAGCTCTTACATTTGCTTCCAAAGACTTGATGAAGATGAATCACATCATATTGAACTTGTTAAATGTTGGATTACCAAATCTAGCTAACATAGATGGCAGATTCATTGGTAAAGAAAATTACATGAAAAGTTGCAGGACAACATGAATTTTGATTTATGCAACTTGCCTACAGAAACCAATCTAGAAAGAATTGCAAGTTGCATCAAACCACTGTCAACAATGAATGAAGTTATAGATAAATTCCTTGATTCATGTAAAACTATCTCTCAAAAGTATTCATTGTTGATGAGGTTACAACTATTTAGCTACAACCTCAAACAAATGGAGGTTCCAAATGATGCAGAATGGAGCACCCTAAAGAAATCCTTTGAAGCTAGGTCATCTTCTCAAACTATTACTATTACTGTTAGTGACAGTCATAGCTGATAGCACTAAGAAGTGACAACTTAGTAAGTGATAGTACTATAATAATTTTTTTATTTGTTGCTCTTTAATTTCAAATTTTGGATTTAATTTCAACTTTGTTTAATGTAAATTGTTATAGGAATCAAGATCTAGCATATTAGGATAGTTGGGTAGCTAGGCACTGGCATACTATTACTACATAGAGTAGATGGAAAAATTTTTCCTATTAGAAAAAAATGTACAATTGGCAATGTGATTGTATACACATAATGAGTTATTTAGTAATAATTTGATTATATATACAATTACAAATTGACCTACAACTATTATTGCTCCCTTGTATCTGCAACAGGAAATTCAAAGTCATTTCAATTTGAGATCAAGTCATTTGCATAGTGTTGTAATTGTTTGTAATTGTTAAATGTATCATGTTACAGGCTGATTTATAATTATAAATTATAATACAATTTTTTAAAATAGAGCTTATTCTGTTAAATGCATTATGTTACAATTTTTTGAAGAAACTAGAATCAATGAAAATCTCAACATGTTAAAAAAATACAATCAATGAAAATCTCAACATGTAAGTTTGTAACATCAACATGTTCAAAAAAATAAATTTAAGCATCTAGAAAAGGATAGTGAATGAAGGCTATAAATTGACTTCTACAAACATAATTAATTGGTAGATAGAGTCTTAGATCAGAGCTACTACTACTAGCCTACTACTTGACTCACATAAACATTATAACTTGAGGTTGAGAAGATGCTATAGTAGCCAATCTGCTTGGATTGGCTCAACATCACTATCATCAAAATCCTCCTCATTTATTGCATATAAAATTTCATTGTTCATTGTGTTCTCTTCAGATTCACTATCAGCATCAATATACATGCCAAAATCAACATCATCTTCATTGCTTACAATATCAGGACATGAACCACTGCCACTACCACTACCACTACCACTGCTACTGCCATCACTACTGCCACTACCACTGCCATTGCCACTACCATTACCACTACTAATTGGGTCTGAAGTGTTGGCAATCCCTCTTCTTTGACAACAACTTCTCCAAATGCTGAGAGCCTTGTCATAAAGGAAACTATCTACCTCATAGCTAGAATTATAGAGCCTCAAACAATTATCCAAATTTTTGTCCAATTTGTTTCTAACCTTTGACTTCAAGAAGCCCAAAGTACTAAAAAATCTCTCATCCTCTACTAAACCCAATATCATTGTCAAACATAAATTGATAAGCTTGGAATATTCTAGTATTGACTCTCTCAACTGATTACTTTCACCAAGGTTTTTCCAAAGCTTTGTTACCACTCCCTCTTCATATAGGTTCTCCATAAGATAATATTGTTCCCTCATTATGTTTGCAAAAGAATATAATTGATCTCTTAGTCAAGATTCATCTAAAATTCCATTTATAATTACTCCATTAATTACTTTAGGTTTGCAAAAATGTTGAATCAAAGTCATCATCCTCTTTGAAAATCAGTTAGACAATTTAGAGAACAATATTGTTAACATTTGATATTGCTTCAAGCAATTCCTCTGGAGGGAATCTAAATCTATTTTCTAACAAAAGATTGTAGCAAACTCGCTTGACAGAGTCAAGCATAGAGTCTTTAATCTTCTTTAAGTCTTCACTTGTAACATGTGAAAGTACCTTCTCTAGTTCTGATTCAACATCACTTCCTACTTCGTTGGGGTTGGAGTCAGGGTTGATGTGGGCATAGTACTACATTGGTATGTTAACTCCATGTACCCTGGCATAAACATCATTGTTTGCACCAATATGTAAAAAGTTCCCAGGATTGTTCAAATCTATGATTTCTATCCACTTTGCAAACTTTGATTCATGTAATAGTAGTAATTGATATAGAGTATCCAGGGTATTACATGTCATTTTATGTAGCTTATTATATTCTTCAATGTACATAGCTCTTTGTTGAACCATTTTTTATAATATTTCTCATGTCCTATAGCATGGGGAGAATAGCTGATAAAGTTAAGAGTATCTTAACATTAGTTAGACTTCAATATAGCTGAGGGAATCTATCTCTCATAGAGTGGATTAGTCCAAGCAATGAAGGATATTCAAAGATTATTCGATGCACTAGTCCATCCAAAGAGATCCATCTAGTATCATTATCTTTAAGAAGCTTCCTCCCATCAGTAAGTCCCTGAGCAAAGTGCTGAAATTCTTGGACTCATTTTGGACTTCGACAAAAGCATTGGTAAATCTCTTTGATTAGAGATTCCACTTTACTTACACAACCAAAATTGCTAACAATTCCAAAAGCTAGATTCATTCGATGGGCCATGCAATGAATGGGAATAACATAGGGTACCAAATCATTCTTGATCTTTTTGTAAAGATTACCTTTATGACCTTGCATAACCGAAGCTCCATCTACTCCAACACACACCAACTTTTTGACAATCTCCATTTAATCCAAACCTCCACATTCAATTATAGTACTCTTTAATAAATCATATAAATTTTTAGCTGCTGCACTACAATTCAATTTAGTAACAAATAGTAGAAAGGGTTGAAGACAAAGATTTTTTATAATATAAAAATGCATGCACACCCAAGAAGTACTATCAATTGCTAAAACTTCATCTAGGGATAGTGCAATGAAATTTGAGTGTTTTATTTTTTCCTTCATATCTTCTTTTTCAACTTGTGCAAGACATGTAGCCCATTCCCACTTGCTGTTTACTGACCAGTGACTGTTTAGATAGTTTCAAAGTTTGAAAAAGCACAATAACATAGTAATTGAAGTGTAGTCCATCATAGGATGTCCTCTACTCAAAATATAAAAGATCACACTTAATTGAACTACTTTTCCCATATTTTTCACTTCCATTTCTTTCCCAATGAAATCTTCGATGAAACCTTTTACTGTAGAACACTTCTCTCGTATTTGCTGGTGTAACTCATATGTTTTTGCATTCTTGATATGCAGATAGTTGTGCTTTGTTTTCAAAGTTAGCACAACTTTTTCAACTCCATCTATAGTTTCCTTTTTGTAAACTTTACCAAAATGCTTTTCTATGGTATGAAGTTTAAGTTGCAACCTCGTCTCCTTCCTTGTTATCTTTGTGCAAATCTTACATCTACATTCTACGAGAGGCTCACCATCAATTGGATTGGCCACTAGTTCAATGAACTAGTACTTTTCCACCCATTTTAACTAAAAATTCCTTTTGGACAGAACCCAACGAGATCAATCTTTCTTTGATTCCAATTTTATTTTCCCCTTTTGTACATGAATATGATATATGGAATCACTTTTGATTTTCTCACTCGACTGGTCTGGGACTGACTCCAACTCTATAATATTAGTTTTTGACTCCCTACTTGGGGGAAGTGCCTCCAAATCATGTTCAAGTTTATTCTCGACCGAGATATTAGGTTCACCAACTTGAACTTCAATACGGTCTAAGTCTCCAACTTGTGATGAATCTCCTTTTTCAATAAGCACTGGAGATCTAACTTGTGATTCTTGTAGGTTGCCAACATTTCCACCACCAAAATATGCTGCTATACTTCTGCATTTTGGTAATGGTGGCCTCTCTTGGCTTTCAGGGATCCTACTAGAACTCCTATTACCCCTCTTGTTTAACATTGCAAATCAATAAAGGTTGCAAAAAAAAAATCAACTTAGTTGTTGAACAAAAGACTCAAATAGTGATGACTCAAAGACTATGAAAAGTGATAGTAGACTACTTAGACTACATGTAATAATAATAATATGATTCATTCTCCAAAAAATAGTAGTACTACTATGGTACTACAGTCTATGGTACTACCCAATATAATTTGCAAACCTATAGGCTATCTTAGCATGCGAGATGTATAGTAATATTGTTGACATAAAAAATAATTTAAAAATCACTTGCCTTTTATGAAAACGAGTGTCCACGAGTCAATGAGCAATGCACTTAGCACTCTAAAACTTTGGCAGCAATAAGAAATGCCATTCTCTAGACTAGAAAATAGTGAATTATGTAGAATAATAATATCTTATAGTCCAATCTAGGTTGGCAAATTATATGGGATTAACAAGCAAGAATGTCAAACATAGACGAAGCGCACCTTTCTATGCAAGCCCACAGTAGGAAAAAATTGGCTAAATGGGGCTGGTGGTCGACACATGTTAGAAAAATGGTAGGTGACACCCAACTCAAGTGAAAATTATTTGGTTTTAGTAATGGAAAAATAACATGGGCCAATAAGAAACAAACATGCAAAAGATGGGGAAATGTTTAAAATAAATGTATCCAAAATGTATATTGCATTGGCAATCGGACCGATATTTTTGACCAATCATGTGATAACTAATGGGAAACTACCACGGGTGTTGAACCCAAATCTGATAAATATCTGATGATGTGATTGGTCTACATTGCATGTGCTATTTGTCAAATGATGATCAACCCATGAGGCAGGATTTCCAAAAGGAAAATATTTGCCACTAAAGTAATCTCTAGTAAAGCCTATAGACCTCCACTCTTGCTATGTTGATGGAGATAATAATTCAACCACAAAACCACATAAAGAAAATGTCCATGGCTAACACTCTTACCAAATAGTAATGATGAATGAAACCAAGATCAGAGATAAAGCATAAACTACAAGTCTTGGTTAGACACTCAATGGGCTACTATGTAAGGGATAACATCATGGAGAGTCACTTGGCATCGAAAAGCCCAAGCTCAGATCATGTGGTTCAAGTCCTCAATGGAAGACTCTCACATATAACATCTTATTATCTTGAGTTTTATTACCACCTAGTGTTTTATTTAATTATCACTTGATTTAAAACTTCCTCTGCCAACCCTCTAGGCACAATGATCTCCAAGCTATGAGATAGAAGCCCCCTCCATATGCTACCCTACCCTACCCATGGTCATCCAATGATGAGTGCCCATAGGCATGCATATTCCCAACCCAACCCCAATGATCATAACTCTTAGAGGTACCATAAAAGATCAGGCATTGCAAGTCACCTAACAAATGCACATGTACATGCTCATGTGGGGTGCATCACCATCATGGAGATCATAACATAAGGACTGGATGAGAATAAAATGCAAAGAAAACACTCAATCAAAAATAGACTTGGGATAAAAAATACGACACAAATCCTAATGCAATATAAAAGTACAACAATGGTCTGACTAACATCCAAATAGATGATCCAGGTCCATGTCCAACATCATGCTAAGAAAACTTGAGAAAATAGGGCAGCACACAAAATGAGGTAAAAACCCCAAAAACTAGAAATCTTTGAAATTAAAATCCATTTGGTCTTAGGCCAGAAAAGCCTCAAAAATACAATTAAATTTGGGTTTGGACACCGTATGCAAAAATGGCCAGCATAATGGTGCAAAACCCGAAAGCCTCATCCCAAAAATTAGGAAAATGTTCATAATCGACCAATCAAGAGAACCAACAAACATAAATGGAGGGGAACACTAGTTCTTAGCCTCCAAACAAATAACTACTAGGAATAGATCTAGAAACAAAGTTAAAAAAATAAAATGGGAGAGACCTACCTGACAGCAAAAGGGGTTGAAACAAGAAACAACACAATAAAAAAAATCACCTACAGAAACTGTCAAAAATCATAGCTCAACAAGGTCTCCTCAAGCCAGATCCAACAAGACTGACCTCGCAAAGATCCCACACTCACAAGTCTCACAACAAATAGAAATGTGATCCTCCAAAAGAGGATTCTTGAAAAAGATTTGAAATTTATATTTTACAAAAGTGAGAAGTGAGGAATTAAATTCCTCTTTCAATACTTATTCACTTTTCGAGTGAATAATCAATTTGCGTAAATAGCCAATTAGACTAGCTAGACTCCAAATCCACCCAAACAAAAATAGGCTAATCCTAGTAAGAGGAATTCATCCATGGAAAAGCTGCCAAAAATAAAAAATCAATTAATAAAGCATGAAAAACCTTGAAACAAAATCATAGAAGACCTTAACAAATTTGCAACAATGCAAAACTCTAAATACACAGGCACACTCACTGGTCTAATCATATAATGCGGATGAGTTTGGATTTAATAAATCATCAAAGGGTTTTAATTTATCATTTTAAAAGATACGTTTACCATATAGGGATGACATTGGTAAAATGAATAGCTGAATCACTAACTCCATGTGCCACTGCAATGGATACATATCCTGCACACTAACACACATGATCAAGTGCAATTACATATAATATCATAGAAAAAACAATAAATGCATTAAATACCTAATTTAACCATTTACTCAATTATATTGATATAATCCATTTACATCACTCATGTTCACATAAAATATAATAAAGCAAGAATAAAATAAATATTCATGAAGCAGGAATGAAGTAAATATTCATAGCATAAAATCCATCACATAACATAATTAGAGATAAGTCCACATACTAGATAACCAGATATCATCATAGACCTACTGTCATCTCAAAATGGCATCAACATGAAAATATGATAAACTAAACATCATATCATCTATGATACTAAAATCAAACTATAACATTTAACACTCAAGTCATCTCAAATGAAACATCACAAGAGTATCAAGTATCACTCGGATCAAAATATAACATTGTTTAGATTGCAAACATGAGAGACACTACAACTCAATTCTAAGCTCTTCTAATTCCTAAACTGTAGTCTATTCTATATGCTAAAGGTGAGATGCCGAAATGAAAAAATAGCTATTGATGAACACTGGATAAGAAGAGAAAGTGTGATTAAGTAAACAATACCTAGATTGCCCAAGTTACTAAGATTATACAATAACCATTCTCTTCCTACTCAACACCTAATATTAACCAAATTCCAAGCTTCTCATACAACCTTTAAAATGCGTATGAAACTAACTTATATGGAACAAAGGAAATGGGAAAATATTGTGAATGATGGTGATAAGTCATATAACCAATAAAAAGAAATAAATGAAACCCAATTTTTCTTCAATCCCACATGTTCCTTTAACAACAAATTTCATTTCAAAAACCATGTAAATGCTAAAACTAAACTAACATGGATGACATAATTAAAATGTATACGTAGAGTCTCACATAGGAGTCCAAGCTATATGGGTTCGGCCACATATAATTTTGGTGATCTTATTTACTTCTCAAAAAGTTACATTTATAGGCCCTTTAGAACTGGCCAATTACATTTCATGATTAACACAGAGCATATATATGTTCTAAAAATAGGACTGACTAATTAATCATCTTTTACAAAGCCTTATCCTATGAGGACAATGCCAAATATGGCCAAAATATCATAAAAAGAGAGAGGAAGAAGGGGTGACATGTGTCACATCTTGTAGGGAGAATGTAATGCTTTTGATAGAGCATCAATTCTTATTTAGAGTTACAAATTTATCTCTATAGGCATTCATTGGATTAGTTACATCCTTTAGCTCCATGACACCTGGAATGAGGATATTTTCAACTCTTCTCAATAGAATGGAACCAACACCCCTACAATGAGAAAGAAGAGAAAGATATAGAAGAATGAGGAATCACAAATCTGATCTATACATAACAAGTGTCAACTTGGAATCTCATCCTATTGCTACAACAAAGAATCTCTCATCTTTCCTCTTTCTATTGATATACAATACTCATATATTTGAATCAAAATTAGGCTCGTTCCAAGCTTAGTCAAACCCTAGTTGACTCTTCTTGATATGTAGTCTTCTATGACTAGTCGCCTGATCCTTGTCACCAATTTTGTCATATTACACCTAGGTACTTTACCATGTCATGGCCTCATCTCACTAATTCTCATCTCTGATAGCTCATGCTTATGGTTGCACAAGATTTTGACACATTGAGGCTCTTATACAATCACTTGGTAGGAACGCATAACTCTAGGAAGCTTCAGATTTGACCATATGATGTTACGCTTAACTATCCATAGACATATCTTTAGATGAATTTTCAAGTTAGTTTTGATCCTTTTAAATTTAATTTTTTAAAAGCTCAAAATGGATTTGAGCTCCAAAACTTTTTGTCGTTCAACATTTAGGCCCAAAATACGACTAAGGTCATTCAATGTTTGTTGATTGAATGATGTGTAATACTTGTTAACGATGTTGATGCAATAATAGATGTTATGTCAAGTATGCCACATGTCCTCTTTCTAGATAATATATGAATACAAGATGACTGTTGGCAAAAATTGGCCCAAAATTCATTTGGAGTCATTGATCTAAGTTGATTGAACAATGGTCAGCTTGATGCCCTATCTCGAGATATTTTTTGAAGAAACCTCTCTAATCCTATGTTTAACCATCAGGCATAACTTCATGACTTTCTCTTTGACTAAACAGAAAGCATTAACATTAACTTCTCCAAAAATTTTAACTATGCCCCAGAGTTATGCTTGTTTGCACTAACTACATTCTTGCAAAGTTGCAAAGACTACCCCTCTAGCCATGTCACATCATTGCTATTTGAATTTCCAATATTTCTTTTAAAGTGTAAAACCTTTAGCATATTCATTTGAAATAAGAGGGTTAAGACATGAAAATATGCACACGGAGATAAAATCGTAAGGAAACTCAGGTGCAAAAACAACTTCCTACACTAATCTCATAAGGAAAGTATGGTGCAAATCCTTTTAAAATCTTCTACACTTATAGATTCAATATCATGTAAACAATGATATAGTAGCCAACCATGCATACAGAAAATAGACAGAGAAAGAAACACATAACACAAAGATTTTCTGGTGGGAAAAAACCTTTCGGTAAAACAACCCCACCCTCCAAAACCTGCACAATGTATTATCTTCAACACAAGATTAAAATACACTTGCAATGCAAGTTCAACATCAACAATAGAAGACTTCAATAGCACCTCAGTACCTACAAACTTTCATCTATCACACTATTACATTACAACATGAAATACTCATTTTATGAACATCTTAAGACCCAAAAAAATGCCCACAAAGGAGTTGGGCATTTTTCATGGCTCAACCACCAAGAAACATGCACAATGCCACATGTACATCCAATACCAAGAAAAGGGCATCCATCCCTTGAATAGGCAATGACAGCTTGTCATAGAATCTGCCAAAAATAGCGGTCACAAGAGAAGTGTAAAGGAATCCATCATACCAACCTATTTTTGGCATATTCTCTTACACACACCAACCACTTATTCTTGGGCACCCAAATAGGCCTCATGTCATAAGATGCTCTTACACCTATCATATCTTATTCCTTAAATAGCTCTTACGTGTCATAGGAATCCGTCATAACCATTTCAGCCATGATCTCCTTCACACACTTCAAGATGCCGACACATGTAAGTGATCAACATGCCAACTAGACATGTACACTCACATTTACATATTATTTGCAAAAATACATTTTACAAAACAAATAATAATAAGAATAGGAATTATACAAGGTTGAGACACCTTATTCCTAACAAAAATTAGGGCTTTTCTAGGAAGATCTCTGCAACATGAAAATGCAAACCCTAATTACGCCAATTTAACATAGATTTTCATAATGGGCTCTTTAAAATTTTAATACTAGTAACAATACATGCCATTACCAACCAAAACTTAGTTGAAAGGACATTGAGTACTGATTGTAGGGCTATTGGATCAAAGAGCTTCCTTGCAAGTGGGGTTGTTACCTTGCTCTATCTAGCAAATGGAAAGGCTGATGCTTTAGTAACTGAAAGGGCTAGAGTATCACCTTGCTCAGATGAGAAGCTTAAAAAAAGGGATGGACTAAAAGTCTACCAACAACTGGCTCTAACTGGGGACTGAGACATGTAAATTCCTAAGAAGGGACTTGGCATCTCTGGTTTCACATAGTTGGAATGAAAAACTTTAGGGGAAAATAACTAAACTAAATAGACAACAAGAAATGAAACTAAACAAGGAAAACATGAAGCTAAACTAGAGCACTTAGCAAGAAGGGAGGCTACCTAGAATAACTCTAACTTTAGGGGTTACCTTCTTTCAAATGTATAACTAATACAATTTCAGGTCCTATCCATTTTAGGAAAATGGTGGAACCTCATGAGTGGGATAGGCTAGTATGAAAGAGTTTTTTTGATTTACTCGCACAATTCTAAAAAGACCTTTCAAAAGTGAGTCAAATTTGTGATGCATACCTTTGGGTTTATGTCTCTTATCCCATTGTAGGACTAGATCATTTTCCACAAGCCTTCTTGGTCTTGCTCTTTTTTCAAAGAATCTTTTCACATGCTTCTGATGTTCTATGATGTGGATGACCAGCTTTTCATGCTTCTCTTCTAGCTCGACTAGGTATATTATTCGCTTTTCTAGACCACTCTAACATATAGGGTCTTCAATTTTTTGCTGCAACATATAGACTAATAACTCCAAGGGAAGGGAGAGATTGACCTCAATTTCATAAACCAGATCAAATAGAGAAATACCAATGGCCTTCTTAGGTGTTACTCCATCTTCCTAAAGAGCTTCATATAACTTCTCGTGTTAGTCCTTTTGGTTGTTAGAGATGAGCTTTCTCATAATATTGACCAAATTCATAGTGCTTGATATTGCTTGAACATTTTCCTAAGGGAAATAATCTAAAGAGTGAATAAGGTGGATACTGATATCATAGTAGAATTCAACAATTTCTACTGAAGAAAAATATGTAGCATTTTCCATAACCAACTTTAGTGGGACCCCAAATCTTACAAGGATATTTTCTCTAATAAATTCACAGACAACTTGGGAGATGGTTCTTTTCATATGTTTAGCTTCCACCCTCTTAGTAAAGTATTTTGTAGTAGTGATGATGTATAAATGTCCACTAGAGGAAGGGGGCTTAATTGAGCCAATAAAATCAATTCCCCATTGCTGAAATGAGCTCTCTATGACTACTACTCTTAGAGGCAAGGCATCTAACTAAGGTTTACTAATGAACAATTTGCACTTTTCACATTGGGCTACCGATTTGTAGGAATTATTAAACATACCTAGCACGTAAATAAAATTGCCTCAAAATCTTATATGCTATGACTGTAGAAGAGTAATACCCACCATGAGCTTAAGCATGGAGTGGTTTGAGCAACCTCCACCATTGAGGCTTATCTACACATCTTAGGAATGTGCCATCAATCAGCCTTTTGTACAATTGATCATCATAAAAGACATACTTAGTAGACTTGGTCCTTAGTATCTTCTCTACTTATAGGTCATACCATTGGGGCATTCTCCATAAGTGAGGAAATCAGCAATATTTGAAAACCAAGGGTCTTAGAGGCTTACCATTAATGATCTTGAGATTTGCTCCTCCAAATTTTCTACAATTGCTTTGCACAAACCATTACTATAGATCAACTTCATAGGTTTTATCTCAATGTCATACTCTTGGACTTTGGCTATCCAGGATCCTCTTGAATTACATCCTATTTCTTGCTAAGTTAATATGCTTTTGACTACTAAATTAGGAGCATAAACAATTGAATGTGAATGTAGAACATAGAATTTTAAGTTCTTAAGGGATTTGACCACAACATATGAAGGATTTGAGCAATACATAATACAAATCCACAAAGCCTGAAGAATACCTGCATGTAAAAACCTATCACAAACAAGAAAAAGACAAGAAGAGTCAAGGGTTTGCTCTGAAAATATGAAAATTGTATTATCAGAAATGAAAAAGTTGAGAGATAATTATAAAAGATCAATCCTTATAGAATGAGATCAAAATTTGAAAAAAGGGTAACCTAAAAGAAAAAATCCATTTAATAATTACTAGTTAATTATTAAATGTGAATGCATAAGGCATAAAGTGAAATCTTAAGAAGAGAGAAAAGGTAATTTAATAAATGAAATGAAATTAACCTTTTTCTCTAACACCCCCCTTAAATGAGCACCAATACATCTATGGACAATGCAAGGAAACTACAATGCTGAAAGAAAACTTGGGTCCTGGCAATATGACCTTATGAGGTACCCAACCACAACCAAATCTCTATGAAATAGAGAAATAGAGAAAACCTTGTTCAAAAAACTTTACTCTAAAAAGAGATAGAAAAAGGATGCACAAATGAAACATCTCAAGAGAATCTCTCAAGACCATAAGTACAATGAAAGCCTCCATGATAGAAGCTTAAGACTCCATAGCCCCCCTAGAATGGAAGAACTCCTATGTTGATAAACATACCAATGCGGATCCAATCTAAATGAAACAAAGGAAATGGAAAAGGATGATAAAACTGATGTATGTAAGGTTCAAGTAGAAGTCCTAGATGATGCTCAAGGGAGAAAGAATGATAATCTTAAAATGGAATCTCCAATGAAGGTGAGGTAATATGTATGTTGAATCTATCATTTGAGGGGAGATCTGTTTCCTCTAATATATCCTCAATAACTACAATAGGTGGCTCAATTAATAGAGTTGTAATAGTAGGAAATTTTGAAGAGTAATCTTGTGCAAGATATGGAATCTAAATAGGAGGTGGAGGTGTAGAAGTCACAACACTAGTCTCAGGAACAACACATAAGTTCAAGTGACCCGACTTCACCTTAGTAGACTCTTGTGAAAAAAGAGAGTGAGTCTCTGATAGTGGAGATGGTGGACCAAAATGTGAGAAGGAATATAGGTGGGAAGCATGATCAACAATCCTTGTAGCAATAATATTTCCTATCTCACTATCTCTAATATGCACTAAATCCTATGTAAACTCAACTGTCTTCCCTGTCCCATTGTGTGTAATATAATAAATAGAGAGAAGGTTAGAGGAAAATTATGGAACACAAAGTACATCATGAAATGTACCATCATCAACATCAATATAACCTTTCAACACATACAATCATAATAGTTTTGTTCCCCATCAAAATGTGTGGAGTGGGAGAAGTCTCAAAAGAAGAGAACAAATTGTGAGAAGATGCATTATGGTGTGAAGCACCTGAATCTAGTAACCATCTAGAAGAATGAGAAATAGTAGTTGTACATAGTGTTTGACCCTTTCCTATATCTTTACCATCTGATTGAAATGATGATGATAAAGAAGGTCTATGAGAAGTAGAATGAATATCAACATTTCTCTTCTGAAGGAAAGCTGTCAAATCTGAAATCTATTTGGTATAGCCATCTAACTTCTTCTCATAGCAATGTGACTCATCATGATTAAGCTTATTACAATAAGAACATTTTGGTCTTTCTAGCTTTGGTTTAACCCCCTTAGGGGAGGTGGCCTTGATGAACTATGAGTGCTAGAATCAATGTAAGACTCTATAGAATGATATTTTTGTGTCTTCTACTTTGTCCCCGAAGATGGATGAGCTACCAATGCATAAGTGTGTGAGCCTGTGAGAGAATCCAATTGAGAGAACTTAGCTTTCTCTTGAGTTAAATGATCATAAAAAACCTCAAAGGATGACATGGTAAATCTATTACCCAAAGAATCTTTGGTGGAATAGAAGGTAGAAGCAAAAATATGAAAGTTTCCATGAAGCTTAGAAACAATAAGATATATACACTTAGTGTCAGTCTTGGTTTTCTCACAGCTCTGTAATAAATGTCTCTATTGTTTGAATTTCATCTAGAATTCATCAATGGAAGGAAAAGAATCTAGTATAAGAGAGGTAAGCTCTACCTCAATTTGAAGTGTCCTAAACTCATTCATTATACCAAACAAGCCTTCAAGTTTGGTCCACATAGCTAGAGGGGTAGTGCACCAATCAAGATGAAAATATAGACTATTAGATACCTATAAAGAAATCAATCCTATTTTTTCATCCATCTTGTTCTTATGTTGCAGGACCTCAAAAGGGCTCTAATAAAACTAGCTGCACTACATCTAAACAAGACCATAACCCTTTTGACTAGAGAAGTCATGTCATCAAGATCTTCCATGTGTGATAGTTATGAGGGGTCAGAAGTTTTAGAGAAGAAGAGGTCTCAACCATTATTTTAGAAGGTGTTGAATTGTTTCTGAATGAGGTTTTGGTTTACACAAGTAAATAATAGAAACAATATGACAAAACACCCCCTACAATGCAAAAAAATGAACCCCAACTGCTAGAAGGAATGCATAAATGAGAGAAGAGAATTTAAAAAAAAAAGTGAATCACAAATACCTAGTACAAAATATTGATGAAATAACAAAGAATTAGGAAAGCTCTCAAGAAGAGCTTTCCAACACTTTTGGATCAAAAAATGGAGCTATAATGAAGAAGTTATGCCTCCCAAAAGACAGAAGTCATCAATAGACTTCAAGTGCAATAACATGTACAAAACTAGAATAAAAATGCCAAAAATACCTACTCCATCATCTCTATCTTGGAACCAACTTTTTGACACTTCTTTCTAATAAAAAAAACATTGTTGTATGCTTAAGATATCACAAAAAAATGGCAGACTCCTCTAGAAGAAATACATTTTTTTATTTAAAAAATACATATACATCCCAAGCAGAGTAGCAGTTGATCCCAAGTGATAAATTCGCAACAAAGGTGGTGGGTGGGAGGTGTCACTAGTAGTGGTGGCTGGCCAAGCAATGATGGTCGTCGAGAGCCATTATGGTCAGCAGGATCGCTGGTAGTCATTGCTACCATTAGTGGTTTTTTAAGAATTGCATCAACCTTCTCATTTATTTTTTGTGATTTTTTATAAACAAATCTTGCCTTAGAGTGCATGTAGAGGTTGTATGACCCTTCTATGTAAATTATTTGCCTCTTAGATCAACATTGTCCAAAATTGATTTACTTTATGCAAAAATGGGGGTTTTGAAGCCTTCTGAATCTAACCATGAGGTCTCCTTGGACTCAAAATGCTTTGTAAATTAGAGACCCCCTTATTTTCACAAAAAAATTTGAAAAATACCATGTCTAAAAGTATGTTTTTCCACTTTTGAGTAGTTCAGTTCATGCTCCTTGAGATGGGTGCTCATAAAAGAAATAGATGCTTGGATGCCTTCCCTATTTTATTGCATGCGAACACATAAAATGTATGGGCTGATGCATAACATATAAAATAAAGTCTTTGGCATAATATGGATGAATTGAGACAGGGGCATGTGCTATGACAATTTTAGTTTCATCTAAGGCTTTTCTTCCAGAGTCACCCCACTTAAAAATGTGACTACCTTTCATCATGTATATTATGCATTTTGTAATTTTAGAAAAGTTAGGAACAAATTTCCTTAAAAGATTTACCTGACCAAAGAATGACTTAGCTCTAGTTTTTTTTGCTAGTAGGTTGAGCTATTATATAGCTTTGACGCAGTTAGGGTCAATTTTGATGCCTTCCCAACACTATATGACACAAAAAATTTCCCTCTATCACATAGAAGACTGATTTCTTAGGGTTAAGGGAGTTTCCATGTTCCCTACATCTATTCAATACCTTCTCTAAATCTCTCAAATCATCTTCTCTTCTTTTAGAAAAAATTGTCAATTCATCCAGGTAGAAAATAATAATTTTGTCTCTCAAATCCACAAAGGATGAATTTATGGCCCTTTCAAAGGTGGCTCCAACATTAATTAACTCAAAGGACATTCTGTTGTAAGCAAAATTTCCCCAAGGAGTGGTGAACATTGTTTTAAACTGATCATCTAGATCTACTTCAATATAGTGAAGCCTAAGAAACCATCTAACATGGATATCATTTTAGATCCTAACACTATTTGTAGTAAGTGATCCATGTTGGGGAGAGCATAGTTGTCTTTGAGAGATGCTTGATTTATATTTCTAAAATCTACACAAATTCTAATCCCCCCACTTTTGTTCCTGATAGGGACAACTTTAGCTATCCATGTTGAATGGGGTATAGGATGAATGATCTTAGCTTCTAACATTTTATGAATTTCTTTGAAGATGGCATCTAAGATCATTGGGTTGTAGTTGCATTGCTTTTGCCTAAAAGGAATTGCATTAGGCTTAAGGGGAATCTTGTGCTTAAAATTACCATTCCTAAAAGTTTTTAAATCTTCATAACCCCATGCAAAACATTTTGATATTTAGAAAGTATGGCTTTAGTTCTAGTTCTTTCCTTAGTTGAACAACTATTACCAATATTAATCATTTTAGGCTTAAACTTAGTGCCTACATTCATTCCCTCATAATCATCCAAGGTCCCACCTTTCCTACCTCTTTCTCTTTTGATATATGCATCATGTCTATTATTATATTTTTCTAAAGATATTAGATGTCTAGGCATTTTTTTAACTTTTAATTGTTCCAAACTGAGCTCCAAATCTTTCTTGTTATTAGGAGAGAACTCTTGGTAGGGGCTTTCACTTCCTTCCAAGTACTACTCAGTGAAAGGTTTGAATACTTCTAGAAAGCACTAGATCTACTTATCATCATTGAAGACTTGCCATGATTCAACATTATCAAGTACATTAGGTTTGAAGAGGACGTCAACATTGTATTCTTTGTCTTTTAATTTTGGATGAGGTAAGGGATGAAGAGGTAGCTAAAATATCAGCCCTTACATTTTTATCCCTTGGAACAAATTTTATAGAGAAGGCATCATGGTCTTCTATCTCATCCTAGACTCTGATCTTATAATTCCCTAGTCTTGGGTTTTTCATAGTATACTGACTTTGAACTTGTTTCACTATGAGTTCTGCATCACCTTGGGATTTTAGAATTTTTACTCCTCTTTTCTTTATAGTAGTAATGCCTAAAATTAATGCTTCATATAAAGTAGTGTTGTTCATGTTCTTGAACTACAATTTTTATGCTAGTTGTGTCATAGCTCCCTTAAGAGAAATGAATACTACACCTGCTTTTGATTCAGTAGTTGCATAATTGACATCAAACTCTAAGGTCTAGGTTCCTTGGACATCAGGTGGATTTGACTCTTCTTCAAGAGTACTAAAATTAGTGAACATTATATAGTTCCCACACTCCATTTCTTGATGTAATATTTGAGCCTTGAGATCATCAGATTTTATCATAGTAAATTTAGCTTTTTCCTCAAGATTAAGGATGATCTTTTTGTTGCCAATAGGAATAATAGCATAAGACTAATCTAGTTTGATTCTAATCCCCTTTTCCATTGAGGATTGAGCTTACCCATTTTCATTTTTATGGCAATCATCTCATTTGACAAATTTTGAAGCATTGCTTTCATGTTATTGGTAGGGCCAATAGTAGTGCCTATGGAAGTTCCACTTTGAATGTCTCTCTTCAATTTCCTAGTTGTTATCAAATCATCTTCAAATTGTATAGCCAGAGTTTGAGATTTTCCACATGTGCACTTTTGATTTGAAAACTAATATATGGAGACATAAAACTAATGAGAAACATATTATGATTATCTATAGTTGGTCTACTTGAAACAAGAATTTTGTTAAGTATTTTGTTGAACTTTGCAACAAAATGCCTCATGGGAGTCCTTGGTTCATGTTTGATTTGTTTGAGCTGAGACATCAATGTATGGTCATAAAATTGTTCTTTTGTAGCAAGCTTCAAACTGATTTTGCAAGTTATCCCAAGTTATTATGCATCCAATAGGAAGATGTTAAAAGCATTCAATTGTATTTTTGACTAGCAGCAAGGCTCTTGGTAAAACATTGTTAGCAACAAGATGTAGAGAACTGATAACATTACCCTAGGGTATTGCCATTGATGCAGGTAGAATAACTAGGATTGGCTGGAAAGTGACAATTGTTGGAGCTACAACTTTGTGCAAGGTGAGAGCATTACACAATGATGGAGTTTGTGTTCAAAAAATAGAAGAGGACTGACTACATCTATGGGAAACAAGGTGGGGTGGTGGAAATGGATCCCTAAAAATACCTTGAAACACTACGGCCCTTGAGAAAGATCTTCCTCTTCTCAAGGGGTCTTGTAATATGGAAGAATAAGCTTTCTTGAGCTCTTCAAACACTGGATCAACTTGACCATGAGCAAAAACAATCCTAGTATATTGGGATCTAGGATGAACTAGCTTGTCCATAGATAGGTGCTTTTAGGCTTGACTCAACCTTCTCTATTGAAGCATGCCTTCCCTGTACTTGAAATTGGCTTCTTCTCATTCTAGTGCAAAACTAACTCTTCTGTACTCATTTGTGGATTTTATACTTTTCCAGGAAAGTGTATTCAATTGATTAATTATGTCTTCTTGTTCATCTTGGAAACCAAGGTTGGGTTGTATAAATGGGATTTGGTCTTCATGAGGAAGCACCATATTTCCTCATGGGTCAATAAATATGACTCAAGAAAATTAGATAATTTCCAAGTTTAGAGTTATTTCAGTGAAGCCACATATAGAATTACTGAGAATACTCATGCAATGAATAATAGGCACATGAGATTATTATATCCCTTGTAGCTTCAAATATTGGGGAAGATAACAACAAAGAATATTTTGTTTGTAAATTAAGGATATTTTACATTTGATTCCCTAGTAGAGTTGCAAAAAACTATTGGTTAGTAGTTTGTTTTCATTGGATTTTAGTTTATACCCTAACTCTTAGTGTTCCCAATATAGTGAAAGAAAAAATAGTTAGCAATAGAATGGATCAATGTAGGTGTTCTATCAAAAGGTACAACTCCCTTATGTGCAAAGATTTGCAATGAATATTGTTTTTAGTAGAGGAGCAATACCTAGGGGTATGCTCTAAACTAGAGAGTAGAAGAGGTACGACCAGATTGCCCATCACTTCAAGTAATCCAAGAAAATTTTAGATGATTACTCACAACCTCCACAACTATGAATGCATATGAGAAAATTCTAATCTCTTCTAATACCTAAAATTCAATCTATCCTATATGTTGAAGGTGAAATGCCAAAATGAAAAACTAGCTATTGATGCATATTGCATACAAAGAGAAAGTGTGATTAACTAAATAATACCCAGTTTTCACAAGTTATTGAGATTCCACAATAACTATTTGATTCCAACTCAACACATAATATTAACCAAATCTGAAACTTCTCATACATCCATGAAAATGCACATGAAACTTACTTGCATGAAACAAAGGAAATGATAAAATACTGTGAATGATGGTGATAAGTCATATAACCATAAAAAAGAAAGCAATGAAACCCCATTTGTCTTTAATCCTACAACTTTTATTAACAACACATTTCATTCCAAAGAACATGAAAGTGATAAAACTAAACTAACATGGATGATAGAACTAGAATGTACACATAGAGTCTCACACAATAGTCCTAGCTATAGGAGTTTTCCCATATAGAAATTTTGCTGATCTTATTTACTTCTCAAAAAGGTTACATTTATAGGTCCTTTAGAAATGCCCAATTATATTTATGACTACCACATAGAGCATAGATATGTTTAAAAAATAGGATTAACTAATCATTCATCCATTACAAAGCCTTAGCTTATGAGGAGAATTCCAAATATGGCCAAAATATTAGAAAAAGAGAGAGCAAGAAGGGGTGACACTTGTCACATGTTGTAGGGAGAATGTTATACTTTTAATAGAGCATAAATTCTTCTTTGGAGTTATGAATTCAGCTATGTAGGCCTTCATTGCATTAGTTACATTCTTTAGCTCCATGGCACCTAGAATGAGGATATTGTCAGCTCTTCTCAATAGAAGGGAACCAACCCCTATACAATGAGAAAGAAGAGAAAAATATAGAAGAATGAAGAATCATAGATCTAGTCTATACATGACAAGTGTCCACTTGAAATCTCATCCTGCTACTACAAAAAATCATCTCTCATATTTCCTCTTTCTTTTGATATACAATACTCATATATTTGAATCAAAATCAAGCCCTTTCTAAGCTTAGTCAAACCTTGGTTGACTCTTATTGGTACAAGGCCTTTTGTGATTGGTCACCTAATCCCTATCACCAACTTTGTCATATTACACCTGGGTGCTTCACCATTTCATGGCCTCATCTTACTTCTACTCATCTTTGATAACTTTGGCTTATGGTTGTGCAAGATTTTGACACATAGAGCCTCCTATACAATCACTTGGTAGAAAGCATAACTCTGGGAAGCTTCAAATTTGACCATATGATGTTAGGCTTAACTATCCATGGATGTATCTTTAGATGAATTTTTAAGTCAGTTTTTATCCTTTAAATTTATTTTTGGCCTGAAATGGATTTGAGTATGGACAAGTGCCATTATTCTAGTGACTTTTTGCAAAACTTTTTGTCCTTCAACATTTAGGCCCAAAATATGACTAGGGCCTTTCGATCTTCATTGATTGAATGGTGTGTAGCACTTGTTAAGGATGTCAATAGCATAATAGATGTTATTTCAAGTATGCCACATTTCCTCTTTCTAGAGAATACGTCAATACAAGATGACTGTTGGCAAAAATCAACCCAAAATTCATTTGGAGTTGTTGATCTAAGTTGTTCAAATGGTGGTCAGCTTGATGCCCTGTCTCATGTTTTTTTTTAAAACTACCCTAATCCTATGCTTAATTATCAGACATAAATTCATAACTTTCTCTTTGAATGCATGGAAAGTGTTAACATTAACTTCTCCAAAACTTTTAACCATATTACAAAGTCTCTCTCATTTGCACTAACCACATTCTTTACATTGCAAAGCTATGAATACTACCCCTCTAGCCTTGTCACATCATCACCACTTAAATTTCCAATGTATCTTTTAAAGTGAAAAATATTTAGCACATTCATTTGAAACAAGAGTGTTAAGACATTAAAAATATGCACATGGAAATAAAATCAAGACTTTTCTAGGAAGATCTCTGCAACATGAAAATGAAAACTCTAATTATGTCATTTTAAGCTGGATTTTTATAATGGACTCTTCATAATTTTAACACTGGGGAAAATACAGGTCATCACCAACCAAGACTAAGTTGAAGGGACATTGAGTGCTAATTGTAGGGCTATTGGATGAAAGAGCTTCCTTGCAACTAGGGGTGTTACCTTGTTGTAGGTAGAAAATGGAAAGACAACTACTTTTGTGACTTAAAGGGATAGAGTACCACATTGCTAAGATGAGAAGCTTGAAAAAAAGGATGTATTGAAAGTTTGGCAACACTCCCCCATTCATGCTTCCCATGAATGTAAACATACATCTCAATCTCAAAAATATTCTAAAGGTTTTTTCATGTTCCAAACACAACCATATAGTACATATCCCTCAATCATAAAAAATCAACATGCACAAAGAAGGTGTTAATCTCCCCCATACATAGAATCAATAGTACTCTCTCTCAAAGTAGCAAAGAAATTTCTCTCCCCATCGAAATCAATAGTAATCAAAATTTTCACATGAATTACTCACATCTCTCCAAAATAATGTTTTTCATGTACACTACTCTCTCTCTATACAAAAAACAATCTCAACTCTAGGCAATCCATCATTTTGTTTCATCCACAATCTGGATGCCTGTAACTTTCCAAGAAGAGTCTCTTTTGTAAAGTTAGGTGTACAAGAAATAACATTTTCAATGATATGTATCTCCCGATGATAAGAAAGTGTCAAAGTCTTCAAAATATTCTTTACAATTTTTGGTAAATGAGAATATGTTGAATTCTTTTAGTTTTCCTAATTTTATTGCAAGCAATTCTATGTGTAGTATGATTCAAATTCTTAGAGTATGCATTTCTTAAGTTGAATATTTCCATCAAAAGGAGAAGTTTAGTGCCATCATGGTAGTTGATATGGTTACACCAAGGAAATTGTGGCAAGTGCTTTTATAATACACATACACATACACAAACACACACACACACACACACACACACACACACACACACACACACACACACACACACACACACACACACACACACACACACACACACACACACACACACACACACACACACACACACACACACATTTGTGTGTGTGTGTGTGTTGACATGTCTAGAAACTATATGTACATGTATATTCAAAATAAGTTTGACATTTTTATATATTTGTAGAAAATAAAAATAAAAAAGTTTAAAATATCTAAAATTTGTGTACATATGTATATAAAAAAAAAATCTCAAATGAATATCCTAGGTTAGCTCAATCATGTCATCATGTTGCAATCCTACAAGCAATGAAGTACACATACATTACATATTTATGGTAAAAATAAATAAATTTAATACATGTAACTTTAAATTGGAAAGTAGCCAGAGTGCAAGGTCTAATTATCTTGCTGGGGCACCTCCTTTTTCCAACTTCTTTCTACATTTTTCCTCCTTTCTTCCCATCACTGAACTTTTCTTCTTCTTCTTGACTCCTTTTCCCAAATTTCTTCCCTCTTATCACCACTTTCTCTAGATTTTCCCCCTTCATATGTGGTTATCATGCAAATTTTAGTGGGTGATAGGTTTAAGGTATTAAAGAATAATTATTAGAACAAGACAATCTTCTAGTACAATGCATGTAATAGGCCAAGTTGTCATTGTGTAACTATGTATATCTAGAAAATGTTTATGTATTTCCATCACAGTCTAAAATAAGATATTTCATAATTTATGGAATATAAATCCTATGAATGTGGGGATTAGAAAAATGATTGACATTGAATGAATGGAACCAAAGTTTAATTTTGAGACAAATTTATCAAAAGTTTCAAGTTTAGTGTAAATAAATATGAAAGTTCTAGAAGTATTTATTGAAGCCTACCATCCCAAAAATGACAAATAAAATAAATTTTTGCATAAATAACCTACAAATTGTCATCTAGAAAATAAGTGATTGTATGATTATAGAAGTGGCATAAAATTTGATAGTTAAAACAACAATGCTATAGGAAAAAATTAAGGAAAATTGAATCATACATAAAATTAATGGAGATAAATGGATACTAAAATTCAAAGATGAACCTAGAAACTTAGACTTGGAACCTAGAAAATCTGAATGAATTGCTAGAGATGATAAAGGTTTTCAATGGAAAATAAAGAAAATGATGCCAATCACATTATCCATTAGTTGAAGAGGTATAAAAAAAAAGATATTCTAGTTCAAGGTTCATAGCATACATTCACTCTATGATATCATACTCTTCTCTATTTGACTCTCTTGGAGTATCAGTCATCATCCTATCTTCAATACTATGATCTAGAAGTGAAGGTAAATATTCCTAGAAATGATAATAATAGATGAAACAAGTGTTGTGTAGTATGCACTCACATAGAGAACCTACCACATGAAGGATGCATTTTCTAGGTTGTAACATCTTAATTGTAGGTTAGAGTTGGTAGTTATGATCCATATGTATTATCTATTAGAGAAGGATGCCTTGTAAAAAAGGAAAGACTACCAATAATTGTGTCCTTGATCCAATGGACTCAAAAATTAATGAAAGAGATCTAATAGAGTGAAAACAATGATTAGTTTGGGTATTACATTAAATATTGCCACAAAATTCTTAAAAAATTATATAAAATTTTAAGACAAATATTGAAAAAATAATTTTTTTAGGGACTATGTAATCACTCAAAGAATTATCTCAATTTGTACCCTTCATGAGATACAAAAAGAACAATCATCAAAGCATAATAAGAACACTACTTATCATCCATCAACAATTGGTAGGTAGAAGCTAGAAAAGGGAAATGGTGAAGCCCTAAAATAGGAAAGAATGGGGCTGCATGATTACCAAAGAGGATGAGTCATTCAAGGAATAGGTACTCACACTTTCAATGGGAATTTAATCCAACAAAATTCTCGCATAGAAAATTGAAAGAGAGTGATAACTTTGGATTAAAAAAACTAGGTTATCAAGATAACTTTAATCTTAGCCCAGTCTAAGCTCAAAATAAGGAGGTAAATTGTAACATTATTGAAAAACTAAGAACTTTTACTAAGACCAAAATTTTCAATACAAGTTCAAACCTACAAAGACAATATTATAAACATCATATGGACACATATACAGTAATTTTTAATTAACTATACAATACAAACCGCACAATAAGTTATTTTTAAAATTTATTATGATGATAGACACTAGGATTCAAAAACTTTAGAGAAATACCACATCCAGTTAATGAATAGCAAGGAAACATGGAATCCATTGAATAGTCTCTTCATTTAAATTTTAACAAAAAAAATACAAATAAAACACACAACT
This sequence comes from Cupressus sempervirens, assembly GCA_028749045.1. Lineage (NCBI taxonomy): Eukaryota > Viridiplantae > Streptophyta > Pinopsida > Cupressales > Cupressaceae > Cupressus > Cupressus sempervirens. The sequence goes on along the minus strand of CM053793.1, from coordinate 558,756,014 downwards.
GACACTATTTTTCTACACCAATTTTCTCTTTTTAGCCCCACAATATCTGATCCCAAAACCAAAGTTAATCCTATAGTCTTCCTACCAATTTGAGTTCACCTCAAAAGCAGAAAGACATCACAACCCAAATTACGACCTAAAAATAGGAAACACCTTTCTCATTATGGGCTCATCACTCATTATCTCAAATGAAACACAAAAAAATATAGTTGTTGATCATACATAACATTATTCTCCAAGTCCAACAAATAGTTTAAAGCATTAAAAATTTGGAAATAGATGAGGATAGATTGTCCTATATCAAAAACATATAACTTTCTTCTTATAAATAAAATTAGTAGTAGTAAGATATTATGTTAAGAAATTTCAAGGATACTATGTGAAATTAGTAGTAATGGGATGCTATGTGAAAATATCAAGGGGACATACATGGGAATAAAAAAGTAGGGGGAAATTGACCCACTAAAGTGCTAGTAGCTGAATCTCAAAGAAACCAAACTCAATGAAGTAGATACTATAAAGTTAAAAAGAGTTCCCCCTAAAAATATTGATAGCATCAAAAAGAGAACAACAACATGCATGCCAATTAGACTACCTACCACATATTCACATGCCAATCATAGAATCATAAGATTATTTATGTAAAACTCATTATTTAATTTTTTTAAAATAAAACATTTAAGTGTATGCAATAGTTTGGTATAGAGTTTTTGATTTCATATGCAATTATAACTATCACAACACCAAGGTATACATGAGAGCAAGGCTATGCTATCTTTCCTATCAAGTGTGGTGTCCATATGTAATTCTCACCCATAGTTTTTTTATTTGCGTAAGAATTTGGTAGATTTGATACCATGTAAGAATTTCCCTAAGGGAAAAATTCACCCAGGAACTAAGAACTCAAACACAAGCGTAATTGTAGATAAAAAATGGATATTATCAATTAATTAGAGTATGTCTTCATACATTGCTCTATTCAGTATGTGATGTCTGTGATGTCCAAACACACTAGGAGTGCCTATATATAAAGGCCTCTCAGGAAGCACCTAGAATGTCTCTAGAAAGAACCAGGAGATAAGATAAGCATCATGACAACTAAGCACACACCTTATCCAACATTCTAGATGAGTGGATAAGAATGAGAGGGCTGTAGATACCATGTGCTTAATTAGTGTGCTAACTCCTATGTTGTAGACACCATGTGCATAAAAGAGGTGTGGACCCCTATGTTGTCAACATGACAACTCACAAGAGTGCACAAACTTGTAGGTGACTAATAAAAATAATAAAATAATGCATTAACCTAGGTAAACTTAAGTAAGTGTAAATAGTAAATACTTATTTACACCAACACCCCCCCCCCCCCCCCCCCCCCTTAAGTGCAACTTAGGGGAATGCCCTTAAGCTTATGGATACTAGGATGAAATGCATGATGGGTCCCAACTACTAGGTCATGTTAGGTACCCATGTACATAATGAAAATGCAAATCTCTTATAAAGTGGGGAAAGAGGGAAAACCTCATGGGAAAAACCCTCCCCTAAAAAAAGAGATGAATAGGGATGCATGGGTGGATGGAGTAATCAAGACCCCCCCCCATTATGACATACATCCATTATATACAAGGAAAAAATGGAGAAGGACAAAACCCACATAAGAGGAAAAAGTCCCCCCCAAAATGGAGAAGAAGGAGATGAGGTAGTCCCCCCATTTAAAAGTAGTGTGCCAATAAGTGAAAAATGCTCCAGTGTAGAAGCTGATCCACAACCTCTAAATGATGTTCCTCCCCTTGGTAAGAAACAAATGCAAGGGTACCTATAAGATGCATCCCCTGTATGGAGAAGAAATCTCTATGATGGCCGGTGTTGCTAAAACTTGTCCAAAGGTCCCTGTGTCGATACTGATAATGGCTTCCTCCAAAACTACTATAGATCAAACAAGGAGAACCATTGAAAAATCAATTTTAGAAGTTACTAATGCAAGTGTTAATAGATGTAAATTTAATCCAGTTACCACTTCTTGGGATGGAGGTATCATTTGGGAATGGAAATCAATATTTATTCCATTAGGATCTCACACATTTACAAGATTTCAAACAAGTACAAATAGATCTACAATTAAATGGTAACCTCCTATGACTGAATTTGTTAAGCTCAACTTTGATGGGGCATCTAGAGGTAATCTAGGCCAATCAAGGTTGGAAGCATGCATTTGAGATTGCACTAGTAAAATACTAGCAATTACAATGGCATCCCTACTTGCAGGAACTAATAATATGGCCAAGGCTTAGTCATTGCTCTTAGGATTAATTCTTGCTAAGAAAGGGAATTTCCATCATGTACAAATAGAAGGTGATTCCCAATTTATAATCTCAACTTGTATCAAGAGACAATCGTCTTCTTGGCAATTGAAGTATGCGCTTCAGCAAATTTGGAATATAATTGATAAATTTCATGAGGTTACCTTATCACACACATATAGAGGGGGAAACAGAGTTGCTGACTATCTCTCCAATTTAGGTTGTAATGGGATCACAACTTTTACAGTGTAACCTTTTGCATTCATTGAGCAATACAAAGATTTTCAAGAATTGATTTCTAATATGAATGTGGAATGTCAATAGTAGTTGGCTAGTTCTCCTATTTGTATTGGTGGTGAATGCACAATCTTTTTTGAGTCCCAGTACTATTTTTGAGCTTTAGCACCTACCATGACTCAATGCTTGTTGAGTTTTAGTAATTGTAAAGCTAGGTAGGGTGATGTATTTACCAAGCTATTTGCGCATAGTTCTTACCAAGTGAGTTTGGGCTTAGTATTGATTGATTTGTTGAATCATACTATCTAACCAAGTTACTTGGATTAGTGGTAATTGAGTGTATGTTAGACGTCAAGTGATGATGTGTTGATCAAGTTTCTATTGGGTGCTTTCTGAGAAAGGGAGGGTGATGCCCTTGCCATGTTAATTAGGCATAGTGCTTATCATGTGATCTTGAGCTTATTGGTGTCTAAGTTGTTTGATCATAAATAACATGCCAAGTGACTTCGGTCAGTAATGACCATGTGTTATGTTGGGCACCAAATGGTGGTATGATTGACTGAGTTCTTGTTGGACACCAAGAGGAAATGTGATGATAGTGATCGGCAATTATTACCAAGGGGGTAGTGTTGACCGAGTGATGGGTTGTCATTAAGTTGTAATCAACATGGCAACTTAAGTATGGGCCATTATTAAGTACTAATCATTAATTATTGAATTCATTTTGGCATGTGCAATGTTATGGTATGTCCTAAAATTTCTTTCCAATGTCATGCTTGCAAAAGTCACCTAAGTATGATTTTGCTTCAATTTGGCTATGTGGTTTTGCACATGGCAAGATCAATATGAAAAATCTCCATTTTGGGGGCATCAATTTTTGTACTTTGTCCATCAGAATTGCAATTGGGTTTTGATTTTGGTGGAATTTTCTTTATTAATCACATGGCAATACATACTTCATATCCTTCAAGTGTGTGATGGGGGATTTATCTATATCTAAAAAATAAATCCTTTTTCTTAATTTTATCTTTTTGCTCTATGTGTCTGCCTTCTCACTTGGTTTTAGGATGTCATTCTCATATAATGCTTGTAAGAAATGTGATTCATGCTACTAGTATCACCAAAAAATCCTCCCCAAAAATTTTAGAATTAAGCTTCAACCGACATTGGAAGAGGATGCACTTTCTCCTTCCTTGGATGATGTGGAGCTGGATATCATGTTCCTTGTGCACTCTTACTCTATTTACCTTGCAATTCATACCATTATTGGGGAGGATTTCTTCTGTGCATCCTCAACACATGCGTTGTTCCCTTCAAACTTGGTTTTGATATTCTTTTCCAATGCTATAGATCTACTCCAATCAACATCATGGCTAGAAATTATTACAATCAAGGTGGTTTGACTAGAATTTTGGGCTAATAATAAGTTGAAATAGGTGATGCAAAGCTATTATTTGTGGGTCAGAAATTCCCTGGTAGGTAGATTATTTCCAAGATCCCTACTCATGCAAAAACATGAAGTTATGGTGACAATCAAGGTGTTACAAAAGTCTTTCAAAATGCATAACCCATGATTCTTGACAAAGAATTTGCAAGTCACAACATGAGTGTTTGGTCATCAGTTGGTTGAGGGTGTGAAGAAAATAGGATTTGCATTACTCTATATTTTAGGCTTGCCAATATCTGATGCACATGCACTTTCTGCTCACATGATGTAGCCTTCAGTCTCTCCAAATCAGTTTGTCTGTGAACCAGGTATTGGGTTTGCCCTAGTTGCTATAGTTTGGAGTGCACCTTCCTCCATTGGTAATTCTACTATTGTCACTAAAGGTTTGAGTTTGGGCTGGGAGGTTTCTCCTCTACCATGCTTAGATTTTGGTTGGGTTTTTGGAAATATAAATGGAGTAACTAAGAGGGGGGGGTGAATCAGTTATCCCAAAAAAAATTCATAGATCCCTTAGATGTATGATAAAACTAATTACTGCTATCACTTGGTAAACATACTGAAAAATGTTGTAACTTGGTAAATGTAGTGTATGCCATACTTTTAACTACTCTTAAACATTCACCATGATTAAATTGCAAGAATAAAATAAATAACATGAACACATGAGACACTAGATTTAACATGGAAACCGAATATGGGAAAAAGCACCAAGTAACTAGCTACTAATTTTCACTCTTTTGAAGTGAGCCTTGTCAAGAGCCAACCTTTTTAAAGGTTACAAAACACACTGTTAGGTGTCACTTTGTTAGAGGATTTAATCACCCTATTAGGATTGGCCTTGCAAGAGGTCTTAAAAAAATTCAATGGAACTCTCACCTTGTTAGAAGATTTACAACTGGCTATTAAACCAACTCTACTAAGAGATATTGGAATCACTACTATAAGAAAGTAACAATGAAATGACCTAAATGAGATGTAACTAAATTGTTGATTACAAATATATGTTCTACTTCACACTAGATCCTTCTTGATCAAATATAACTTTGCTCCTCCTCAAGGATATCTGACCATCCTTCATATTTTCTCACACTTTTCTCTCCAAACAATTAATACACTCACATACTCACTCATACTTTAGAATCTCAACTTGACCTTTCATTTATACCATTCATATTATTGAGTAAGCTCATTTACAAATTACAATGACCAATAATCATTACCATAGTCAACTGGAATCAATAATTGAAATAATTAAATTTCATATCCCAAATTAACAAAATTCTTCATTGGCTGACCCTGCTCAGTAAACACTGATCCTGAAATAATTTCCTATGTTAACCAATAGAAGCTTGGTTAACATTGCAAGCTTGCAAAATCCTTTGGAAACTATGTGAACTCAATAAACACTAACTCTAACCAACTTTCCTTCGTTAACCATGAGAACTCAGTTAACACTACTTTCTGCCATATTTTCCTTCAATGCCCAAGTGAGCTCGGCAGACACTATCTATGCAAAGTAATCTCCAAGAATGCTCAGTAGACACTGAAAATTGCCTTGCTAACCAAGTGAGCTTGGTAAGCACTATTTGCCAACTAATATGACATTTGTGTAACATCAAAGACAACACATAATTAGACAATTGTATCCAACAATCTCCCACTTTGGCATTGATGGCAACACAACATGTCATAGCACAATGAAATTTGAAAACAAGTCTTTCTCTGATATAATTTTTTCTCCTTCTAAGATTTTATGCCACAAACCTTTCTAGTATAGTAATCTCCCTCTATAAAGGAATCACATAACTTCTTCTCCAAAAAGATATATTAGTAAACTCTCCCTCAAAGTAATTTTAAAAAGATATGACACTAAATTCTCCCTCTTTGACAACACATGCCAAAGACAAAAAATACCAAATGAGTATCAATGTACCTTGAGTACTGATTCATATGCAATGTTTTCTTAACTATGTTGCATCAACTAATAGATCTTCAACTTGGTTTCTATTGATGCATAACTAAAACTTTCTTTTAGTGAGATTTAGATAGGGGAATTACCCCTAACTTACCTCTTTGATATAGGAATGCATCCTTAGGTAATGTTTTGGTGAATATGTCAACAATCTATTCTTTTGTATGGACATATTCCAATCTAATTTCTTTGTCTTGCACCAATTCTTTGACAAAGTGGTATTTTATAGCAATGTGCCTAGTTTTCGAATGCATCACTAGATGCTTTGATATGTTAATTGTACTTGTATTATCACAAAACATAACAACTATTTTTTTTGATCTCAACCTTCATGCTTTCCAACAACCATTTAAACCAAATAATATTAGAATAGTTCATTACTGCTGCAACATATTCTGCTTTTGCTATAGATTGGGATGTACAATTTTGCTTTTTTCTTGTCCAAGATACCAACCATTTTCCAAGAAAGAATGCTCCACCACTTGTACTCTTTCTGTCATCTATATTTCTTGCCCAAAAAACATCTATAAACACTTTTAAGTCCAGATTTCCTCCAAGTTTATACACAATCCATAATCTTTAGTACTTTTCAAGTATCTCAATATTATTTTGATTGCCATCACATGATTTTCTCTAGGTTTTGCAGAGAATCTTGCCACTGTACCAACTACAAGAGCAATATCAGGCCTTCTATGAACTACATATTGTAATTTTCCAATCATTGATCTACTAAGGTCTGATGTACCTCTTTTGAATCATCATTTTTGGTAAGCTTTAATCTAGTAAATATGGGAGTTCCAACTAGTTTTCAATCTTCCATACCAAACTTCTTGATTATCTCCTTGATATATTTAGACTGAGTGATGTAGATACCATTCTTTCTCTACTGTATCTGAAGACCAATAAAGAATTTAATCTAACCAAACATAGACATTTTAAACTCTTTGTTCATTTTCTCTAAAAATTCTTTGCTTTGATCATCATTCCCTATAAATAAAGTATCATCGACAAATATTTATACCAAAACAATCTTGTTATCTGGTCCTTCCTTGATGTACAAATTACTGTTATCATTAGTTCTCTGGAAACCAATCTATTTAAGGTACTTGTGCAAGCTCTCATACCATGCTCTAGGAGCTTGTTTTAGACCATACAATGCTTTGTGTAATTTATAGATCATGTCCCTTTTGTCTGGAACAACAAAACATTTAGGTTGTTCAATGTAGACTTCTTCATCAAGAATACCATTGAGAAATGCAGATTTAACATCCATCTGATATACCTTAAATCTTTTATGTGTTGAATATTTAAGTAAGGTCTTGACACCTTCTAATCTTGTAACAAGAGCAAAATTTTCACCATAATCAATGCCTTCATCTTGAGAGTATCCTTTACACACCAATCTAGCTTTGTTTCTTGATACCTTACCATCTTCGTTTAACTTATTCTTGAATATCCATTTTGTTCCAATCAAATTTTTATCTTTAGGCCTAGGTACAAGAGTGCACATTTTGTTCTTCTCTATTTTCTCTATTTCTTCATTCATGGCCTCAATCTAAGTTTCATTTTCCAATGCATCTTTGACATTTCTAGGTTCAAAATCAGCAAGTAAATGAGTACCTTTTAGCTTACTTCTTGTCATAGTACCTTCTAATTTATCTCCAATAATCTAATCTAGTGCATGATGCCTCCTAACATACTTGGCCAATATAGGTTCATTGCCTCTTGAATGAATTACATTTTCATCCTCTGAACTTTGACTTCAGGTTCTGGTTTTTTAGACTCAATAGCTTCAAAATGTGACTTGAGTCCTTGTGACTTGGTTTGAACTTCTTGCAAACTCAATGATTAAGGAAGACTCAAGAGTAGTAGTCTCTTGATTAATAGATGTGTCTGGCAATGTATCAGGTTCAATGTAAAAAAATCTCTTGTAATCCTCTAGTTCCTTTCTACTTTCTTCTTCAATCCTTTCTGTAAACTCATCAATTCTCACATGTGCACTCTCTATGATTTTATGAGTAGACAAATTCAAACATCTATATGCCTTACTCTTGCAAGAATATCCTAAAAATATACCTTCATCACCTTTCACATCAAATTTTCCTTTTATAGATCCTTTCAAGATATAACATTTACTTCCAAATACTTTCAAGTAACTTACATTGAGTTTATAGCCATACTGTAACTCATAGGGAGTTTTATATGAGTCATTCTTCAACTATACTTAGTTTAAAGTATGAATTGCAGTGCTAATAGCTTCCTTTCAATATTTGACAGCAATGTTCTTTTCAATCATTAGAGTCCTTGTGCAGTCCATGATAGATCTATTTCTTCTTTTAGCTCTTCTATTTTTCTTGGGAGTTCTAGGGGTTGATACCTATCTTTTGATTCCTCTTTCAATGAAAAAATTATTGAATTCATTGGAGATGAATTCACCACCTCTATCTAATCTTAAGCATTTCAATCTTTTCCCTGTTTCATTCTCTCCTCTTGCAAAATACTATTTGAATTTCTCAAATGATTCTAACTTCTCTCTTAGATACATAACAGTCATCATTCTATAGTAGTCATCAACAGAAAGAATAAAGAAATTTTCTCCACGATAGCATTCAATTCTAATAGGTGCACAAAAATAATTATGTACAATTTCCAAAATATCTTTAGTTGATAGTTTTTTCTTTTAAAACTAGTCTTTCCCATTTTACCAATCTGACAATTATTGCATTGACCAACATCAGGTCTCTTCAAACTAGGAATGCCTCTTACTTTCTTGAATTTTCTTATTTACACCATGTTATCAACATTTACATGATATAACCTTCTATTCCATATCCAACTTTCTCCAATTTGAGCAATAAAATATGAGCACTCACCAAGAACAAGATAAAAAAAGTTACCTTTTGTTTGTTTGCCTGATCCAATTAGTTTTCCTTTGTCATCTAGTAGTCTTTCCTTACCATGCATGAATTCCACCTTGAATCCAATGTTGGTTAGTTGTACCACACTTAGCAGATTATGTTTTAGTCTTTTAACCCAATAGGTATTATTACATGCAAGTTCTTTTCTTAATGAGATTCATCCTCTCCCTTTTATGCAACAAGGTTCATTGTTTAAAAACCTTATACTACAACCATCATAGTCTTTAAAGTGTTCAAAATTTGTTTTTTCACCAGTCATATGATGTGAACATCCACTTTCTATGATCCATGTATCATTTTTGCTCACATGAGAGATAAGTGTCATCTTATCTTCTTCATCACTATCAGATTCATCTTTCACAACAATGTAAACTATTTCATCTTCACTATTATCAGAATCCTTAGCCATAAAACATGTTTTCTTACCTTTTTCCTTGAATGATTTGAAATCCTTCTTGCCATTGCACTTGTGACCTTTCTTATCATCCTTGCTTCCTTTGTTTGGGCACCTAACTGCAATATGGCCAGTTGCTTCACATGAAAAATAGATTAGGAGAACATAACCTTTCTATTTTCCTCTACCTCTAGAATATTTCCTTGCAAGTAGAGCTTCAACAACTTCAAGATCATTGTCAAAACTTTCCTCTAATTCTTCTTCACTTTATAACTAGGTTTCTTTTATTTTCTTTCATTTTTCCTTAAGTGAAAGCTTGGCCTCAAATGCAGATTCAATATTCTTGAAAGCTAGAACATAATTTTCACAGTTATCTAGCTCAAATGATGTCAATCTTCCTACCAAGGTATCCAAAGTTACCTTATGATTTTTCTCATGTCTTCTTTCTTGAATTGTAGATACTCTAATAGCATAAATGGAAAGTAATGTTCTAAGAACTTTACTTACAAGAGTTTCTTCCTTGATCTCTCCTCCAAAAGCTTTGATTGAATTAACACTTGCTTTGATCCTTTCAACATATTTGGCAATGTTTTCATCCTCTCTCATTCTCATCTGATCAAATTTTCCTCTAAGGCTTTCTGCTTTGGCTCTCCTCATATTTTCATCACCACGTAGATATCTTTTAGCTTGTTCCACATTTCAAAGGCAATTTTGTAGTCCTTGATATCATCAAATTTCTCATAGCTTAGAGTAGATGCAATGCCTATCCTCATGGTGTTATGAGTCTTTTTCTTAGTAATGTCACCAATAGATAATGTACCAAAACGGAGTTGTGTATTCTCCATCAAGGTATTTCAATCCGAAATCACCAATGGAAGCTAGATGAAGTCTCATGAGTCCCTGCCATGCTGAATAGTTATCTCTATTAAGCCTTGGAATTTCTCTCTTGTAGGACATCTTGATCTTTAGCTTAGGTCTTTGAAACCTTTTCTGCAAGCACCAAAAGCTCTGATACCAATTGTTGGAAATATAGATGGAGTAATTGAGAGGGAGGGTGTATTAGTTATCCCAAAAACATTTCATAGATCCCTTAGATGTCTAATAAAACTAATTACTATTGTCACTCGGTAAACATACTAAAAATGCTATCACTCGATAAATGCAGTGTATGTTATACTTTTAACTACTCTTAAACATTCACAGTGATTAAATTGCAAGCATAAAAGAAATAACATGAACACATGAGATACCAAATTTAAAATGGAAACCCAATATGAGAAAAACCACCAAGTAACTAGCTACTAATTTTCACTCTTCTAAAGTGAGCCCGATTAGGAGCCAACCTAGTTAATGGTTACAAAACACACTATTAGGTGTGACCTTGCTAGAGGATTTAATCACCCTGTTAAGAGTGGCCTTGCAAGAAGTCTTAAAAAAATTCAATGGAATTGTCACCTTGTTAGAGGATTTACAATTGGCTATTAAACCAACTCTGCTAAGAGATTTTGGAATCACTACTACAATGGTAAGAAAGTAACAACGAAATGACCTGAATGATATGCAATTGAATTGCTAATTATAGATCTCTATTCTACTTCACACTAGATCCTTCATGATTGAATATAACTTTGTTGCTCCTCAAGCATATTTGACCATCCTTCAAATTTTCTCACACTTTCCTCTCCAAACAATCAATACTCTTGCATACTTGCTCATACTTTAAAATCTCAACCTGACGTTTCATTTATACCATTCAAATTATCAAGTTGGCTCATTTACAAATTACAATGACCAATAATCACTACCATAGTTGGCTAGAATTAATATTTGAAATAATTAAATTTCATATCCCAAATTAACAAAATCCTTCATTGGTCGACCCTGCTCGATAAACACTAATCCTAAAATGATTTCTTGTGTTAACCAACAAAAGTTTGGTTAACATTGTGAGCTTGTAAAATTCTTTGAAAACTGAGTGAACTCAGTGAACACTAACTCTGACCAACTTTCCTTCATTAACCATGAGAACTCAGTTAATACTACTTACTACCATATTTTCCTTTGATGCTCAAGTGAGCTTGGTAGACACTATCTACGTAGAGTAATCTCTAGGAATGCTCAGTAGACATTGAAAATCACCTTGCTGGCCAAGTGAGCTTAGTAAGCACTATTTTCCAACTAATATGACATTTTTTTAACATCAAAGACAACACATAATTAGACAATTGTATCCAACATGGGGTTATTCTCTACAACCTAGTATGCCTTTCACTTTTGCTGAGGGTCCCTCTTTCTAGGATATGGAAGAATGTTAGTTTAAAGGCTACCTTCTTTTTTGTGTATTAATTTTTCCAACATTAGGCATGCTTTAAAATTTTGTTATTTTTGGTTGAACTTTGAGTCTTGCATGCTTGCTATTTGATTTGGTTTTGAAAATGTAAAATCCAATTAAAATTTGATTTTTGGTGGGAATACTTCTACATTTTGTAATTTAGAATTTCTCATTGATATAATATGTTGTATATATTGATGATTATTAGTTGTACATATTGCGACGATGCTAAGTTTTATTTTTGGTTCTTTCCTAGTTGAGCTCTTGAACAAGTTTTTATTAATATACACACACACACACACACACACACACACACACACACATATACACAGTGGCTCATCCACTTGTTAGAATTCTTTAGAATAACTGAGAGGGGGGGTGAATTAGTTATTCAAGGTCCAAATGCCCTATTAATACCCTTTTCATATATTCAAACTTAAATCAATCATATAAGAAAATTACTGTAAATCAACATGCAAAGATAAAACTTTCAAGATCAACACATGACACAATGATTTACGTGGAAACCCAATTTTGAGAAAAACCACCAGTAACATGCTACTTGATTCTCACTCTTCTGAAGTGATGCCCTGTTAAAAGCTTGCCCTGTTAAAGGCTTACAACACACTGTTAAATGTGACCTTGTTAGAGGATTTCACCAAACTGTTAGGAATGGGCCTGGTTAAAGGTCGTTAGAACGTCCACTTGGAATGTAACCCTGTTAAAGGATTTATCTAATGGTTGTTAAACCAACCTAAGTCCATAAGATTTATCTTACTATTACAATTGCTAGAAAGTAATGATAATGGTCTTTTGATTTGACATAACTTACAACATACTTTGCAGATTTCAGATCACTCTTTCAGTTTAATCCTTATGCTTGGCTTCAATCACTTCAGCTCTGACTGCTTGTCTCCCTCTCAAGCTTCATCTCCTCGAGTCTTCTTACTCATTCTACCAATGTAATCATCCTTGTGGTCGTCAATTCAAACAGAGTTCCTATGTAATCTTCTCCTTAGCACATTCTTCAGCATTTCATGCTTTTTATGCTTGACCACTGCTCTTTATCTCACTATCCCCTCTATTCCACTCTCTTTCTTTATTAACTTATGTCTTCTTATATACAAGTCTGATTTTCCTTTGCCGCTCAATTCTCCCTGTCCAATTTTAGGGTTTCAAAATAGATTAGGTAGGATACAATGTATCTACCCCATATCTTGTTCTCTTCTTGAAACTTCGCCAGTTGTATCTTAAAAATGTTATACATGGTGTTCTGTGCCACCAACTCATCATTCTTATCTTCCTTTTAATTCACAGATTTCTAGATAACAACTTTGTTAGCTTAGATCTGACAAATCTTCGATTTCCAAAATAATGCAGCAACTCGACATTATTGAGTTACTGGTGCTCGGCACCTCTGTGTTACTCAGCACCTGCTCGGCACTTGATCTTGCTCGGCACTTGAACTTGCTCAGCACTTGAACTTACTCGGCACTTGAACTTACTCGGCACTTGAACTTACTCAGCACTTGAACTTACTTGGCACTTGAACTTGCTTGGCACTTGAACTTACTCAGCACTTAACTAGGAATTTGCTCGGCTCTTACTAGCTTGCTCAGCTCTTACTAGCTTGAGCTTTACAAAAGACTTAGCTAAAACCTTAGATCTTTAATATGTTTTAGTGTGCTCATTCTTCATATCTTTTAGTATGTCATCCAATACACTTTTTCATCAATGGCTTAGCTGATCCTTGTACTTCATTACAACATCATAACTTCAACCTTTCTCTAGGTATTCTAGTTACATCTTATTGATTGCCTCCACCTTGACAATCAACTAATTGATAGTATTTGGATCACTAAAGCAATTTTCATCCTTGCAAGTAGCAAGTTTGACATCAATGAAAAAACAATGATTGAGGACATTCTTTACTACTTCCATATATTATTCCAACAATTGTTCTTATGATCATTTCAATCATTTCCAACAATCTCCCTCTTTGGCATTGATGGGAAACCAAATTGATCAAGTAATCAATTCAGTTACCACCAAGATTGTATACGTTAGCTTGCTGTATTTTCACTACTGATCTCATATATCTCCCTCTTTCATGTATATCTCCCTCTTTATTTGCATTGATCAGTTTCTTGCATATTTCTCCCTCTTTGACATAAATGCCAAAGATGTAAAATCTTTATTATACAAAATATAAGCTTTGGATTCTTGTTGTCTTTCTCCCTCTGTCACCATGCTTGTGACTGATTTGGAGTTTTTTTTCCTACTGTCATCCTTTGCATCAACCTATTAATATTTCAACGATTTATTCCTATTGATGCAAGGCAGCTTCCTTGTTGCCTTAAACTGCTTGACTTAGGGGTATAACCCCCAGCTTGCCTCTAAGATATTCATAAGCATCCTTGGGCAATGGTTTGGTGAAGATATCTGCAGTTTGTTCCTTTGTGTGAATGTATTCCAATTTCACTTGTTTGTCTTCTACCAATTCTCTAACATAATGATACTTGATTGGAATATGCTTGGTTTTTGCATGCATCACTGGATTTTTGGATATGTTTATAGCACTTGTATTATCACAATACAATATCACCGGTTTTGTTACTTCTCTTTTATTCCATTCAATAGATGTGTGAGCCATACAATGTTTGTACAATTGACTGCAACTACCACATATTCTGATTCTATAGTGGACTGGGATATACATGTTTGTTTCTTGCTAGTCCAGGTAACCAGCCTTTTGCCTAGAAATAATGCACCTCCACTTGTGCTTTTTCTGTCATCAATGTTTCCTCCCCAGTCTGCATTTGTATATGCATTGAGTTCAAATTTTCCATTCTTTTTGTAGTATAGACCAAAATCATCAGTCCCTTTGAGATATCTCATTATTCTTTTTATTGCTATGAGATGATTTTCTTTAGGATTAGCAGAGAACCTAGCCACTATTCCAACTGCTAATGCTATGTTTGGTCTACTATGTACAACATATTGTAGTTTTCCAATCATGGATTTGTACATTGTTTGATTGACTTCAGCTGACTCATCATTTTTGGATAGCTTATTTCCTGTGGCCATTGGTGTGCTGACTGGTTTGGATTCCTCGAATCCAAATGTTTTAAGAATTTCTTTGATGTATTTTGATTGTGTAATAAATATTCCATGTTTGAGTTGATGAACTTGCAATCCAAGAAAAAATTTGATTTCTCCAAACATAGACATTTCAAATTCATGTTTCATTTTGTCAACAAAGCCTTTGAAAAGTACTTCTTTACCACCAAATACTATGTCATCCACAAAAATTTTAGATACAATAATGTCTTTACCTTCTTCAACTTTGATGTACATGTTGCTGTTATCATCAGTTTTTTCAAATCCAATTTGCACTAGATACTTGTGAAGTCTCTCATACCATGCTCTAGGTGCTTGTTTCAAACCATAGAGTGCTTTATGTAACTTACACATCATATCCCTATTGTTTTCATCAACAAATCCTTCTGGTTGTTCAATGTAGACTTCTTCTTCTAGTATACCATTTAAGAAGGAAGATTTTACATCCATCTGATAGACTTTGAAATCTTTGTAGGCAGCATGTGCAAGTAAAGTTCTTACTCCTTCCATTCTAGCAACAGGAGCAAATGTTTCTCCATAATCTATTCCTTCTTCTTGAGCATAACCCTTGCATACTAATCTGACTTTATTTTTGGTAATCTCACCATTCTCATCTAGTTTATTTCTGAATACCCATTTGGTGCCAATCACATTCTTGTCAGTTGGTCTGGGAACCAAACTCTAGGTTTTATTTTTTCTTATTTGATCAATTTCTTCTTCCATAGCTTTATACCAGTCTTCATCTTGTAATGCACCATGTACTATCTTGGGTTCAGATTGGCTAATCAGACATGATTCATGTCTTAGTCTATTCCTTGTCATTGGTCTTGCATCTTTGTCACCAATTATTTGTTCAGCAGGGTGATGTCTTTTCACATATTTGGATAATCTTGGCTTTGTTCTTGTTTCCATATTTGATCTTTTAGATTCAGGATCACTATGCACTTAATTGTCAGGTTGTTCTTCATCATGTATGATGTCTTCAGAATTAGATTGTGCATTTTCTTCATTCTATAACTCGGCTTTTGAATGCAACTCGGTATTCACTAGTTGTGAATCGGTTGAAACTAACACTTGTTGTTGATTTTCAATTTGATTGACATCATCCTCATCAATAGTCATTCCTTCATAAGAATATACAAAGGTTCTTTATTCTTCCATTTTCTTTGGTTCTTCAACTTGGACTTCTGTGTACTCATCAAAATTTACATTTGCACTTTCCACAATTTTTTTAGTGTTAATATTCAAACACTTATATGCCTTACTTCTAGTGGAGTAACCAAGAAATATACCTTCATCACTTTTTGCATCAAATTTTCTATTTCTAACATCTTTAAGGATAAAACATTTGTAACCAAACACTTTGAAATGTTTTACATTTGGTGAGTAACCATACCATAATTCAAAAGGTGTTGTATTTGTACCTTTCTTGACTTGTACTCGGTTCAATGTATGAACAACTACACTTACAACTTCTCTCCAGTATTTTAGAGCAACATTATTTTCCATCATTAATGCTCTGGCATAGTCAATTACAGATCTGTTTCTTCTTTCAGCAATTCCATTATGTGGGGGAGTTCTAGGAGCTGATGTTTGTCTTTTGATTCCATTGTCATTACAGAATGTCTCGAATTCATTTGATGTAAATTCACCACCTCTATTTGATCTTAGACATTTCAAGCTTTTTCTAGTTTCCTTTTCAACTCTGGCCACATACCACTTAAACATTTGAAAAGCATCAGATTTTTGTTTTAAGAACATAATAGTCATCATCCTGGAATAGTCATCAACAAGTAACATTATGTATTTATCTCCTCTATAGCTTTGTATTTCGATTGGACTACATAAATCAGTGTGAACTAACTCAAGTATCTCTTTAGATGTATAGTTTTTGCTTTTGAAACTTGACTTTGTCATCTTTCCTTGCTGACATTCTTTACACATGATATTATCAGGCTTCTTCAATTTTGGTAGACCTTTGACTTTCTTCATTTTACTGATTTTGACTAGATTGTCAAAGTTGACATGACATAATCTTCTATGCCATAACCATTCATCATCAAATTTTGCAAATAGACAAGAAGCATTATCCATATCAAGGTAAAACAAATTATTCTTTGTTTGATCTCCTTTTCCTATTAGTTTACCATCATTGTCATAGATTTTTGCAGTTTTGTTTTCAAATTCCACTTTGCAACCTATATTGCCTAATTGTGAGACACTCAGTAAATTGTAGTTTAATCCTTCAACATAGTATGCATTGTCACATGAAATTTGGTCTGTGAGCTTAATGAAACCTTTTCCTCTGATTTGACATGGAGCATCATTACCAAATCTAACACTATTTCCATCATACTGAGTAAAGTTAAAAAACTTACTTTTGTCTCCTGTCATGTGATGTGAGCATCCACTGTCTATAATCCATCTATCATTCTTGTTTATACATGTCACCAGTGCTGTGGCTTCTTCTTCATTAGATTGGTCCTTCATGGATACATAAACAACTTCATCATCATTGTTATCAGAATCTTCTTCAACAATATAACACTTCTTACCTTTTTCTTTGTAGTCTCTCTTGTCATCATCTCTTCTGTTCTTGTATTTGTTGCCTTCCTTAGAATCCTTTTTCTGTGGACATCTTGCAGCAATATGACCTACTTCATTGCAATTGAAACAAATGATAGGCATCTCACCTTTGAATTTTCCTTTGCCCCTGTGAAATCTTCTAGCGAGTAATGCTTCCAATTGTTCCACATCTTCCTCATTAGTGCTACTGTCACTAGATACATACTTCATTTTTCTTCCTTTTCTTGATTTCATCGGTTCAACATCTTTCAGTGATAACTTGGCCTTAAAAGTAGATTTAACATTTTCAGGTTTGTAATTGTCAAAGTTAGATAACTCAAATGTAGTGAGTCTACCTATTATACCTTCAAAGCTTATATTATTTCCTTGTATACATCTTAGCTCTTGTATTGCTGATACTCTAATAGCATAGATAGGGAGCAAGGTTCTTAAGAACTTACTATTAATAGTATCTTCATCTAGTTGACCATTCAAGCATCTTATTGCACTTACCACTTCCTTTATTCTTTCAACATACTGAGTAGAATTCTCATTTTCTTCCATGTTCATGTCATCAAATTTTCCTCTGAGACTTTCTCTTTTTGCTCTTTGTACATTCTGATCTCCTCCATAGATGTCTGATAGGGCTTTCCACATTTTGAATGTAGTGTCACATCCTTTGATAGCATCAAATTCAGCATAGCTGAGTGCAGAGGCAATTTCCAGCATTTTCTGGTTGTGTTCTTGTTTGTTTTTCACATCTTCGGCAGTAGGAGCACCTGTTGGATCTACATGTTTAGTGATAATTGAATTTTGGGCATAATCTCCTATGGATCCAAGATGTAGCTTCATCAAACTTTTTCATGCAACAAAGTTGTGTTTGTTGAGCTTGGGAACTTCTCTCTTTGGCATTTTGATCTTTTCTACTAGTAGTCCCTTTAAACTGAATCAGCAGTCAGGCTCTGATACCAATTGTTAGAATTCTTTAGAATAACTAAGAGGGGGGGTGAATCAGTTATTCAAGGTCCAAATGCCCTATTAATACCTTTTTCATATATTCAAACTTAAATCAATCATATAAGAAAATTACTATAAATCAACATGCAAAGATAAAACTTTCAAGATCAACACATGACACAATGATTTACGTGGAAACCCAATTTTGGGAATAAACACCAGTAACAAGCTACTTGATTCTCACTCTTCTAAAGTGATGCCCTATTAAAAGCCTGCCCTGTTAAAGGCTTACAACAGACTGTTAAATGTGACCTTGTTAGAGGATTTCACCAAACTGTTAGGAATGGGCCTAGTTAAAGGTCTTTAGAACATCCACTTGGAATGTCACCCTGTTAAAGGATTTATCTAATGGCTATTAAACCAACCTAAGTCCATAGGATTTATCTTACTATTACAATTGCTAGAAAGTAATGATAATGGTCTTTTGATCTAACATAACTTACAACATACTTTGTAGATTTCAGATCACTCTTTCAGTTCAATCCTTATGCTTGGCTTCAATCACTTCAGCTCTGACTGCTTGTCTCCCTCTCAAGCTTCATCTCCTTGAGTCTTCTTACTCATTTTGCCAATGCAATCATCCTTGTGGTCATCAATTCAAATAGAGTTCAAGTTTGATTTGCCTTTGCCGCTCAATTCTCCCTCTCCAATTTTAGGGTTTCAAAATGGATTAGGTAGGATACAATGTATCTACCCCATATCTTGTTCTCTTCTTGAAACTTCGTAAGTTGTATCTTAAAAATGTTCTACATGGTGTTCTGCACCACCAACTCATCATTCTTATCTTCCTTTTAATTCACAGATTTCTAGATAACAACTTTGTCAGCTTAGATATGATGAATCTTTGATTTCCAAAATAATGCAGCAACTTGACATTATTGAGTTACTGGTGCTCAACACCTCTGTGTTACTCGGCACCTACTCGGCACTTGATGTTGCTTAGCACTTGAACTTGCTTGGCACTTGAACTTACTCGGCACTTGAACTTACTCGGCACTTAACTAGGAATTTGCTTGGCTCTTACTAGCTTGCTCGGCTCTTACTAGCTTGAGCTTTACAAAAGACTTAGCTAAAACCTTAGATCTTTGATATGTTTTAGTGTGCTCATTCTTCGTATCTTTTAGTATGTCATCCAATACACTTTTTCATCAATGGCTTAGCTGATCCTTGTACTTCATTACAACATCATAACTTCAACCTTTCTCTAGGTGTTCTAGTTACATCTTATTGATTGCCTCCACCTTGACAATCAACTAATTGATAGTATTTGGATCACTAAATAAATTGTCATCCCTGCAAGTAGCAAGTTTGACATCAATGACAAAACAATGATTGAGAACATTCTTTACCAGTTCCATATATTATTCCAACAATTGTTCTTATGATCATTTCAATCATTTCCAACACCACTTTTGCCAAAAAAAATAAAAAATAATTGTATTTATGTATATATACACCTAAACTATCAAGTAAAGCAATTAAAGTGCTCTATATAAGAGACACACTATATACTCATTTCAGAAATAGGAAAGCTTACTTCCACTCAATTTATTTTCCACTAGAATTATAAAAAAAACTTCTTTTTCTTTGATTTATTGAAATTAATTCAGCCTTAACATAAGATAGTTAAATCCAATCTTAATTTAGTTATATTTGTTTTCTTCTTATTATTATTAAATAGGCATAATATTTTATTCAGAATAAACATAAGATAGTTAAATCCAATCTTAATTTGGTTATATTTGTTTTCTTATTATTATTAAATAGGCATAATATTTTAGACACCTATAATTTCTTTTCCTATCTAGAAATGGCCTGTTATGTGCAAATGCAGAGCATATGAAGCAGAGCTAGTTTATTCTTTGTCCCTATTTAAGATTAGTTTATTCTTGTTCTTGCTCTTGCTTATTGGCCAACACATTTTCTTTTCATTTAGTTTAATAACCAACTCTTCTAAATTTAAAATAGCCAAAACACCCTTTATTTGATGGTCTCACAAGTAAATTTAGCTTCTAGGAAAATCAGTTTTCCCTATAAATCCAATGAGTTGGGTTCATGCTCTTCAATTTATTTTTCTATTTGGATCTACTTTAAATAATCAAAATTTACTGCACTACAATAACTCACAAGGGAGAATCCTTAGAAGTTTTAGATCAATTCTCTACATCTTTTTCATTTTCTACCTTAGTTTGGTTAGGTATTTCCATGGATTGCTGAAAAAATGGATTGCTTTTGTTTATAACAAGAAATGAACTAAAAGGGATTTCAACACAACAATTTTAGAGTAGAAGAAGGTGGCAAATCAGCTTGTTGTGGATGAAGACATTAATGATAATAACTTGATGGTTTCCATACACCCAGAAACCATGGAAAAGTTGCAATTTTTTTACGGTGATACAATTCTTATTGAGGTATTTTCATTGGCTATTTTCCCTTTGCAAGGTTAGGGTATTTGTTTTTGGGATTAGGCACTTATGGTTTTTAATTTAATTTTACTTTTTCCTTAGATCTCTCATCTGTGCCATATTGTAGGGAAAGAAAAGGAAGGATATGATCTATATTGCCTTGATAGATGAGACTTGTAGAGAACCTTAGATTAGAATGAACAAGGTCGTGTAGTTGAATTTGAGGGTTTGTTTGGGAGACATCATTTCTATTCACCAATGCCTCGATGTTAAGTATGAAAAATGCATGCATATTATTCCCATTGATGATACCATTGAGAATATAAATGAATCTTGAATGACAATTCTGTCATATATTGAGTAATTCTCAAATTTATATCAATAATATATTGGTTACAAAGATTAATAAAACCATTGTGTAATTTTGAGAATATAAATGGATCTTGAATGACAATTCTATCATATCTTGAATTATTCCTAAGTTTATATTAGTAATGTATTAGTTTCAAAGAATATTAATACCATTGTGCAATTTCGAGAATACAAATGGGTCTTGAATGACAATTCTATCATATCTTGAGTTATTCCTAAGTTTATATTAGTTATGTATTAGTTTCAAAGAATATTAATACAATTGTGCAATTTTGAGAATTAAAATGGATCTTGAATGATAATTCTATGATATCTTGAGTTATTCTTGAGTTTATATCCATAAGATATTAGTTCCAAAGAATATTAATACCATTTTACAATTTTGAGAATATAAATGGATCTTGAAGTCTTCAGTATTCCTAAGTTTATATCAATAATGCATTGGTTTCAAAGAATATTAATACCATTGTGCAATTTTGAGAATACAAATGGATCTTGAATGATAATTTATCATATCTTGAGTTATTCCTAAGTTTATATTAGTAATCTATTAGTTTCAAAGAATATTAATACCATTATGCATTTTTGAGTATACAAGTGGATCTTGAATGACAATTTTGTCATATCTTGAGTATTTCTTGAGTTTATATCAGTAATGTATTAGTTTCAAAGAATATTAATACCATTGTGCAATTTTAAGAATACAAATGGATCTTGAATGACAATTCTATCATATCTTGAGTTATTCCAGAGTTTATATTAGTAATGTATTAGTTTCAAATAATATTAATACCATTGTGCAATTTTGAGATTACAAATAAATCTTGAATGACAATTCTATTATATCTTGAGTTATTCTTGAGTTTATATCAATAATGTATTAGTTTTAAAGAATATTAATACAATTGTGAAATTTTGAGAATACAAATGGATCTTGAATGAAAATTTTGTCATATCTTGAGTTATTCCTAAGTTTATATTAGTAAGGTATTAGTTTCAAAGAATATTAATACAAGGAGGAAATTCTACAATATCTTTCTCTAAATTCTATCTCTAAATTCTACTATAGTGGATAGATTTGAAGAAAAGAGTGTGGGTGAAGGAATTTTGAAGTATAATATCAAATAACTACTCATTTCCATCCCTAAGGTGTGATAGCCCTCATTTTCACTTTGCCAATTGTTTGAAATTTTTAAGGTGAGAGTGCCTTGATTTGTGTTATGCAATAAGATGATAAGTTGTGTCCTGGCAATTAGTACTACAAATTTCTTAATATGTTTTTTCACTTAGTGATGATATCAAAGAAGATAAGAGTGATTAAATCAGCAACTTAGTGACTTGGTCAGCTTGGGAGAAAATGCATGTGATTGCACTATCACAATCATAAGAGGAAAGTGATTGAAACAAGCCGCGACATGGAAAAACTAGCTAAAAGACACTTGTTCCCATGGCCACATAGTTAATAAATGTAATACATGATCAAACCATGATTATATGATGTAGTTATATTGAAAGTGGGATGTAAAGGGTCATGCAATCATGATGTTAAAGAAATAGTAGTAAAGATAAGTTGCAAAGCAATGAGTAGGTTAAAAGAGCATAAAATATACTTTTCTCGCATGGTTGTGAAGCAAAACTATTATCAAATAAGCCAAGCTATGAACCAATGAAGTCTAAAGGTTAAATTGTATATAGTATCTTGATTTCATAGTCACAAGAATAAAAACTTAAAAGAGAGCATGGTGTGTGAAGCCTCAATTTCATGGTTGCTAGGGATATTTGTACAGTTATGAACACTAAGTGTATATGTTAATGAAATGAAGTGATTGTATGATCAAGGTTAAAGAGAGGTCAAATATTTAAGGCACCCAATTGCATAGTTAATGGCCAAAAATGTTAGATAGATTGCAAAGTGGCAAAAAGGGTTTGAAACTATGGTTGTCCAGTCACTATTGTTTTAAGTGCTAAGGTAGAAAATGATTGCAGAATGATGAACAAAGGGAGTCACTTGGTCATGAGGATGGTTTTAATGCAAAATAACTATTAAGGAACCAGTTTATGCCTTAAAAGTGATATCATATGAAAAGTGCATAAAAATTTAGGAAAGGCTAGCTGTACAAGTAGATTTTTTCACTTTTACAAGAAATTGAGATTTCATCATGCACATTGACATAAATAGACATAAATGCTCACTCTACTACATTTTTTCTCTATTAATAGGTTGGTTTAATGATATTCTAAGTTATAATATTTTGAACAATCAAGAGATAGAATTGTGAGCACTAAGAGATTTCTAAAATTTGCAAAGCTTTAAGAAGTTTGATAGTGATAGAATTTGTTTATAAGAACTTGATTGTAGAATCATGACACAAGAAGAAGGCAATATAATAATCTCAGATTGGCATAGAAGAGTCTTCTCAAGCTACAGAACAAGAAAAACCAAAGTTGGTAACCCTATATGTAGAGGAGTGGGTATATTTCTTTCTAGGGTCTTCTCATGTCCATAACTTGAATGCACATGTTTCTAGAGATGCATACCCTTTCCAAAAAGATGTCATTGTACTTAATACAAATGAAAATGAGATTTTATGGTATTTCTATTAGAATAGGTTTGTAAAGTCACTAATTTGCAACTCATGGATTAGGAATATGGAAAAATTGATAATGCCAGAATTAATAGTGGATGTTGATCTAATAAAGGCATTAATCAAATCCTATAATCCAAAAACTAAAGCTTTCCATAGGAAGGATATGAGTATCCTATGTAGGCTAGATAGGGAGACTTTCACTTAGGTTTTTGACCTAGGAGGACCTATGGAAAAGACAATTGAAAAGGAAATGATGAATGAAAATTTCAAAAATTCTGAGAGTTTCTTTACTGGAAGAGTCATGGAGAGGCACATTCCCAACTCAAAGTTAGAGAAGAGTGAGATACCAAAGAAGGTAGGAGACTTGATTCCACTTGAGTTTTTTACAAATATTTTAGGTACATAGTTTTTGGGGTAAACAAAGTGATAGGAATTGATGGAAAAAGTGATGCCCTAGGCTACATATATATCATTTCTTTGGATATTTAGGATCCAAATCATAATGTTGTGTATGATTTTGTGGAGTATATGATCAATAGGATGCATGACAAATTTTTTTTAGCTTAGAATGGAGAACTTGGGAACTTTAGATTCTTCTATTACTCATTGTTGATGCACATCATTCTATACAAGAACATAGGGTATATTGGTTTGCACTTCATTGAAGCCACTAAAGAGAATAGAGAGAACTTGCATGTGTAGATGTGGCTTGCTTTTGGAAAAGGTTTTATCTATATGCTAGTACTATTTCTTTTTACAATGATTTTATTTTTCCTATTACAAACATGTTAGTAGATATTACTGAAAGATTACCTAGAGGGGTAAGGATGCTAATAAGACCATCTACTTGCCCAAATGGGGATAGGATACTAATTCATGATTTGTGTAGTTTATTTCTCTTTGAATTTTTTTCAAGTATAAGGGTTTTTGGGTATCCACAACCCCTTCATGTATTACAAAAATATATCCCTAAAAGGTTAGGCCAATTACAATTATTTTGTAAATTAGTGATGATGAAAAAAAAAATTTAGGTCCTATTATTAATAAAGTCTCTTTTGTAGCAAGGAATACAAAGGTAGGTTATTTTCTAATAGGAAAAGGTGCTATAGAAGAGATAGATCAATGCATAAGAAAGTTCAATCTTCCCTCAACCCTTACTAGGACCTATGATCTAAATGATTTGGTGAGGCATGCTCTTCAATAGATGAGAAAGTACACCCTCCCTAGTAGCAAACCAAATTAGGAAGAGGATTGCATAATGGACTATTTAGAAATAGAGGATTCTAGGGATAGAAACAAAATATGGAGTAAGATAATAAAAATTGAAGAAGCCATAAAGAAATCTGATCCATCATTTCAATGTTTCTACCATTAGGCAACATACCTAGATATATATAATAGGTGCCTTGATAATTTTGATCAAATAATGGCATAGGTGCTTGTTGAAATCAGAGACAGGGCAGAGCCTCAATCCCCTCAATAGGTGAGTCCATGGGGATTCCAAATTTTATTCCTACTATTCTAGATGCTAATGGTATTATAAAGGAATGGAAGGAGTGATCTTCCTCTTTTGAGGACATTTCAACACATCCATGGTTTGTGGCCTATTGCAATAATGAGACTGATGTAATAGTTGTCAATGACATGAGTGACTTTTCTATTTAGAATTGAGTTAGATATGAGCAAGGTTACTAGAGAATTGAAAGAAATAACTGGTACTAAATAGAATAAATACCTTGAATATTTGGATGTAGTTAGGGATGCCATATGGCTAGATGTGGATATTGATATTGCCATGTAGGAAGTCATTGCTAATATAAAGGCTATACCATCTATTGACAATGACTAGGCAATCCAAGAATAAAATTAGAGGCACAGGAAACAAGAGAAAGGTAGGTAAAGTGACATGAGCATAAAGACAAACATAATTTGCAAGGATAACCTACTAAAAGTACCTCCTATCAATTTTGTAGTTTCATCCATATTTTTGATTAAGTGCAATGAATGTTTTTCATGTAATAGAAGTTCTTGACATCTGTATTGGAAATCATGGAATGGATTTTTCAATACAACCCTACGTTTCTCAATGGTTATTTTATTCTAATATGCTTTCTTAATAGGGAGAAATGGATGCTTATCAAAGGGACCTAAAAAGGATTGAGAAATCTTCTTTGGAGAAAATAATCAAAACTATTCCAAAGAAATAATAAAACTACTATTTTGTACTTATTTTATGTGGATCTTGTATTTGCACCAACTATAAATAAAATGAAACAATTGAATAGAGTAAAATTCATATTGATCTACTCATCAAAATTTAATGTAGTGGTTGAATAATACTATATTTGTACTTTTTTATGTGGATCTTGTATTTGTACCAACTATATATAAAATGAAACCATAATCAAAACAATAAAAAGAAGTAAAATTCATACTGATCTACTCACCATTTTTTTCATTTGATTAGTAGCAATAACCACATCCTACATGTAAAAATATTATTTTAGAGTGAGCCCTAGATCCAACTACAACACCCAAAATGAGGCAAGTGGTAAAGCTATTAAATAAAATTGATTAATTAATGAAGTTATGTTAGTTTGAGCTTTGCTTGGTTTTGAGAATACTTTAATATTCTCTACTTAACAAGCGTAACCATGTGAAGGTGGAAGTTCATCTGGCCTCACCTCCCCTCCCCCTAACATCAATATAAATTCCCCATTATCATATAATTACATGCTTCATTCATTCATTCATCCATCTATGAACTATAATATTCAATCAATACAGTCACATAAAATTCATTAATATGATACAAAATTCAGTAATACACAATACTAATCAAGACTTCATTAACACATAAAAATATTCATTAACATGACATAAAAATCAATATTAATAGATAATTACTTTAAAAAATGTTCTTTCATTATACAACAAATTTTATCAAACAAGGTTTATCAAAGAGTAATTTTTAAAAAGTAGATATTCTTTGTGTGTTTCTTAGCTCTCATAAGGTAAAGGTTGATAGGAGAATCAATGTCTTTCTCATCCCCCCCCTCTTGTGGCACATGTAATGTCAAATTATGATGCCTTTTCCTATCTTGAGGAGCAAGAGGCTACTGCACTAAAGGGGCTTCTCTTGCAATAAAAAGTAAATGGGTTAAATTGACATACTTTATTTTTTAAAAACTGTTACAAGTATTTAATTAACCCATAGAACATAACATACATTTTTCTTATCTAACAATGCCACATCATGTACAATAACATTTTCATCTACCACCATCTTAGCATGTTGAACACTTGGAACATGCTTCACTCCTACACCATGATGTTCAACATGCTCTAAAATATTCAAAAAAAGGTTACACCTCAAATTGGAATTGAAGATGTAAAATTTTATTCATAATTGTGTAATTAATTTTTAGTAAAAAATTAATACCTCCACCACTATGATGTGCATCATGGCTTTCATCACATGTAGGTTCTATGATAGGATATGAAGGTTGTAGTGAAATGTTATGTGCATTTTTTTGATTAAGTAAAAATAGGTTTCAAAGGACCCAAAACCTTTAACAAAGTATCAAGAAGTCTTAAAAGTAAGACATAAGAATTAGCAGCATAGAAGTCATAAACAAAGCACATAAAGTCTATCAAAAAAGTTCACAAAATAATTGGCCTCATAGAGATCAGAGATAAACATATAATAAGTAGGCCAACCATAAGAAAAGCTAAAAAAAATAGCAAAAGGACAGAAAAAAATAACACCTAGACAACTACATAGTCTTCAACAGGTTGGTAGCTTGATCTACCAAAATGTGCATGTTCTCTATAGTAGCCTTCATTTCCTCCATCTTGTTTGCATCCCTGCCCTTCTTGGAATTAGCCTATGTGTGCTTACTTGGTCCCTAGTTCTCAATCATAGTAGGGGAATCATGCCCTTTATCCTACTCAAACTTTTTCAGAAGACTGCTGAAATTATTAGCCACTATCTTTAAAATGTTGCTATTATGATTAGCCATCTTCTTAATCATCTTTTCAATCTTATCTATTCTAGCCTCTAGGTTGTCCATCCTCTTCTGAGTATCACTGTTAGCCTTCTCTAGAACCCTTTTTTTAGCTTCAACCATTGGGACCTTTTTCATTAGATTTTTTACCTCTTCAACATTACCTATTACTTCATAAAGTTGGTCAATATGTTGACCCAAAGTGCATTCCCCTCTGGCCATCTTATTGAGCTACTCAAATTCCTTAAAAATAATTTGCATTTATTGTTTTAAGTTCCTAACTTCCTTTAGAATGGTTCTAGGATTACCCATAAGCCCTTTTGTAGAACCCATCTCCCCCTTGTCCTTTTTATGATTAGGGGGTTGTTCCTTCCCACCATAATCATATTTTTCTAGAGCCATATTCTTGAGAAAATTCTCAGCCCCATCCTCCTAAGCCATCATCATTTTTCTATTCCTTTCCATTCTATGAATGAAAAATTCATCATCTGAGGGGAACTGAACCCCTATCCTCATTCTAATCCCTATTACCCGAACCCTTTCCTCCACTTCCTTTCTTCTAAGAGCCTCTCCTCAATCCCTCATCTAAGTCACTACCTTGGTTAGAATCGGTCCCCTTAGCTTTCTTATTCTTCTTCTAAGAGATAAACTCAATACCCCATTTAATACTCATATTCCCCCCTCCACTTCATCCTCAGTGTCCATATCATAGCCTTTCTAAGAGACACCAGCCTTTGTATCATACTCAACCACCTTCAAACTATGCCTGGATTTGTTTGGCTTTTTTTATTTCAATAAATTCATTATGAGCACCATTAAACCCTCATGACAACATGTTCACCATTTGGGTCATTTCAAATTGCTTGGATGGAATTATCCAACAATTGTCTAAGATAGAAGGGAAAATTGATCGCTATACCATGCTTGAAATGGTTACCTAACATAAAATGATAACCATAAAACTTTATGAAACAACCATCCAAAGTAAGGTATTCTACAATCACAAACAACATGAATCTCCAAGGCCACGAGATAGAGGCAGGGTTAAAGTAAGAGTTACCAATTTTCACTTGTCAATTATGTTCTTTAACAAAATCCAAAAATTCATTAATCACCCTATTTGAAAGCTTCCTATCTTGATAGAAATTGATGCCCTCCATAACCAGCCCTATGGCTTTAGTAATAATCTCTTTTGACACCTCCATTCTTTGGTTTCCAACAAGGATAAAACCATCCCTCCAAGTCTTAATGAATTGTTGAGTAATAATAGGGTTATTTCCTTTGAGTTTTTCCATAAAATTAGTGAAATTCCCACGCTTTATAATTTCCCATACCTCCTTTTTCTTCTTCCACTCCATGCAGATAACTGGTTCAATTCTCTTTTGTTTCCCTCCAATATTCTTCTCTCCAATGTTGATAAATTTATCTCTCAGAAAGACCCTATGTAGGTAATCACTTGAGTCAATATCACAGTTGAAAGGAAAATTAGTAACTAAAACCCACAATTTGTGTGGCATAAAGCACTTTATTCTAGAAATTGTAACCCACCATTTCCCAAATGTGTTCAAAACATAAATGCTATCATCATTAATGTAACATCTTTTCCTACTACCCATTTTATCATAATCGATAAGTAGGGATCCTTCAATAGGTAAAAAATCATTGTTATTCCATATAACCTTTTGCTCACTCATGCAAGCCACATTAGTTGTCTAGTCAGTAGCTCAATTGGCTTCCCTAAATTTATGGGTAACAACACATATTTCAAAAGAATTGACAATATTAATGGCCTGAAGGATAATATTACTAATAGTCCATGAACACTTTGTAATTTTATTAAGGAAATTAATGATATTAAGAGAATCTCCTTCCACCCAAACCTTCCTCAAGTTCTAACTCTTAGCATAAATGTTACCATGTAGGCCAGCACTAGATTTGGCAACATGATTGGTTTGGCTACCAATAGGTATAGCCATACAACCAACTTTCTCTCCATAAGCATCCCTAATAACAATGCCACAACCAAAAATTCCTAGATTACCTTTGGAGGGTCTATCAAAGTTTATCTTATACCAATCCACTGGTGAGCTATCCCATCTAGCAGTGTCCCTTGGATTAGGACCCTTTTGGTCCATACTAAAGCAATTAAGGTTCTAATTTTGAATCACCATCTCTTCCCAATCATTGTGAGGTTGTTGACCTGATCCGTTGGATTTGATATTCTCTATCATTAGAGCCTTAATCTTATAGAAAGCTTGCTCAAAGTTAGATTCAACACCTCTAAACACCCTATCATTGCATTCCTTCCATATACCCCAACAAATATATGGGAGAATAAAATCCCACAATCTTTAGATCAAAGATTTATTAGAAGGAGGCTTCCAACTAATGAAAAACATTTGGAAATTGGAAAAGAAAACCCAATCAATGTTCATTAGACCATACACCTTGTCCTGAATCTTTTTAATATAAGAGTAATGCAAAGTTAAATGGTTGGCTGACTCAGCATCATTCTTGCAAAGGTAAAAACTATTAATGATATTGAACCTTCTCTTCACTAAATTATCTATAGTCAAGATCTTATCTTGCAAAAGAATCCAGAAGAAAATATTAATTTTAGTTGTCATACATTTCACCCAAGCCTTGGCTCAATAGGGTTCTAGATGCATATCAAAAGAATTGACATAGCCTAAGGAAACAAAGATCATCCCACTAGGATCATATTTCCATATCAATTCATCCTCCTCTTGACTTAAAAAGATAGGATTCAAAAACTTGTTAAGATCAACCATGTTGTCATCCACCCTTTTGAAATCTAGCCAAGTATCATCCTCCCTATAATCCATAGCAAAAGTTCCAATGAGATTCTTACATTTCTCCATATAACTATTCCACCTTTCATCAACACAAATTGGATGATCCAAGATCAAAGTATCTTCCCAAAAAAGAACAATCCTACCATTTTGCACCTTCCATCTAGTCCGTTTCTTGATGATGTGTTTATATTTCTAAGTATTTTTCTAGATCATGGAACCCCCTTGCACCAAATAATTGTTAAGAAAATGATTAAAATTATGGTTATCCATGTTATATTTATCATCCCAAATGTTCCTCCATTACCCTTCCTCCTTGTGCCATCTCCATAATAACTTGGCCAAAAGAAATTCATTTATAATTGTTACTCTTCTTAGTCCAAGTCCACCCTAATTGAGAGGCATGAAAACTCTCTCCCAAGAAATGAAAGGTAATCTTTTCTTTTTGTCCATACCATTCCATAAGAAGAGCTTCTGAAAATTTTTAATAGCTTGACCAAACTTTCTAAGGATCTTGAAAAAATTCAAAGCATAAATCAGAATACTATGTAGTATGGACTTCAAGACAATAATCTTCCTAGCCTAATTGAGGAGGGAGCCTTTCCATATAACAAGTTTCATGTAAATTTTATCAATCAATGAACTCCAAAAACTCTCAAGAGGGTCTAGATAAATAGGTAGCCCCAAATAAGAGTTAGGCAGGGAACCAATCTCATAGCCCATAATCTTTATAATTTTGTTTTTCCTAGAAACATTAACATTTATAAAATAAATCACACGTTTGTTCTAATTAATAACTTGTCCCGAAGCATGCCCATAATCCTCCAAGGCCCTTTTAATGTTTTTGGCATTTCTAACTAAATCCTCTCCCATGACAATGGAATCATCCATAAATTTTTGATGTCAGCATATCAAAGCTTTAGAAGATGGATTTAGGCCCAAAAAGTCCCCCATATTCACCATTTTCTCCACATATGTTCCCTAACATTCAAACAAAAGAATAAAGATAATGAGTGAAAGTGGACCCCCCTATCTTAAGCCTCATGAAGCCTTGAAAAAATGAGTAGGAGACACATTAAAAAGCATTGAAAATGTGGTAGAGGAAACTAGTCTAAGGACCAGATCCCTAAATTTCTTGTTAAAACCAAAAGCTTTGAGACCTCATTGAAGAAAAGCCCAATCCTCTCTATTATGATATTTGGAAAGGTCTAGCTTAAGGAGAAACCCTTCTTTCTTAGACACCATGAGAGAGTGAATTTTTTCATGAACTAAAATAATGGAATCCAAGATCTATCTACCAAGAACAAACCCATTTTACTTTCTTGAAATAACATTTGGGAGAAGAGGAAAAATTTTGAGAGTAAGGACTTTAAAGATAATCTTATAAAAAGAATTACCAAGACTAATTGGTTAAAAATAATCCATACTATCTATCCCAACTTCTTAGGAATCTAAGCAATGAAGGTTTCTTTCAATTCTTTTAGAATTTCCCTAGAACCAAAGACTCCTTGACCCCATTACAAACATTAATACCAATGGTGTTCTAATACTTATGAAATAACACAAAGGAAACCCATCTAGCCCAGGGGCTTTATCTCCATCAAATGAGAAAATAACCTTAAATATCTCATCATTAGAAGGAATGAAAGTAAGAAATTTATTATGATCTTTAGTGGTATAATTTGGAATGTAATCAAGAAACAAAATTTTCTTAGCCACATCCAAATTGGGATCACCTTAGAGAGATTTACTGAAAAAATCCATTGCTTCCCTTTTAATAGTATACTCATCCTCAATAGTACCTTCATCTGTGTTGAGTCTAGAAATTCTGATAGCCATCCTATGCTTCAAAGTAGTCATATGAAAAGACTTAGTACTTTGATCCCCTTCCTTTAAAAAGGTTTTTCTAGAATGCTACCTCTAGTACATCTGCTCCTTGGTGATGATATCATGAATCTCAACCAATTTGACACTTTCTTCCTCCCTAGAAACAACCTCATATCCATTAATCTGGATCCTATCCTAAATATCTTTAAGCTCCTCTTGAATCTTCTTCTTATTCTCAAAAATGTTGCCAAAAGTGTCTTTGTTCGATTTTTTGATATTTTTTTAACATTCTTTAGCTTAGCAAAAACTTTGAACATAGAAGTACCCTCCATAGTGACACCCCACCACTCCTTTATGAGATTATCTAGATTTGTGTGAAGAATCCACATTTTTTCAAACCTGAGAGAGAAGTTTCTCTACTAATTGAGTAAGTCATCCAGAAGAAAAATAAGATAATGATCTGAACCCAAAC
The DNA here is from genome assembly GCA_028749045.1 of Cupressus sempervirens. NCBI lineage: Eukaryota > Viridiplantae > Streptophyta > Pinopsida > Cupressales > Cupressaceae > Cupressus > Cupressus sempervirens. The sequence continues at coordinate 558,723,228 of CM053793.1, read as the reverse complement.
AGACTTGAGCAGTGAGAGAACATTTATATCTTAAGAACCAATCATTACTTATAAGACCTCTATCCAACCTAACCTGAATGAGGTCCTTTCTAGTTCCTCTATTAGTCCAAGTATACTCAATCCCATGCAAGTCTAGATCATGTAGAAGATGATTGTCTATAAAGTCCATTAAATCTAATCTATTATCTAGATTAGTCTTGATACCTCACATTTTTTTAGCTTCTTTCAAAGGGGTATCAAAATCCCCCATAATGACCTAGTTCTCATCTACAAAAAAATTTCTTTGATTAGTGATATCTTCCCAAAGAGCCTTTCTACCCCACTTAGTATTGGGAGCATAGACATTAGTAAGCACCGAAGCAAAGCCATCCTTCGAGTAAGAAAATCTTATATTCATAATGTTTTTATCCTGAGAAATAAGCTCACCATGAATCCATTTATTATTCCAATAAACCACCATTCCACCTAAAGCCCCCTTAGAATCGTTTGCAATGATTCTACCTCCCTAAAAAATTGACATTCCTTCCACTTTATCTTTTAGCATCTTAGTTTCTTGAATAACAACATATCTAGTCTGTTATCCATAATCATGTTTTTCAAAATGTCATTTTTATGAGGATTGTTTAATCCTCTGATATTCCATGAAATGAACTTCATTTTTTATGGAATTTTTTTGACTCAAGGATAGTCCTCTGACTACCATCAATAGTACTTTTGTTAGTCTCAAGAATTCTTCTTTGCATATTAGAAGGGCTACCCACAGAGGAAGGGGATAAACCAACATCTCTAGTCTTGAGGTTTTTTCTTGTAGGTGTTAAAGAGGGACAACAATCCCTAATCTTGTTAGATTTAGAATCCCCTTTTTTACTATCTCTACTAAGAGATGTGCTAGAAATTTCTCCTTTCTTATTACTCCTAGTCTTAATAATGACATTCTCCATCTCCTTTTTGAGGATTTCTCCCCACTTCTTTTTTGATTTAGATGGTTTAATAACTGGAATCCAGTTAGCACCAGAAGTCTCCTCCTCCCAAGTCTCCTCTTCCTCTTGTGAAATATTTTAGAGATCCTCAACTTCCCCCCTAACAAAATTTCTATCTAAAGCTATATCAAGAGCCAAGGGTTCATTCAGGCACTGATCAACTATACCATCAATATTCTCATCAATAGTAGGGTCCTTTCAAATCTTCCCACTACCATTATCATTCCCCTTCTTGGGGTTACTCTCTTCCCTTACATGGGCCTATCCAAGATCTTTACTACTAGGATTCATCATATTTTCCTGAGCCTCATCCCAAATACCCATCTCCTTTTCCTCTTCCAGACCCAAACTAGGTTGGGAAACATCAACACCCAAAGTATCACCTTTATTCTCAATTCTATTATGATCATTCAATTCTTTTCATCTAGACTTTCTTGACCTTTTAAGGAGCCCCCTTCAAAGATGGACAATTTTTGGCCCAATATCTAGATTTTTTACTATGAAAACAAGAAAAAGGGATAGATTCATACTCAATATGTTGATTAAAAACACCCAACTTAGATTTAAGAAAAATGGATTTAGGCATATTTGTGTCTTGGTAAACCCCAATATAGATTCTCACATAGTTCATTCTTCTCCATGAGACTATAATAGGATCCATAGAAAGGAGCTCACCAAAAGTATTGGTAATACCCTGAAACATGTCCTCCACCCAAAAATCAAGTGAGAGTCCTATGAACCTAATCCAAATTGGATCTTGGATACTAGAAGATCTAGAGAATATAAGTTTGGAGTCCATTTCTACAGAACCAAAGTATGCTTCCCCAAAACCCATGGACTACAAGACATGATATTTTGTTCATAGGAAAAGCTAAAAGAAAGCACCCTTTGACCATTGCCATGATGTCAACCCGACCTTTCAAATTCCATTTCTTTCTCACATAAGCCCTAACAATTTCAATGTTGGGCCTGGCACCTAAAAACCTTCCAACCAAGGTTGAATCCATTTGAGAAATATTTTTGTTAATAATTTGATCCAGGATTTGAATAGAATACATACCTTTGTCCTTCAAAGAGATATCCTTCAGTAGCAGAAAGACAGACTTGCCAGTCGGCCAAATTTTGAACAAGCTAGACCATTTTTTATTTTGTTTGCCCCCTCAAGTCCTCTAAACTCCCACCATCATTAGGATCAATAGCCTTTGCAGAAGAATCCCTTGTTGACTTTGATCACACTTTAGAACTAGATGGATCTGTTATATTCCCACCTAATGAATTAAAACTATCTTTCTTGCTCGCTCACTTGTCTCAACCCTTGCTTGACATTGGCTCCCAAAATAATGTTATGCACATTGTTATGCAGTCGATTTATGTTGGAAAATAACACCTAAAAATAAATTTCTCAACTATTCAATTTGATTTACTTGTCATTTGACCAATTTACCTATGTCTCATTTGGTGCACCAAATTCTTGGGTATGGCTTTCAAATTCTTGACATAGTTGTGAAGCCACAACTTTATAGCTTTCCCTCAAGGAAACATTTTTAGCTTCATCTATAGGCTCTACATTGAATTCTATGCCCTCTATTTTTTGCTTAATTTTGTTATTTTTTCATGTATAATTTGAATACACAAAATAATTTTCAACATTATATGAAAAAAATTTAAATGAAATTCCATTGTTTCTACTTACAAGTTGAGATTGAAGATTCATATAGCCCACTAGAGCCAAGTTTGTGTTGGTCAACCTTTTCTAGTCTCACTTTTGTAGCCACTGATGTGTCCTTTAGTTTATGAACACTTTGGAACATGTTAGATTATATATTTACAAAGATACCTAATTAGTGCATGATTTGATTCTACTTAATATTATCATGACATACCTTCTTTTTCCATTTTCTAGTTCATTTGCTTTACCACATAGCCTTTTCTCTTTTGCATATCCCATTATTTCATTCTACTCCATTAGTGGAATAATAAGAGGATAATTGTACTTTGGGTTATCCTTTAGACCCCTTCTATATTGGTCCCTCACAGTCTTTATATGTTTGGATGCTCTTTGGAGAAGTAGGGCAGTATCAAAAATCTTTTTTCTAAAGTTGTCCTCAAAAGATGTAATGAGCTGATTTTTTAATTTAGGACCCTATTCATTTCACCTTTACAAAAAAATAAAAAATTGTTAGATCAATAACTTTAATATAGTACAATAAAAGGAAGAAAAGAAAAATATTGTAGCAATGATATGAAACTATGTACCTTTTATGTGTGGTGGGTCCAAATAGCTTCAATGTCATTTGAAAAAGATGATCAAATAATACATCATTTTCTATGAAAAAATTATGGGATTATTAGTCCAAAATGAGTTATGTACAAATAAACTACAATTAGACTGTAAATAATAAAATTTTTAAAGTACCTGGAAGCTTTTTTAATTTTAACAAAAACATAGTTTTCTTGTTCAACAACAATGTCCCCACAAAAAAACCAATACTAGTCATATGGACTACTCAGGAAATGGTTAAGCTTCAGTAGTATTGTTTTGTGTTTTTCTATCAACTATAGGTCTATCTATTAGTGCACAAAATAGGTCCATGTGTTGGAAATATAAGAGGAGTAACTAAGAGGGAAGGGGTGAATTAGTTACTACTAAAATAAATCATAGATTCGTTAGATGTTAGTTCAATTTTTTTTTTTGAAAACTAAATACTACTGGTGCTTGGTAAACACACATAAAATGTTGTAACTCAGTAAGTGCTCAATAAATGTTTAACATATAAAATTTAGATGTTATCTATGATTACCATTACTTTAACTTAGTTGCAAACACATTAAAGAAAATAGCATGAACACGTTTGACACAAAGATTTAACATGGAAACCCAATTTGGAAAAAACCACCAATTGCAACTACTTACTATTTTCACTCTTCTAAAGTGAGCCATGTTAGGAGCCAACCATATTAAAAGTTACAAAACACACTGTTAGGTGTGACCCTGTTAATGTATTTAATCACCCTATTAGGAGTTTCCTTGTTAGAGGTCTTTAGACAATTCAATAGAGCTACCACCTTGTTAGAGGATTTTGCAAATAGCTATTAAGACAACTCTATTAGGAGATTTAGATCATTACTACAATGGTTAGATAGTAACAATGAGATGACCTAATTTGAATACAACTAAATTGATGATTATAGATCTCTATTTTATCTTATACTTTATCCTTCTTGATCGAATATAGCTTTTCTACTCCACAAAGATATTCTATTTATCCTCCAAATTTGGTTCCTCTTCTCATCATTAAATCTTTAATTTAATCTTCATACTTGTACATCCACAATTTGAAACCACAACTTGAACTTATATCTTTCATATTGTTAAGTTAGCTCAAATACAACTTAGAATAATTCATATTCATCACGTTACTCAACTGGAATGAATAGATAAATCAATTGAGCTTAATATGTCAAATAAGAAAATATTTCATTATTCGACCTAGCTTAGTAGAAACTAAATTTGAAACAATTTCCTTTGTTAACCAATAGAAGTTTGGTTAACATTGCAAACTTGCAAAAATCCTTTGGTAACCAAGTGAGCTTGGTTAGCACTAGTTCCATCCAAATTTCCTTTATTAAATGAGTCAGCTCAGTTAACACTCATCTTCTACATACTTTTCTTTGATGCCCAAGTGAACTTGGTAGACACTACCTTCTGAACTATGCAATCATAGGAATACTTGGTAGACAAATAAAATTGTCTTCACTACCCAAGTGAGCTTGACATATACTAACTGATAATGATATGACATTTGTGTAACATCAAAGACAATACATAATTAATCAATTGTATCCAACAATCTCCCTCTTTGGCATTGATGGCAACACAACATGTCATAGCACAATAAAATTTTAGACTTATTCTTGAGAACTCCATCTATCAATATGAGCTCTTCCTTTCACTAGATTCTTCCCCTATCTGGAATAACTACTACCAAGTTCATTGACAAAACTTTCTCCCTCTTACAAAAAAATTCTCCTTCTTTGGAAAACTTCTCCTTCTTTTAGTTCCTTACTTTATTCTTGTTCCAAAAATTTATCAGAGATATGATAGTAAACTTCTCCCTCTTTTACAACACATGCCAAAGACAACAATTTTGTTAATACTAATGTACCTTAAGTATTGATTCATTTGCAATATGCCCTTGTCAATTTTGCACCAAATAATTGATCTTCAACTTAGCTCTTGTTGATGCATCACTAAACTTTATTTAGTGAGCTTTAGATAGGGGAATGGCCCCTAGCTTACCTCTTAGATACATAAATCATCATTAGATAATGGCTTAGTGAATATATTTGCAATGTGTTCTTTTGTATTAATATATTCCAATCTGACTTCTTTATCCTACACCAACTCTCTTAAGAAGTGATATTTTATAGCAATGTGATTTGCTTTGTATGCATCACTGGATTCTTTCATTTTTTGATTGCACTTGTATTATCATAGTATATAACTATATGATATTTGATCTCTATTTTCATTCCTTCCAACAATTGTTTGAACCAAACAATGTTAGAACAATTAACTATTGCTACCACATATTCTACCTCTATTGTGGATTGAGATGTGCAATTTTGCTTCTTGCTTGTCCAAGACACTAGTCTTTTACCAAGAAATAATACTCCACCACTAGTGTTTTTTCTATGATCAATACTTCCTACCCAATTAGCATTAGTAAATACCTTCAAGTCCAAACTTCTTCTAAGTTTATACCATAAGCCATAGTCTTTAGTACCTTTCAGATATCTCATGATTCTCTTGTTTGCCATCATGCGATTTTCTTTAGGATTTGCTAAGAATCTTGCCACTATTCCAACTTATAGAGCAATATCAGGCCTTATATGTACTGCATACTACAATATTCCAATCATTGATCTATATGTGGTCTAATCTACTTCTTTGGAATCATCATTTTTAGAAAGCTTATGCCCAATAGACATGGGAGTTCCAATTAGTCTTGAATCTTCCATTCCAAACTTCTTTAGTATCTCCTTGATATACTTAGATTGAATGATGTAGATACCATTTTTGTTCTATTGTATCTACAATCCACCAAAGAATTTTATCTCACCAAACATGGACATCTCAAATTCTTTACTCATTTCTTCTAAAAATGCTTTTTACAATTCATCATTTCTTGTAAATAAAGTATCATTGACAAATATTTCTTTGAACACAATCTTCTTGTCTAGTCCTTCCTTTATATATAGACTATTATTATCATTTGTTCTTTGAAATCCAATCTATACCAAGTAATTATGAGGTCTTTCATACCAAGATCTAGGAGCTTGTTTGAGACTATGTCATGCATTGTGTAACTTGCAAACCATGTCTCTTTTGCTAGGATCTACAAAACCTTTTGGTTGTTCAATCTAGACTTCCTCATCAAGAGTTCCATTCAAAAATGTAGGTTTAACATTCAATTGATACACTTTAAATCCTCTATGTGTTGTATATGCTAGTAAACTTCTAACACCTTCTAGTCTTGCTACAGGTGCAAAATTTTCACCATAATCAATGTCTTCTTCTTGAGAATAACCTTTATACACCAATCTTGCTTTGTTTTTTGAAACTTTTCCATCTTCACTTGGCTTATTTCTAAATACCCACTTTGTACCAATTACATTCTTATCCTTGGGTCTAGGAACAAGAGTCCAAGTTTTTTTCTTTTCTATCTATTCTATCTCTTCATTCATCGCTTCAATCCAACTTTCATTATCCAGAGCATCTTTAGCATTTCTAGGTTCAAATTTAGTAAGTAAACATGTACTTTTTAATTTGTGTCTTAGCATTGTTCCATCAAATTTGTCTCTAATGATCTGATTAGGTGCATGATGCCTTCTAACATATCTTGCTGACATAGGCTCTTTCAATTTTGAATGAGTTCCACTATCTTCATTATAAACTTTAGTTTCAATCTTGGGTCCTTTTGTCTATGACTCAAGTCCATTTGACTTGGTCTGAACTAGCTTGGCAGCCTCTGACTATGACTTGGGTCCTTTAGACTGTGACTTGAATTGAACTATTTGCAACTCGATAACCATTGGAGACTTTGGGGACTTGGGAAATAAAGCTTCCTTTCTTTTAGATAGATTTGGTAGAGTATTAGGTTTATAGTGAACAAATATTTTTTAATCCTCTAGCTCCTTATTGCTTTCTTCTTCACTCTTTTCTACAAACTCATCAATTCTAACATGTGCACTTTCTATTATATTATGAGTAGACAAATTCAAACATTTGTATATTTTACTTCTGTAGGAATATCCTAAAAATATTCCTTCATCACCTTTTACATCAATTTTTTCTTTTCTAGACTCTTTCAAGATATAACATTTGCTGCCAAATACTTTCAACTAACTTACATTAGGTTTGTAGCCATACCATAGTTGATGAGGAGTTCTATTTGAATCTTTCTTCAATTGTACTCTATTCAAGGTATGAATTGCAGTACTGATAGCTTCCTTCCATTATTTGAGAGCAACATTTTTTTCAATCATTAGAGTTCTTGTGCAATCCATGATAGATCTGTTTCTTCTTTCAGCTATACCATTCTACTATGGTGTACTAGGGGTTGATACTTGCCTTTTGATTCCTCTTTCAATGAAAAAATTATTGAATTCATTGGAGATGAATTCATCACCTCTATCTAATCTTAAACATTTCAACCTCTTTCTAGTTTATTTTTCTACTCTTACTAGATACCATTTGAACTTTTAAAAGGCTTCTAATTTTTCTTTTAGATATATTACAATCATCATTCTAGAATAGTCATCAATAGAAAGAATGAAAAACTTTTCTCTACTGTAACTCTCTATACCAATAGGTCCACATAAGTATGTATGAAATATTTCTAAGACTTCTTCTAACTGATAGTTTTTGTTTTTGAAAGTAGTCTTTCCCATTTTACCAATTTGGCAATTCTTGCATAGACTCATATCAGGCTTTTTCAAACTAAGAATAGATCTTACTCTTCTATGTTTACTTATCTTAGCTAGATTATCAAAGTTTACATAACATAGCCTTTTGTGCCATAACTAAATTTCTTCTACTTGAGCAATAAAACATGAACAATCATTGAGATCAAGAGGAAATAGATTATCTTTTTTTTCTTGCTAGATCCAACCAGATTTCCTTTTCCATCCAGTAGTTTGGCCTATCCATTCATGAATTCTACCTTTAATCCAATGTTATTTAACTATGCCACACTCAGTAGATTATGTTTTAGTCCTTCAACCCAATAAGCATTGTCACATACAAGTTCTTTATTCAATGAAATACATCCTTTTTCCTTTTATATTACACGGTTTATTGTTTCCAAATCTCACACTACCTCCATCATAATATTTCATGTGCTCAAACTTTGTTTTATCTCTAGTAATATGATGTGAATAGCCACTATCAACAATCCATATATCATTTTTTCTAACATGAGAGATAAGTGCCACCATATCTCCTTCATCATCAGATTCATCTTTCACAACAATATATACCATTTCATCTTCACTGTTATCAAAATCTTTAGCTATAAAACAAGATTTCTCACTTTTATCCTTGTAGTTCTTGGAATCATTCTTGCATTTGTGCTTAGTGCTTTTCTTTTCATCATTGATTTCTTTATTTGGACACCTAGCAACAATGTGACCAACTTCTTCAGAGGAAAATTTTATAGAGAAACTTTACCTTTGAACTTTTCTCTACCTTTGGAATATTTCCTTGCAAGTAGGGCTTCAACAACTTTAAGATAACTATCTAAAATTTCTTCTAATTCTTCTTCTTCACTTCCTAACTGACTAGACTTTGATTTCTTATCCTTTTCTTTGAGTGAGAGTTTAGCTTTAAAGGTAGATTCAATAACGTTTGAACTAGGATCATAGTTATCAAACTTATCCAGCTCAAGAGCTATCAATCTTCCAACTAGAGCATCCAAAGATATTTTATTATTTGGATCACATCTCATTTCTTAAATAACACATAATATAATTGCATAAATAGGAAGAAGAGTTCTAAGTACCTTGCTTATAAATATTTTCTCTTCAATATCTCATCCAGGTGCTTTGATTGCACTTACACTTGCTTTGGTCCTTTCCACATATTTTTCAATGTTCTCATCTTCTCTGATTTTCATCTGATCAAAATGACCTAGTCTTAGCTCTTCTTACATTGATATCTCCTCCATATATGTATTTTAGTTTGATCCATATCTCAAGCACTCTCTTGCAGTCTTTGACTTCATCAAATTTAGCATAACTAAGAGCAGATGCAATATCAATCATCATGATGTTATGATTCTTCTTTTCAGCAATATATTTAATAGATAATGTTTGACTGTGAGTCTCGTATTCAATGTCAAGATATTTTCATCTTGAGTCATTGATGGTAGCCAAGTTTAACCTCATAAGTCCTTGCCATGCTATGAAATTATCTCTATTTACCTTGAGAATCTCTCTTCTATAAGACATCTTGATCTTTAGCTTAGGTCCTTAAAACCTTCTCTGAAAACACCAAATGTTTTGATACCAATTGTTGGGAATATAAGAGGAGTAACTGAGAGGGGAGAGATGAATTATTTACTCCTAAAATAAATCCCAAATTCCTTAGATGTTAGTACAAAAATACAAACTAAAAACTGAATACTACTGATGCTTGGTAAACACACATAAAATATTGTAACTTAGTAAGTGCTTCATAAATGCTTAACATATAGGATTTAGATGTTATGTGTGATTACCATTACTTTAACTTACTTGCAAACATATAAAAGAAAATAGTATGAACACATTTGATAGCAAGATTTAACATGGAAACCCAATTTGGGAAAAATCACCAATTGCAACTAGTTACTATTTTTACTCTTCTAAAGTGAGCCTTGTTAGGAGCCAACCCTATTAAAAGTTGCAAAACACAATGTTAGGTGTGACCTTGTTAGAGGATTTAATCACTTTACTAAGAGGGGCTTTGTTAGAGGTCTTTAGACAATTCAATAGAACTGCCACCTTGTTAGAGGATTTGAAAATAGTAGTTAAGCCAACTTTATTAGGAGATTTAGATCATTGCTACAATGGTTAGAGAGTAACAATGAGATGACCTGATTTAAATGCAACTAAATTGCTGATTATAGATCTTTGTTTTGTCTTTTACTTGATCCTTCTTGATTGAATATAGCTTTTTTGCTCTACAAGGATATTTTTCTTATTCTTCAAATTCACTTCCTCTTCTCATCATTAAATCTTCAATAATATCTTCATACTTGGACATCCACACTTTGAAACTAGAAATTCACCTTATATCTTTCATATTGTCAAGTTAGCTCAAATACAACTTAGAATAATTAATATTCATCACCTTAGTTAGCTGGAATCAATAGATGAATCAATTGAGCTTAATATGCCAAAATAAGAAAATCCTTTGTTAGCTGACTAAGCTTGATAGAAAATAACTCAGAAATGAATTCCTTTGTTAACCAATAGAAGCTCGGTTAACACTGCAAACTTGCAAAACTTCTTTGGTAACCAAGTGAGCTTAGTTAGCACTAGTTCCATCCAACTTTCCTTTATTAATTGAGTGATGTTGATTAACACTCATCATCTACATACTTTCCTTTAATGCCCAAGTGAAATTGGTAGACACTACCTTTTGAACTACGCAATCACAAGAATGCTCAGTAGACACAGAAAATTGTCTTCACTGCAAGAGTGAGCTTGACATATACTAACTAATAATGATATGACATTTGTGTAACATTTAAGACAATACACAATTAATCAATTTTATCCAACAACATGAGTATAAAATCTACCCAAAAGAAAAAAACAATGCATGGTGAGCACATAATTAAATATAGATAAACACAGTTTTATAAGTTGTACTTGGCATAGTTGAAGATGTTTATAATCTCCTTGTTGCCGACAATGCACTCGATAATATCAGAGCAATGACTGAAGGATGTATCTGCACTTCATCATGAGTTGAAGAATACATTATTAGCAAAGACATTTTCAATGGATAAAGATCAAATGGTATAGTAGCTAGAAGTAGTCAAAAATAAAAGTTAAGTGTTATAATGTTGATGAAAAAAAACAATGTTGCACAAGTAGGGTCACAATCTTCTATTATTGCTCATTATTTCACAATGTGTATAACTGTTGCATTCTTTCTTCTCATAGGAATACAAGAAAGTATTAATTATAGAGAAAGTGTAATAATACTACAATTTTTAGTAATGTTGAATATATGGATTAAATATATATACTGAGTTGGGATATATTTGACTAGTTCAAATGTAGACCCACGTATGGAATAACACTTATTCATAACTAAATCTACATTAAATAAACTCAATGATGTAATAATACTATAATTTTCAGTAATGTTGTAAAGTGAAAGTATTACTTACATGAAGGTTGTGCACTACAACCCTCACCATGTTCACTATGCGGTATCATAGGTGTCACAAAATTCTATAGAAGAACACATAATATTTTAGATCATGATCCATAAGATACTATAAAATATAAAAATCTATTGAACTTCTATTATTGCTTAAGATTAATTACTGTTTACCTTCAAAGAATTGACTCTAAGTATGCATTCTTCTTCTGGTGCCTCTGTCTCTTTAGTTATATTTCTCTCAAGGATAATGTTAAGAATTCCATTGCTGTATCTTTGTATGAGTTGGTAGGCCATGAATATGAGGTTAGTACTACAAGCGATGTCATCTAAAAATGATGTCGTGTTTTAGATTGGGTTTGATTTTTTGTGATTTTTGATTTTCCCTATCAATAAGTATCAACTTGTGACACTGGTATTAGTAAAATTTCATCAAAATAATTCCAAAGTCATAAAGAAAAAGAACACAATAATACAACATTTGTTTCTATATAATTTTTACAATCATAATAATTAAGGTTTACCTTTATTGAAGAATATATGTGAGCTGGTACATCCTCGCCTATGCCTTGTGGTGTATCCATGTCACCCTATGAAAAATATTAGTAATTATTAGTAATGAGTAGTGAAATGAAAGTAATAGACTTAGCAAAAAAGATTATTAAAAAAATAGTAGATTTTATATTGGAGTCAATATTAATTGGAGACAATTGGTTTAAATGTGATACTTACTAGTCCTATGATAGGGAATTTTTTTGTATCTACACAATTCAAATTATAATCTATCAGAAGCTCTTCCCCTGCACTTATTGATTTTATCACACATACAAAATCATGATTTTCCTTACATGCCTTGAATTTCCATTTTGGCCACTTATTAGTTGACATAGGTCAAGAACTATTTATAACTTCTACAATATTCCATGTTACTTTTGGCCTTCCATCAATATACTACAAATTACCTAGAAGGAAAAAATATATGATGCATTTATCTAAACCATTTTATATTTTTAATTCCTTACCTCTAATTTATCTGTGGTGGCTATGCAATGCCATTATATATACTTCGTGATAGTAGAGTTCATCACATAATGACTTAATTATAAAAATATACAAGTCAAAAAAATTTCTGTGAATAAATCATGACCCTATCATAGTTGACATTGATTATATGTCAACATACATTTCATTCATCATGTCATTGATCATCATCTTTATCCATGTCATCATCATCATCATCACCATCATTTTACTTGTCACTTTGATCATCATCAACATCATCAAAATCATCATTCTCTTCTTCTTCACCATCATTGTGTAACAATTGTTCATGATCATCATTTAATTCATATTCTAATTGTTTAGTGATGGAGGTATGCTCTGCTACCACTAACAAAGGTATGCTCTAATACCACTTGATGGGGACACAACCCAAGCATAGAATGGACACAACAGGAAAGGGAAAATTTTATTAACTATGAAAATATGCTAGTACATTCAGTATAGAGAAAATAGACTTCAAAACATGCGCTAAGGGCTTACAATAGCATAAATCTGGAGATAATTTATCCTTTCAGTACCTCCTCTCAAACTCCACTCCGAACTACCTTTTACAATGCCAAAAATGTTCTTAAATAAACCCTGGAGGGTTAAGGATTAAGAGTACATTCTAGAAAGTGCTAGTTGGCATCCACTAACCAAATAGAAGGCTCCAGAAGCTGCGTTAAAAGTTGACACAAATCTAGAAGAATCTAGAAACCGTAACTCAACTTTCGGGAGGCATAACTTTTGAACCGTAGCTCCGATTGACGAACCATTTACATTTTTGGAAAGCTCTTGAAGTGATCTATAGCCCTATGGACAAGCTTAACTTTCCCCCATATTTTGGCCCTATTAAAGGTCATTTAATGCCCCTAACCTAACTTTGAAGCATTCTTAGGATGTCTCCAAAAATTCAAATAATTGCGATAACTTTCAAACCGTGGGGCCTTTTGACCTGATTCTTTTTCTGAAATGCTCTAAATTTCAATTACATTCATCTAGCCAATTTACACCTTCTAGTTCACCAAAATAATGGATCAATTACATACCCCTATTTTTCTGGCATTTACAAGTATCCCAAGGTGTTCAAATACTCTATCCTAGAACACTGATAGTGGAACTGTGAGAGTTTGAACCTTTATTTGACCCAAATGTGTATCCAAAAATTAAAAAACATGAAATAGAAACTAAGTCTAAGTACATTTTTTTGGGTTGACACAAGATTGCCCTTATACCTCTGGAGGCTCCTACATTAGACACCCAGGGTAGATTGAAAAGTGACCCTGTCACTTTATGAATGGCAGAGGAAATCCCAAATGGGAAACCTCAGCTGCTGAAATCCAAGTTGAGTCCTCTATCGGCCATCTTTTCCACTTGACCAAATACTCTTCATACTGCCTATTTCTAGTACTCCTACCCACATGACTATCCAGAATCTCCTCTATCTCCTCCTTAGAAGTAGGAATTGGATATGGCTCTAACATTAGCTCCTCATCTGCACCATCATGATGATGCTCTGTTAAGTCTGCAATGTTGAAAATAGGAGAAATGTGAATTCCATCTGGCAACTCAACCTCATATGCATTTCCTGAGTCATGTTTCTTCAGAATTTTGCAGGGACCAAATTTCTTCATTTTTAGCTTGTTGTAAGTACCGGATGGAAATATTTCTTTCCGTAAGTGTACCATGACTAGATCCCCTACTTGGAATTCCTTATGTCTTCTCCTTTTATTAGCCCTAGCTTTATACTCTTGATTTATCTTGGTAATATGTGCCTAGACCTCCTCATGTAGATGCTTGATATGTTCAGCAAATTCTTCAGCTTCAGCACTTGTCCTCTCCCCTTGCTCTATCTTCCTCAACTTTGGTGCAGTCATTGGGCTACTTCCATATACAATTTGGAATGGTGATCTACCAGTAATCCTATTTATAGAGTTATTGTAAGCAAACTCTGCTTGTGGTAGAATCAAATCCCACCCCTTGGGTTTATCCCCAACTAAACATCTCAACAAATTGCCCAGAATTCTATTTACCACTTCTGTTTGGCCATCATTCTGCGGGTGATGTGTGGAACTGAATTTCAAGTGTGTTCTCAACTTTTTACACAATGTTCTCCAGAAATACCCCACAAATTTAGTATCTTTGTCAGAAACTATACTCCTTGGGAGACCATGTAGTCTTACCACCTCTTTGAAAAACAAGTCTGCAATATGGACAACATCATGAGTTTTGTGGCATGGGATGAAATGTGCCATTTTGGAGAACCTATCAACCACCAAAAATACTGATTCATTACCCCTTTGTGTTCTTGGCAATCCAAGAATAAAATCCATACTTATGTCCTCTAATGGCTTTGATGGAATAGGAAATGCCTGATATAGTCCAGTATTGTGATTAGGAGTACATTCTAGAAAGTGCTAGTTGGCATCCACCGACCAAATAGAAGGCTCCAGAAGCTATGTTAGAAGTCAATACAAATCTAGAAGAATCCAGAAAAGGTAACTGAACTTTCAGGAGGCTTAACTTTTGAACCGTAGCTCCGATTGACGAACCATTTATATTTTCAAAAAGTTCTCGAAGCACTCTATAGCCCTATGAACAAGCTTCACTTGTCCCCATATTTTGGCCCTGTTCAAGGTCATTTAATGCCCCTAACTTTACTTTGAAGCATTCTTAGGATGTCTCCAAAAATTGAAAAATTGTGATAACTTTCAAACCGTGGGGCCTTTTGACCTGATTCTTTTTCAGGAATGCTCTAAATTTCAATTACATTCATCTAGCCAATTTACACCTTCTAGTTCACCAAAATGATGGCTCAATTACATACTCCTATTTTTTTTGGCATTTACACGTATCTCAAGGTGTTCAAATACTCTATCCTAGAACACTGATAGTGGAAATGTGTGAGTTGGAACCTTTATTTGACCCAAATGGGTATCCAAAAATAAAAACACATGAAACAGAAACTAAGTCTAAGTACATTTTTTTGGGTTGACACAGGATTGCCCTTATACCTTTGGATGCTCTTGCATCATTTAGTATCTTCTTATTCCATCACATTATACTTTACTAACCTTCCTCTTGGATCATGTCTAACAACAAATGACCAACCCAATTTATACTTGCTCACATTGGCTTGGAAGAACATATGGCTCATCTTAAATTACCTCAAATGAGTTTGTATTAATCATTATAAATCCACTATCATATTCAAGAATAGTTCTATCAAGATCATTTTGATTCAGTCGTAGCTTGTACCATTTTATGAGAAATAGAACAAATTTAAATGAATTAAAGTCACACACAAGTACATCATCCAAAATGTCACAGTATCAATTTTCAGATCATTGAGGATGAATGTCATTTCTAGATGAAATATTAGTGACCTGGAAGACTACACTTATCCCCAAATCACAAGTTTTCTTTGTTTTGTCTAATTTTTTTAATGCAAAATTTATGGCCATGATAGTACATAGCTCTGTGGTTTTTGATTTAAAATTATTCAAACATGTCAAAATTATTTACATTGATTTGCGAGTTGATATTAAACAAGTATGGGACATGATTAGTAATCTTTTACATACCTTTCTATCTCTTAGGCTTTATGCTAGATAGAGTACCATTGGCGTAATATTTATGATGAGCTTCTTTAACCAATGATGCAACATTGTCCCATGTTAATGAGCAACCATTTTCTCAAGACTGTTGAATCCATACCATCATCCAATCAAGATTGTTTGCAATATATAAAGTAGTGCATCCCACTCATGACCAATTATAAGGAAAACAACTAGATCAGTTATAAAAAACTTATATTGATGATGAATAAGAATTAATTAACTACAATAACATCTTATAATTACCTCTTACTTTTCTCAATCTACCTTTCTCCATTAGGTACTCCCCTTTAAATCTGTTAATGGAGTTGGGACCCCGAATGCAATCTACATAGATATTTGCTGCAAACTTTGGAAGATATCCATTAATGTACACCATGGTCTAGTATACCATATATCCCTCTACCATAGAACCCTCAAGACATGCTCTTTGTTGAACCAAGCTCTTCATAAAATTCAAGTGTCTATCAACCATTCGCATTGACCTAGTTTTTATAGGTCCACACAATTCAATTTCCTCAACTTGATGTATGAGGTAGTGTTCTTGAGCATTGAAAAAAGTTGAAGGTAGACACTTTTGAATTTCACACATAAGTTGTGAAATTTTTTTCTTCCAATATTTTATATCTTTTTTCATCAATTTATTTAGATGATAACCACCCAAAAGAGATTCAACACAAAAGAACATATAAATGAGACTTTAGATAAAAATATACAATAAATTACATAAAAAGTAAAGTAAGTCATAAATACAATATATGTAGAGAAAATCTAAGAAGTAACACTTCTAACCTCATGTATTTTCTAAGATCATATGTAACTTACTTAATATTCTTGTCAAACTATGTGGGAGGGATAGAGGTAGGATATACTGCAATCATTATAAAATAATCTTTTCAATATATTATCAAATAATACAAAGGTAGTACATGCAATTTTATAAATATATTATAAATAGAGAACATGACTTACCTTAATGAAGGTATGTCAATCATGTTTTTTCAACTCTTGCCCAAAATCACTTTTTTTTGATAGAAGACTACTTATATTTGTAGCAAATCCTATAAGATATATACATACATATTTTTATAACTTCTTTTAATAAATCACTTTGTTGCTCTGTTAATAACCAAGGAAGGGCACTCGTATTTATGTGGTCTCCATTAATATTTGATTCAAAGAAATCTTTTAGTGAATGATTGGATTCACAAATGTCATTATAAATTTTGGTAATTTTTTCTCTATCATGCCTTCCATCCAATATTTTTCATAGTGTCTTTGTTACATTCTTTTCAATATGCATAATATCAAACAAATGCATGATTGAGAGATCACTGTAGTATGCTAACCTACTAAATTGAGTAGGATAACTTTTTATTCATCTAGAAAGTTGGTCATTGATTCCTTGATGACCTTCATGAGCATTAATTACATAATTACTAAACAAAAAATAATATCAAAATATAAATTTTAAACTTAGAACCACAAATTGAACATTACCTCAATGATTTTGTTGATTGTATTCCAACTTTCATAAATGAGGTGTCATTCTTCATGGCCTTGATGTTGTCTCTTATTTCCCATTAAAAAGATGTTTTTCAAGAATTTGATACTTATGATTATTGTGGAGAAAGTGCCTAAACTCATCAAATACCTACTTTCCTAAATTTTTTGAATGACGAGATTTCATCTGTAGATCAAAAACTAGATATGCAAATTTTCTCTTTTTTTGAAGGCCTAAAAGATCATGTTGATGGGGACACAACCCAACAACCAGAATAGACACAATAGAAAGGGGGAATTTCATTAACTGAGAAAATAAGCTGGTACAAACAGTGCAGAGAAAATAAACTCAAAACATGCCCTGTGGGCTTACAATAGCATAAATCTGGAGAATATTTCTCCTTTTAGCACCTCCTCTCAAGCTCCAATCCGAACTGCCTTTTACAATGCCAGAAATCTCCTTAAATAGACCCCGGAGGGTTAAGGACTAGGAGTACATTCTAGAAAGTGCTAGTAGGCATCCACCGACAAAATAGAAGGTTCCGGAAGCTGCGTTAGAAGTCGGTGCAATTCTAGAAGAATCCAGAAACGGTAGCCGAACTTCCGGGAGGCATAACTTTTGAACCGTAACTCCGATTGACGAACCGTTTACATTTTCGAAAAGCTCTCGAAGCGCTCTATAGCCCTATGGACAAGCTTTGCTCGTCCCCCATTTTTCGACCCTTTTCGAGGTCATTTAATGCCCCAAACCTGACTCTGAAGCATTCTTAGGGGGTCTCCAAAACCCGAAAAACTGCAATAACTTTCAAACCGTGGGGCCTTTTGACCTGATTCTTTTTCTGGAATGCTCTAAATCTCGATTACATTCATCTGGCCAAGTCACACCTTCTAGGTCACCAAAATGATGGTCAAATTGCATGCTCCTATTTTTTCGGGATTTTTAAATGCACTGATAGTTGAACTATGAGAGTTGGAACCTTTATTTGAGCCAAATGGGTATCCAAAAATATAAAGACATAAAATAGAAACTAAGTCTAAGTACATTTTTTTTTTGGGTGACACAGGATTGCCCTTATACCTCTGGATGCTCCTGCATCAGACACCCAGGGTAGATTGAAAAGTGACCCTGTCACTTTATGGATGGTAGAGGAAATCCCAAATGGGAAACCTCAGCTACTGAAATCCAAGTTGAGTCTTCGATCGGTCGTCCTTTCCATTTGACCAAATACTCTTCATACTGCCTGTTTCTGGTACTCCTACCCACACGATGATCTAGAATGTCTTCTATCTCCTCCTTCTTAGAAGCAGGAATTGGACATGGCTCTAAAACCAGCTCCTCATCAGTACCATCATCATGATACTCTGTCAAATCTGCAATGTTGAAAATGGGAGAAATGTGAATACCATCTGGCAGCTCCACCTCATATGCATTTCCTGAGTTATGTCTCTTCAAAACCTTGCAGGGGCCAAATTTCTTCATTTTCAGCTTGTTGTAAGTACCAACTGGAAATCTTTCTTTTCGTAAGTGCACCATGACTAGATCCCCTACTTGGAATTCCTTATGTCTTCTCCTTGCATCAGCCCTAGCTTTATACTCTTGATTCATCTTGATAATGTGTGCTTGGACCTCCTCATGTAGACGCTTGATGTGTTCGGCAAATTCCTCAGCTTCAGCACTTGTTCTCTCCCCTTGTTCTATCTTCCTCAATTCTGGTGCAGTCCTTGGGCTATTTCCATATACAATTTGAAATGGTGATTTTCCAGTACTCCTATTTACAGAGTTATTATAAGCAAACTCTGCCTGTGGTAGAATCAAATCCCATCCCTTGGGCTTATCTCCAACTAAACATCTCAGCAAATTGCCCAGACTTCTATTTACCACTTCTGTTTGGCCATCAGTCTGTGGGTGATGCGTGGAACTGAATTTCAAGTCTGTTCTCAACTTCTTCCACAATGTCCTCCAGAAATACCCCACAAATTTAGTATCTCGGTCAGAAACTATACTCCTTGGAAGACCATGTAGTCTTACCACCTCTTTGAAAAACAAGTCTGCAATATGGACAGCATCATGAGTTTTGTGGCATGGAATGAAATGTGCCATTTTGGAGAACCTATCAACCACCACGAATACTGAGTCATTACCCCTTTGGGTCCTTGGCAATCCAAGAACAAAATCCATACTTATGTCCTCCCATGGCCTTGATGGAACAGGCAATGGCTGATATAGGCCAGTATTTTGACTAAACCCCTTGGCAACTTGACAAACCTGGCAACTCTGTACAAACTTCTTCACATCCTGTGTAATTTGAGGCCAAAAATAATGTTCTCTAAGAATGGCAATGGTCTTATCCCGACCAAAATGTCCTGCCATCCCTCCACTGTGTTTCTCCTTAATCAGATTTTTCCTCATGGAACTCCTTGGAATGCACAATTGACTACCTTTGAACAACATGCCATCCTGAATCAAATAGTCTAACCACTTGGTTCTATCTACAGCCACAGGTTCTTTACAAGCTTTCCATGCTTCAGCAAAATCAGGATCCTCGGGGTACAAATTCTTGAGTTCATCAAACCCAACTACTTCAACCTGCATTGTTGTAAGCAACAACTGCCTCCTACTTAATGCATCTGCAACCCTGTTAGATTTTCCACTTCTATGCTTCAACACAAATGTATAACTCTGCAAGAATTCTACCCACTTCATATGCCTCTAATTCAATTTACCTTGGCTATTTAGGTACTGTAATGCCTGATGATCAGTATACAAAACAAATTCCTTTGGCAATAAATAATGCCTCCATTTCTTTAAGGCCTGAACTATTGCATAGAACTCTTGATCATAAACAGAATACTTCTTCTTTGCATCATTCAATTTTTCACTAAAATATGCAATAGGCTTACCTTCTTGGCTTAATACAGCCCCAATAGCGCTACCACTAGCATCACAGTCCACCTGGAATACTTTTCTGAAATCTGGAAGTGCCAACACAGGCTGTTCAGTCACCTTCTTCTTCAGCAATTCAAAACTTCTCGCAGCTGCTGCAGTCCATCTGAACTCTTTTCTATCCCCTCTTATTGTATCAGTTAGGGGTGCACATATGCCACTAAAATTCTTAATAAACTTCCTGTAAAAACTAACCAGACCATGAAATGATCTTACCTCAGTAGCAGACCTTGGAGTAGGCCATTCCAAGATGGCTTTTACCTTCTCTGGATCCATTTTGAGACCTTCAGGTGATATAACAAATCCCAAATAGACTAACTCCCTTTTTGCAAAGACACACTTCTTTAGATTAATTAACAATTTCTCTTCCCTTAGCCTTTCAAAGACACTACGAATATGCAGTAAATGTTCTTCCAAAGTCTTGCTGAAAATTAAAATATCATCCAAATAGACAATAACAAATTTTCCCAAGAACTTCTTAAGTACCTCATTCATGAGCCGCATGAAGGTGCTTGGGGCGTTTGTCAATCCAAAGGGCATGACTAACCACTCATAAAGACCCTCCTTGGTCTTGAAGGCTGTTTTCCACTCATCTCCTTCTCGAATCCGTATCTGATGATAGCCACTCTTCAGATCTATCTTTGTGAAGTACTCAGCTCCACTCAAGCAGTCCATAAGATCATCCATCCTTGGTAAAGGAAACCGGTACTTGATGGTTATCCTATTTATAGCTCGAGAATCTGTACACATCCTCCACTCTCCATCCTTCTTTGGTGCAAGTACTGCAGGTACTGCACATGGACTCAGGCTCTCTCGAATCAAGCCCTTCCTCAACAGCTCCTGAACCTGTCTATTTAGCTCCTCTGTTTCAGTAGGAGTCATCCTGTGAGCAGCCTTGTTAGGAAAACTAGCTCCTGGAATCAGATCTATTTGATGACTGATTTGCCTTACTGGTGGCAATCCATCTGGAACATTATCAGAGATAATATCTCCAAATTCTCCTAGTAAATCTGAAACTTCAAATGGTATTTCACTACTACCTTCTTTATCTTTCCTAGGAATCAAAGCATAGCACATGCGCTGATGTTTCATGCCATCTAAAAACTTCCTTCCATCAACAAGACAAATCCTAGCACTGCTACATACCTTTTCACCTTCCTTTTTCATGGGCTTCAATTTATGGCGAACTCCATCCTTTGTCAGAGAGTATGTGTTTGCATGTCCATCATGTATTGCATGTCTATCAAACTGCCATGGTCTACCCAACAATAGATGGCAAACATCCATCGAAATAACATCACAAAGAACTTCATCATGGTAACTCCCAATTTTGAATTTTACTAAACATTGTTCACTTACCAGGACCTTATGATCATCTTTTACCCAAGAAATCCGATAGGGCTGGGGATGTTTCTCCCTCTTGAGCTTTAGCTTAGAGACCATCTCTTCGGATACCAAGTTATCAGTGCTACCACCATCAATGATCACTTCACAACATTTATCCTCACACTTGCATCTGGTACGAAACAAGCTCCTCCGTTGTCCTGGTTCATTTTCACCACTTAGTAGGACTCTTTCATTTACCAAGGTCTCTCCTCTTTCTGCATCCTCTGAATGTGATGATTGTGCATCCTCATCCACATGAGCAACCCTAGCTTGGCCCTCAGCTCTCCTATCTGTCCTTCCTTGTCGTTGAGGGCATTCAAAGGCACGATGACCTTCTTCATTGCAATGGAAACAGGTACCACGGAAGCCTCCTCTTCCTTGCCCACGTCCTCTACCTCTTCCTCTTTGATTTCCAAAGTCTTGATCACGGGAGCGGTTGAAACCCTCATTCCTCTGGTTTTTGCTAGTACCCTCATCTTCATTTTTCTTTTGAGTTTCATTGCGGCCTCCAGATGATCTACTGCTTCCCCTTCCTCCTTGACCGCGCCCTCTTTGTCTTCCTTCAAACCTTTTACTCAGCTTCTCTTCAACTCGTAGGGCAAACTGGTATGCTTCTTCAACACTGGTCATTCTTACCAGACTTAATTCCTCCTTGATGCTAGGTCGTAACCCACTAATATAACGAGCAACCTTCTCCTTATTTGCTTTTGCATGCCCCGCTCTAATCAGGAGTCGGTAAAACTCCTCTGTATATTCTTGGACTGATCTTCCTGCTTGCTTTAACCCATGCATCTTCTTAAACAGATCAAGCTCATAGTCCACAGGAATGAACTGCTTCTTCAATTTGTCCACCATGCGATCCCATCTTGTGATCTTCTCCTTTCCTCTTCTAAGTCTTTCCAGTTGAACCTCTTGCCACCAAATTTTGGCATGGCCTTTTAGTTTGGCCTTTGCAAACTTAACCCTATCTGGGTCCCTTATATCCTCATACTCAAAGTATTCATCCAGTTCATTGATCCAATCGATCAACTCATCTGGTTTCAAATTTCCCGAAAATATACCCACTTCAATTGTAGGTCTTTTCCCAAACCTAGAAATGGCCCTAAAAAGCCTTTCCTCTACAGGATTCAGAACTTCCCCGTCAACTTCCATTACTTCCTCTTCATTGTCATCCTCACTATTGTCATCTGCGGCAATATTTGCTCCTCTACGAAGCTCCTCTTGCAATGCTTGTACCTGTCTCTGGAGGGCTCTAACCTCCTCAGGATCAACAGCTCTGGCCCTTCCACCACGCTCTCTTCGTGGAGGCATCTTCTAACTCGAACCCACAACCACACAGTCCTGGTGCAAACTGCCTCACAGTCGGCGCTTTGTCTACACACTCAGGAAAACCCGCTCTGATACCACTTGATGGGGACACAACCCAACAACCAGAATAGACACAATAGAAAGGGGGAATTTCATTAACTGAGAAAATAAGCTGGTACAAACAGTGCAGAGAAAATAAACTCAAAACATGCCCTGTGGGCTTACAATAGCATAAATCTGGAGAATATTTCTCCTTTTAGCACCTCCTCTCAAGCTCCAATCCGAAGTGCCTTTTACAATGCCAGAAATCTCCTTAAATAGACCCCGGAGGGTTAAGGACTAGGAGTACATTCTAGAAAGTGCTAGTAGGCATCCACCGACAAAATAGAAGGTTCCGGAAGCTGCGTTAGAAGTCGGTGCAATTCTAGAAGAATCCAGAAACGATAGCCGAACTTCCGGGAGGCATAACTTTTGAACCGTAACTCCGATTGACGAACCGTTTACATTTTCGGAAAGCTCTCGAAGCGCTCTATAGCCCTATGGACAAGCTTTGCTTGTCCCCCATTTTTTGACCCTTTTCGAGGTCATTTAATGCCCCAAACCTGACTCTGAAGCATTCTTAGGGGGTCTCCAAAACCCGAAAAACTGCAATAACTTTCAAACCGTGGGGCCTTTTGACCTGATTCTTTTTTTGGAATGCTCTAAATCTCGATTACATTCATCTGGCCAAGTCACACCTTCTAGGTCACCAAAATGATGGTCAAATTGCATGCTCCTATTTTTTCGGGATTTTTAAATGCACTGATAGTTGAACTATGAGAGTTGGAACCTTTATTTGAGCCAAATGGGTATCCAAAAATATAAAGACATAAAATAGAAACTAAGTCTAAGTACATTTTTTTTTTGGGTGACACAGGATTGCCCTTATACCTCTGGATGCTCCTGCATCACATGTATAATTGGATCATATAAAATTATCATGCACAACTTAAGAATACAACAATAATGTGTAATCAATATAATAGACCAAAAATATGTGATCTTAAAAATATAACATAGCACAAAAATGAGTTAGCCTAGGGGCATCATGTATTTTTCATATAAGCATTGCATAGAATTGAAATTATTTTTTTCCTATTGGTCTAGGGATGTCATACATAGTGACCCTATTATATAAATTCAACAACTCGTCAAGAAGTGGCTCAATATACACGTTCATATCTTTAACTTGGTACTTACCTAGTAATTAAATGAACATAAACATTACATAATTATTATGACCATTTTGATGTACTTTTTATAAATTAATTTAGATAACTTTTAAATGAAAAATACATTATACAATCATTGAAAATATTATGTGATCCCTCTTTATGGACATCCAAGGAGGAATGTTATTGTTAATACTAAAAATAGGCCATATTGAGTAAGGAGATCTCATATTTCTAAATGGATTGACACCATTTGCTACCAATCCAAGCTTGAGATTACAAGGTTCTTCTTTATAAAGTGACCATATTTCTTCTATCTCTTTAAATGTAGAACCATCTATAGGCATTTGCATAATGTTATCTTGACTTCTATTGTGTGCATGATAATCCATAAATTGTGGCAAGCTAGTGCACGTGAATAATTATTAAAGATGCAGAATAATGAGAATATACTAAAGAACCTTTTGAGGCACCTTTTATATTTTTTAATTTGATGGATATCTACTAATATGACAATCAGGGCACTCCATTGAAAATTTATGTTGTATATGATATAGAATGTGATCATTGGGATATGTATGTATTGTCTGATACTTCATTCCAATTTGATTCATAATGGTAAATATTTCTTAGTATGAATGAGAAATAATATTTAATGGTGGTAACAAAAACTCACCTATCAACCTAGAATAAAAAAATATGAATTGTTAATAAAATAAATAGCGATGGTATGCTAACATTGAAGATGACAAAAATGACATACCTTGTTATACATGACATTGCTACATTGGATAAATCATTCATAACCATCAAGTTCACCAAAAATTCTATAAAAAGAGAAGGATTGTTTGGGAGCCTTGATATATGAGTTTGTGTGCCTTCTCAAGTATAGTTATATCATGACCATCTTCATCATCATTTTCAGATGCACTAGCACCATCATCCTCAACATCTTCATTAGTTTCTTCAATACCATCTTCTTCAATCATGTCCTTTGGCACATTATCATATTCTTCCATGGGAGTGTTATCCTTAGCTTGGATATACACACCTCCATGTTCCTCGAGTTGGAAATCAACATTCACTAATCGATGAAAATCATGGCCCCCTTCAACATGACCATGTTGCCTATAATGAATTTGGGCTATTGTGATTAGAATTCTTTGATTCTTTAAGAACTTACACTTTTTTCAAGGACAATAATATTTTTCAACTTTTCTTTGGAACTAAGATCACAATCTAGAAATTATTTCATTATTTTTTTCTGGGTTCATTTTGCTAGGTGTGGTCTTTCTTCATAGGAAAATATATTTGCAAAAATATTGGACATGTTGTACTTTATATATATATATATATATATATATATATATATATATATATATATATATATATATATATATATATATATATATATATGTTTCTGAAAGAAAATTTTGGTCACCTTGCTCAAATTCACCCATATTATGTACCAAGATAAATTGTTCTTAGAGATGTGACCTAGGTATTAGAGGTTACTGATGATTCTAAATGGATAAAACTAAAAGATAATCGTTAGCAATATTGTATTTTATCTATATTTCTTGAACATATCTCTTAGTTATACAAGAGTAAGTAGATCTTAGTTTATTTAAACTATTACATTCATTCAACTTCTCTCCATCCAATTGGTGACTATAGTCATCCATTGAGTGGTAACAGATCATAGAATTTAGAATTTGTTTATGTGCAACCTTTCTTTCCTCATCAATTTCCCAATGGAAGCTTAATATTCAATGATAACACCATGTTTTGAATCAACATTATGCCTAGATTCCAGAGGTCAGACCTTCATGATGCTCAACGTTCCAATATTTAGCATGGGAAAGGATCTACACTAAGTTTTTTGTAAGAGGATTTTATCACATTATACCTAGGTTCACCATGCCCCAAAGACTAAAGAGGCTGGCAATTTTCTTATTCTCTTCAACAATTATGAAATTTATGTTAAATATCATAGTAACAAGTAGATATCTTGTAAACTATAAAATATGATAATATTATACATTATGGGCATTTGAAATCTACCAAAAATATATGCACAATATAGTGATACAATAATAAAGAGCCATGTACATGTAAAGAGCACAAGTTATGATGCATAAGCTTGGATCTATGGAAAGTTTCAATGAAGAGATTTAATCATTAAATGCCTAAGTTCACCATGTTCCAAAGGATGAAGAGAAGGGAATTTTTCTTATTCTCTTCAATAATTTTAAAATATATGTTAGATATCATAGTTACAAGTAGATACCTACTAAACTCAAAAACATGATAATATCATACATTACAGACATTTCAAATCTATGAAAAGCATATACTCAACACAGTAACAAATGAGCCCTACACGTGTAAAGAGCACAAGTTATAGTGCATAAGACTACAAAAAGGGTTAGCAAGTCCAAATACATGATTGGTTAATTACGTGGACACAAAATAGCCAATATGGATCCTCTTGTGGTTGTAGTAGCTAGACCAAATATCGCAATCTACAACAATCTCTAATTTAAATCTCATACTCACCATGGGGAAAATAATTACTTTAACCCTATATATTTTTACATAGATTTTTTTCTATGCAAAATTTATGTAGTTCTACAAAATGAAAATGCAACATATATATTATTCCAACCTATAAAAATTCATAGCTTTGATCAAGACAAATTTACCTAAGGGCCTTGTTATGCCAAGAGGTGTTCCTATACAATCCAAGCATAGATTGAAAAACAAACTACCCTGGCAAAAAAACTTGCCAAATAAAAAAATGATGAATATGATTTTTTTTCATTATGAACCCAATTTGGTCAAAATTTCAACCAACTAGGGCATAAAAAGCCTAATTTGGTCGACATTTTGACCAACACAGGAATAAAAATAAAAAGAAGAAATCATAGGCCAATATGGCCTTTGGTCAAAAAAATTGGTTAGAAAACAAGGGGAAATGTACTAGTGCCTTTAAAGTTATTCTTTTTTCCTTGCCATCATTTCTTTGGAACTCATCAACCACAAAAAAATGATTACAAAATGTACCATCTTCAAATGGAAACAGTCACCATTTAAGAAATTTTATCTCTTTTCCTTTAATGACCATATGGACCATGGATGTATTTATGCTCAATCATCTCTTTCTCCTATTCTCCCTATATCATTCACTTTCACCAAAATAATTTTTGAGATGTTAGGGTTAGATCCTTATGGGTCAACCATAGAATAGGTCAACCCAAGTCAACATGTGTTGAAAATAGATTGATAAAAGTATGAATATGTGTTTCAATCATTATTTTGTAACTGATCTCAAACTTGCTACTTGCTGGTAAGACAATTGCTTAGATGATCTGAATACTATCATTTGTTTGATTGATGAAGAGGATTTGATCAAATAAGCTAACAATAGATCCTAGAGGAAAGGTTGAGTTATGATACATAAAAGTGTTATTGTAAATAATTATTATTTACACTTAAGTTTATTTAGGATAAATGTATTATTTTATTATTTATTAGGTTAGACACTTAGGAGTTTGTATACTCATATGAGGTGTCTTATTGAAAACACAAGAGTTAGCAACTCTATTTTAGCACATGGTATCTTCAACACTAGAGGTTACATAATTAATTGACTCATCAAGTAGACAACATAGTTATTCGTACTCTTAATTAAGCACATCATGTCTATAACATAATTTTACATGATACACCTATGTAGGCTTATTCTTTCATCATCACACTAACTCCTATGCTCAATGGAGGATAATCCACTCCTAGTGGACATGTTCTTAGTTGCAAGGCTTATCATATTGCTAACTCCTAGACATTCTAGAGGCCTTTATATATAGAGACTCCTAGTGTACTTATCAATCAATTACATCAATTGAATATCATATTGTTATTTTGATCATACTTTGTTGGTCTATTTTGTGCTAGTCATTGAGCTACTTAGTTTTGGATGATTTTTCCCTAATTTTTTTTTTTACATGGTAGCAAAGCTTTACCAAATTCATACATGGTATCATAGCCATAGAGGTGTCATTTCATAGCCATTGGAGACCATTCTTGCTTCACCTCTTTGACGACAGCTCGATTTAGATCTAGAGTATTTGTAACAATTGGGATAGTCTAAAGCCAAAGCAGACCTCACCATTGCATCCAAAGCATCAATTTAGTGAAATTCGATTATAAATTTTCTTATATTGGGAAATAGTCAAAATTGAGACAATTTTTTTTTGCAAATTAGAACTCGAAGGCCCAATTTGTAGAATTTGGTATGATCATTTTAGATCTCTAAATTTAATTTCTAGATCTACATATTTTATCATTTCAATCTCTACAATTTCTCTGCATTATTTTTCAGATCGACATATTTTATTTGAAATTCTTTTGGCCATCAAACTTATAGAGGAGAGGTTTTTTGTAGGACAAGATTGGAGCTTGCTAGTGCAAATCAGATATTGACATCATATTCAAAAGGTACAAGAAACCCCATATTGAATTTTGTTTCATCAAAATCAGACATTTGAGATGAAATTTATAGTCATTTGATTTTTGGAGGCATGATGGCAGCGATTCAAGAAAAATAATTACATAGGTGATTTTCAAATAGTGATATTTTCCTCATACAAATTTCTTTTTTCTCGCAATTTCTTTTCTTTTGGGGTAGAATTTCATGATCTACACATTGGTGTAGGATGTTTGAGATCTTTGTTCATGAATTTTTATGCAAGTTGTAAATCCCAATTTTTGCAACTTCAAATGTTCAGTATGGGCTCATTTGGACTCCAAATTAGGTTCTATTTTTTTGAAAGTGAATAATTTTTCATGTACTTTCTAGATCTACAATCAAATTATAGGCTTATGTGGATACAAATATCACTTTTAGAAATAGGTCCTTTCTTTGCATTGTATTGCTTCAAAATTATTGTATTTTTGAGCTACATTGTAAAGTTTTAGATTTGAACTACAAGGGCAGGTTGTAAACAACAAAAATCAAAAGTCTACTAAGGCCTAAATTAGCAAGTGGTATATTGTAAATGCACTACCTATAAAGTGTCAAATCATACATTAGGGGTGCTTGATTGATTATTTTTTCATTTTAGGGGGTGCATAGATTTCTAATCTCATGGAGTTTTGTTTCACATGTCACTTTGGTGCTAGACTGAAATTGGCAAAGAGAAACTATCAGAAATGGAGTGCCTTGATTATTGATCATCTAAGAAGAGAGCATAAGGAAGTATTTCCTTATTCATGTTCCAAAGAATGACCCTCTAATGATCGAACACCTATTAAAATAATTATGGATGTCATTTATTTCAGTTTCAATAAATATTTCTTTGATGTCATTGATAAGTTCAATGATCCTTATGACATTTGGATGTCTCTTTGGAAAGCATATGGAGACCCCATAGTTCCTCTATTTCTCGAGGAAATTCTACCTCTAGTCACTCTAGTTATGGTACCTTCAACTCCAGATGAGATCCTACCTTTTGATACTCCTATTGCTTCTACTGATCTAGTTCTAGCCATAGCTACTTTTGATTTAGTACAGTAGGATGCACCATGTCTTCCTACTTTAGCTTCATGAGATGAATTCTTTCCATACATTTAAGGGCTATTCATGGAGTCTCACATTAAAGATGTGGAAGACATTATCAATGACATCAATCTTCTCTTTATTGAGGAGACTTCTTCACTCATTGCGAGGGAACACTCTAACCCTCAACCACTTGATCATTTTGAAATGATTGTGGACATTTCTTTAAAGAAAATGGAGGACTCTTTTACTTCAAAGGAGACATCTTAGTCTTTTTAAATTGTCTTCTAGTTTCCTCAGACATTATATTTTCTGAGGATTCTTCCTATTACTTGGGGAGCATTCTCTAATACAACTATGGCACCATTTCATTATATAAGGAGGAGCATCATTTAGCTTTCATGGTGTAGCTTCTTTAGTCATCAAGGAGCTTCTTTCATGGGTGAGTATTCATTATTGAGGGGAGGCAACATTGCTTCTCTTTCCATATCTTGTTATTAGGATGCTTCACCCTCTTTGGAGGTTGATTTAGCTTCATACATGGATATGTTACATTGTTTACCACCTTCTTTTGGGCATTCACCAGATTGGTTTTTGGCATCTACATTCATTAAGGAATTTTTGACATATGAATAGACTTCAGAGGCAACATCCACAACATATTACCTACGGATTCCTCTTCCATCTTCCTATCCATAGTGGGAAGCATACTTGCACCTATACTTGGTGTATCTTCTTCCTAAAGGGAGAAATGTCATTTGTCAACATTGGATTTAATTTTGTCTTCAAGCACTCATCATAAGGAGATTCTTCACTAAGGGGGGGATTTCACTGAGGGATTCTCTATTGTATATGCATGATGTATGGCATCATGGGGGGTCTTGATTACTCCATCCATACATGCATCTTTCTTTATTGTACTTATCTCTTTTTTGGAGGTTTTTCCCATGAGGTTTTCCCTCGTTCTCCATTTACAAAGAAATTTCATTGCATTTGTACTTGGGTACCTAAGATGGCCTTGTAGCCAAGACCCATTATGCATTTTATCATAGCTTTTGTGAGCTTAAGTGCATTCCCCTAAGTTTCACTTAAGGGGGGTGTTAGTGTAAATGCTTATTATTTACACTTTACTTAAGTTTACTTAGAATAAATGCATTATTTTATTATTTATTATGTTAGACATCTAGAATTTTGCATACTCATATGAGTTGTCTTGTTGACAACACAAGAGTTAGCAACTCTATTTTAGCACATGGTGTTTACAACACTGGAGTTTGTATAATTAACTAAGTTTTTATGTAGACAAATAATTATTTAAACTCTTAATTAAGCACATGGTTTCTACAACATAATTTTATGTGACACACCTATGTAGGCATATCCTCTCATCATCACACTAACTCCTGTGCTCAATGGAGGATAATCCACTCCCAATGGACATGTGCTTAGTTGTGAGGCTTATCATATTGCTAACTCTTAGATATTTTATAAGCATTCTAGAGGCCTTTATATATAGACACTCCTAGTGTACTTATTAATCAATTGCATTAATTGAATATCATATTGTTATTCTAATCATATTCTGTTGGTCTATTTTGTGCTAGTCATTGAGCTTCTTGGTCTTGGGTGATTTTTTCCTAAGATAATTTCTTACAAAAATGAGAACAAGGATCCTTTAAAAAAATGATATTATAGTACATTGATAATTTACTTAAGGTTGCAAAAAACATATACATTAATTAAATTTAGAAGAACAAGTTAGATGAAGTATGCGTGCCAAGCTTTACAATCTACATAGTAGGTTCTGAGAAATGTTAGTGTAAGCCAATCAAAAAATTAGTTGGAGTTGAGAAAAGTCAATTTTAGTATAAGCTAAGTGATACAATATATTTATTGGATTGTGTAAACTATGTGGAAGATAAGATTGATGAGCTGGTGGCACAAAATTCATGATGAACCATTTTTTAGGTGAATTCAAAGAGGATTGAAGGAGAAGTTTCTAGAAGGGAATGAAATGAAATGATGGGTAGATTCATTGAATCCTACCTAATCCAATAGAACCCTAAAATGGATGAAAGAGGATGAATGTCAAAAGATCTTAATTTTTTATTTATAGAGATGGTTGGTCAGAAGCAAAGGTTTTCATGTGCAAGAACCTATGGAAGATAAGGAGTCTAGGGTATTGCTTGATTTAGTGACCTAAAAGAAAGAAGGCTTGAGGGTATGCATGCTTGGAGGGTGAAAAAGTTGTGAGAGCTAAAGAGATAAAGTGTGTGAAAGATAAGCATAATAGAGGAATGAAACAAATATATGTAATCTGTAAGTGCATATTGTAAGTTGTTATCAGATCAAGCCTTACTATTATTTTCTAATCATTATACCAGTCTAGGGTAAATCCTTTGGATGAAGGTGACCTAACTATTATTTGTAAATCTTTTACTTGAGTGAGATTCCAAGTGAATGATCTATAGTCCTCTAACAAGGCTCACTCCTAATAGGATGATTGAAATCCTTTAACTAAGTCACATTTAATAGTATGCATTGTAACCTTTAATAGGGTTGGCCTATCATAGGGCATCACTTCTAAAGTGTGAGGATGAGTAGCGTGTTACTGGTGGTTTTTCTATGTTAAATCATTCTATCAAATTTGTTATTAAGTCTATTATGTTTCATGCTTTCATTTATGAAAAATTTATTTGACATTAATCTACAAGTTTAAGTGATTATATGATCAAATGGATGCATGCATGATGAAAATGCTTTTTGGGTATGGGTTCACTATGTTGTGAACATTTTTATTTGTACATCTAAACCTTGGATAACTAACTCACCCCCATAGTTATTCTAAAGAGTTCTAAAAATTGGTATAAGAGCCATTTGCTTAAGAGGACCAGTTTGAAGATACTAGAAGCAAAAAGATCAAGATGTCAAAAAGAGAGGCACCTAAGCTTAATAGAGATAACTTTTCTACATAACAAAGTCTGATGAAGCTACACCTAGGAGGTCATGGAGATCGTGCACAATTGATGGAGACACAATCAAAGGCCAAAATAAACACACATGAAAAGGGAATTATTATTATCAATGAAAAATTCCCTATGGGCTGACAATAGTATGATTGTGGAGAAAGAAATCCTCCGCACGGTACCTTCTTTCTAACTCCACTAAGAATTTCCTTTACAATGCCATAAATCTTCTTAAATAGACACCAATTCCTTTAGGGTTAGGAATACATTATAGAATGTGCTAATTGGCATCTAAAGCAAAAATAGAAGGGTCCAAAAGTCATGTTAGAAGTTGGTGTAAAATTAGAAGAATCCAAAAACAATAGTCCAACTTATGGGAGGCATAACTTTTGAATCGGGACTCCGATTGACAAACTATTTACATTTTCAAAAATCTCTCAAAGTGCTCTACAACCTTGTGGATAGAATTCACTCATCTCCATTTTTTGGGCCTGCATGAGGCTATTTAGTGACCTGAGTCTAACTTTGAAGTGCTCTTAGGAGGTCTCTAGGAAAATTAAAATTGCAATAAATTTCTAACTGTAAAGCCTTTTGACCTAATTATTTTTCTAGAGTGCTTTAAATTACAAGTATAATCATCCCTCAAAATTACACCCTCTAACTCATCATAATTTTGGCTCTATTACAAAATAACCTATTTTTTGCATTTACACATATCCCAAGGTGCTTAAAAACTATAACCCAAAAAACTAATAGTGGAACTGTGAGAGTTGGAAGATTTATTTGACCTAAATGGGTATCAAAAATAAAAACACATTAAACAGAAACTATCTCTAAGCATATTTTTGGGTGATACAGGATTTCCCTTACACCACTAGATGCTCCTGCATCAGACACCCAGGGTAGATTGAAAAGTGACCCTATCACTTTATGGTAGAGGAAAACCCAAATGGGCAACTTCCACTACTGACATCCAAGTTGAATCTTCTATTGGTCATCCTTTCCACTTCACCATGTACTCTTCATATTGCTTATTTTTGGTACTCCTACCCACATGACTATCCAAAATCTCCTCTATCTCCTCCTTCTGAGAAGTAGGAATTGGACATGGCTCCAGCATCAACCCCTCATCTACACCATCATCATGATATTTATTAAGTTTGCAATGTTGAAGATAGGAGAAATGTGAATCCCATTTGGCAACTCCACCTCATATGCATTTCTCGAGTCATGTTTTTTCAAAATTTTGTAGGGACCAAATTTCTTCATCTTCAGCTTGTTGTAAGTACCCATTGGAAACAATTCCTTTCATAAGTTTACCATAACTAGATCCCCTAATTGGAACTCCTTGTCTCCTCCTTTAATTTTCCCTAGCTTTATATGGTTGATTCATCTTAGTAATGTGTGCATGGACCTCCTCATGTAGGCTCTTGATATGTTCAACAAATTATTTGGCCTTGACACTTGTCCTCTCCCCTTGCTCCATCTTCCTTAATTCTAGTGTAGTCCTTGGGCTACTTCCATACACAATTTGGAATGGGGATCTACTAGTACTCCTATTTACATAATTATTGTAAGCAAATTCTGCTTGTGGTAGAATTAAATCCCATCCCTTCAGCTTATCGCCCACTAAACACCTCAGTAAATTGCCTAGACTTCTATTTACTACTTCTATCTATCCATTAATCTGTGAATGATGTGTAGAATGATGTGTAGAACTAAACTTCAATTATGTCCTCAACTTCTTCCATAAAGTCCTCCAGAAATAGCCCACAAATTTAGTATCTCTATCAAAAATAATAATCTTTGGGAAGCCATGTAGTCTCACCACTTCTCTGAAAAACAAATCTGGAATATGTACAACATTATGTGTCTTATGGCATGGAATGAAATGTGCCATCTTGGAGAACCTATCAACCACCACAAATACTGAGCCATTACCCCTTTGTGTTCTTAGCAATCCAAGAACAAAATCTATACTTATGTCTTCCCATGGCTTCAATGGAATAGGCAATGGCTGATAGAGTCTAGTATTATGACTAAATCCTTTGGCTATTTGACATACTTGACAATTCTACACAAACTTCTTCTCATCCTTTGACATTTGAGGCCAAAAATAATGTTCTCTAAGAATGGCAATGGTCTTATCTTGGCCAAAGTATCTTTCTATTCCCCCATTGTTCTTCTCTTTGATTAAGTTTTCCCTTGTGGAACTCCTTGGAATGCACAATTGACTACCTTTGAACAAAATACCATCCTGAATCAAATAATCTAGCCACCTAGTTCTATCTATAGCAACAGGTTCTTTACAAGCCTTCCACACTTTAGCAAAATTAGGATCCTTAGGGTACATATTCTTGAGTTCATCAAACCCAACCACCTCAACCTGCATTATTGCCAGCAACAACTATCTCCTACTCAATGCATCTGCAACCCTATTTGACCTTCCACTTCTGTGTTTCAACAAAAATGTGTAGCTCTACATGAACTCTACCCACTTCAAATGTCTTTGGTTCAATTTACCTTGACTATTTAGGTACTACAATGTCTAGTGATCAGTATACAAGACAAATTCTTTTGGCAATAAATAAGGACTCCATTTTTTTAAGGCCTACACAATTGCATAGAACTCCTGATTATAAATAAAATACTTCTTCTTTGCATCATTCAATTTTTCACTAAAATATGTAATAGGCTTACCTTATTGGCTCAATATAGCCCCAATAGCATTGCCACTAGCATCAAAATCTGCCTGGAACACTACTAAAATTAGGAAATGCCAA
This sequence comes from Cupressus sempervirens, assembly GCA_028749045.1. Classification (NCBI taxonomy): domain Eukaryota; kingdom Viridiplantae; phylum Streptophyta; class Pinopsida; order Cupressales; family Cupressaceae; genus Cupressus; species Cupressus sempervirens. The sequence goes on along the minus strand of CM053793.1, from coordinate 558,687,491 downwards.
CATAAGTTGTTCTATCACCTTCTTCTTCAATAGTTCAAAACTCCTTGCAGCTGTTGTAGTCCACTTGAACTCTTTCCTATTCCCCCCTTATTGTTTCAATCAGGGGTGCACATATGCCACTGAAATTATTAATGAAATTCCAATAAAAACTAACTAGACCATGAAATGATCTCACCTCAGTATTAGACCTTGGAGTAGGCCATTCCTAGATAGCTTTTACCTTCTCTAGATCCATTTTGAGACCCTCAAATGATACAACAAACCCCAAGTAGACTAACTCTTTTTTTACAAACTTACACATGTTCAAATTAATCAACATTTTCTCTTCCCTCAACTTTTCAAGGACTCTATGAATGTGCAATAAATGTTCATCCAATTTCTTTCTCAAAATTAAAATATCATTCAAATAGATAATAACAAATTTTCCCAAGAATTTCTTTACTACCTCATTCATAAGCCACATGAAGGTGCTTGGTGCATTGCTCAGTCCAAAGGGCATGACTAACCACTCATATAGACCCTCCTTGGTCTTGAATGTAGTCTTCCACTCATCTCCCTCTCATATCCATATCTAGTGATAGCCACTCTTGAGATCTATATTTGTGAAGTACTGAGCCCCACTCAAGTAGTCCATAAGATTGTCCATTCTTGGAAAAGGAAATTGATACTTGATGGTTATTCTATTTATAGCTCAAGAGCCTATGCACATTCTCCACTCTCCATCCTTTTTTGGTGCTAGTACTATAGATACTACACATGGACTCAAGTTCTCTTGAATCAAACCCTTCCTTAATAGCTCTTGAACTTGTTTGTTTACCTCCTCAGTTTTAGTAGGAGTCATCCTATGAGCAGCCTTGTTAGGCAAACTAGCTCCAGGGATTAAATCTATCTGATGACTGATCTGCCTTATTGTTGGCAACCCTTTTGGAGCATTATCAGAGATGACATCTCCATACTCACTTAATAGGCTTGAAACTTTAGGTGGAATTTCACTACTACCTTCCTTCTCTTTTCTAGGAATCAAAACATAACACATACGTTGATGTTTTAGACTATCCAAAAAAAATTCTTCCATCAACAAAACATATCCTAGCACTACTACATACATTTTCACCTTCCTTTATCAAGGGCTTCACTTTGTGGTGAACTCCATTCTTTGTTAGAGAGTATACATTTGCATGACCATCATGTACAACATGTTTTTCAAATTGCCACGGTCTTCCCAACAATAAATGGTAGACATCCATCGGAATAATGTCATAGAGAACTTCATCATGGTAACTCCCAATCTTGGACTTTACCAAACATTGTTCACTAACTAGGACCTTATGATCATCCTTCATTGAATCAATTCAATAGGGTTGGGGGTGTTTCTCCCTCTTGAGCTGTAGCTTAGAGACCATCTCCTCAGACACCAAGTTATCGGTGCTGCCACCATCAACAATCACATCACAACACTTACCCTCGCACTTGCACCTGGTATAAAACAAACTCCTCCTTTTTCCAAGTTTAGTATCACTACTTAGTAAGACCATTTCATTTATGAGAACCTCTCCTCTTTTTGCATCCTCTAAATGTGATGACTGTGCATCCTCATCCACATGAGCAACCCTTGCTTGACCATTAGCTCTCTTATCTATCCTTCCTTCTCATTGAGGGCATTCAAAGGCATGATAAAATTCTTCATTGCAATGAAAAAAAGTACCTCAAAAAACTCCTCTTCCTGATCCTTGTCCACATCCTCTATCTCTTCCTCTCGAATCTCCAAAGTTTTGATCATAGAAGTGGTTGAAACCCTCATTTCTTTGATTTCTGCTAGTACCCACATCTTCATTTTTCTTTTGGGTCTCATTTTGACCTTTGAATGACCTACTACTACCCCTTCCTCCTTGACTATGCCCTCTTTTCCTTCCTTCAAACTTTTTATTTAGCTTCTCTTCAACTCACAGGGAAAACTAGTATGCCTCTTCAATGCTAGTCATCTTAACAAGACTTAACTCTTCCTAATTGCTAGGTTGTAACCCACTAAGGTAATGAGAAACCTTCTCCTTATTTGCTTCTGCATGCCCTACCCTAATAAGAAGTTGATAAAATTCCTCCATATATTCCTGGATAGATTTTCTTGCTTTCTTTAATCCTTGCATTTTCTTGAGCAAATCAAGCTCATAATCAACAAGAATGAACCACTTCTTTAGTTTCTCTACCATGTGATCCCATCTTGTGATTTTCTAATTTCCTCTTCTATTTCTTTCTAGCTAAATCTCTTGCCACCAAATTTTGGCATACCTTTTCCTTTTGGCCTTCAAAATCTTAACCCTATCTGGATCCCTAATATCCTCATACTCAAAATACTCCTCTAGTTCATTGATCCAGTAGATCAACTCATTTGGGTTTAGATTTCCTGGAAACATATCCACATTAATTTTAGGTCTTTTTCCAAGCTTAGAAATAGCCCTAAAAAGCCTCTCCTCTACCTGATTTAGGACTTCCCCTTCGTCTTCGTCTTCCCCTTCCTATCCAATATTTTCTTCTTCTTGATTTTCTTCCTCACTTTTGTTACCTATGGTAACATTCAATCCTCTACATATCTCCTCATGCAATGCTTGAACTTGTCTTTAGAGGGGTCTAACCTTAGGAGTAACAACTCTGGCCCTTTCACCATGTTCCCTTTGTTGAGGAATCTTCTTGTCGCAAACCCACAACCTCACAGTCCTGGTGCAAACTACCTCATAGTCAACACTCTGTCTACACACTCAGTGATGGGGACACAACCCAAGAACAGAATGGACACAACAAAAAGGGGAAATTATATTAACTAAGAAAATAAGCTAGTACAAATAGTACAGAGAAAATAAACTTCAGAACATGCCCTAAGTGCTTACAATAGCATAAATCTGGAGAATATTTCTCCTTTTACCACGTCCTCTCAAACTCCACTCTGAACTGCCTTTTACAATGCTAGAAATCTCCTTAAATAGACCCCAAAGGGTTAAGGACTAGGAGTACATTCTAGAAAGTTCTAGTAGGCATCCACCGACAAAATAGAAGGTTCTGAAAGCTGCGTTAGAAGTCGGTGCAAATCTAGAAGAATCTAGAAACGGTAACCAAACTTCCAGGAGGCATAACTTTTGAACCGTAGCTCCGATTGATGAACCATTTACATTTTTAGAAAGCTCTCGAAGCGCTTTATAGCCCTATGGACAGCTTCGCTCGTCCCCCATTTTTTGACCCTTTTCGAGGTCATTTAATGCCCCAAACCTGACTTTGAAGCATTCTTAGTAGGTCTCCAAAACCCAAAAAACTGCAATAACTTTCAAACCGTGGGGCCTATTGACCTGATTATTTTTTTGGAATGCTCTAAATCATGATTACATTCATCTAGCCAATTCACACCTTCTAGTTTACCAAAATGATGGCCCAAATACATGCTCCTATTTTTTTGGGATTTTCAAACGCACTGATAGTTGAACTATGAGAGTTGGGCCTTTATTTGAGCCAAATGGGTATCCAAAAATGCAAAGACATGAAACAGAAACTAAGTCTAAGTACATTTTTTTGGGTGACACAGGATTGCCCTTATACCTCTGGATGCTCCTGCATCACTCAGGAAAACCTACTCTGATACCACTTGATGGAGACACAACCAAAGACCAAAATGAACACATAGGAAAAGGGAATTATTATTATCAATAAAAATTTCCCTATGAGATTATAATAGTATGATTCTAGAGAAAGAAATTCTCTGCCTAGTACCTTCTGTCTAACTCCATTGAGTACTACCTTTACAATGCCAAAAATGTTCTTAAATAGATCCCAATTTGTTTAGGGTTACAAATAAATTCTAGAATATGCTAGTTGGAATCCAATGCAAAAAAATAAGGGTCCAAAAGTCATGTTAGAAGGCAATGTAAAATTAGAAGAATCCAAAAATGGTAGTCCAACTTTCGAGAGGCATAACTTTTGAACCAGGACTCCAATTGATGAATTTTTTACATTTCTAGAAAGCTCTCGAAGTGCTTTATAGTCCTATGGACTAGATTCACTCATCTTCCATTTTTTTAGTCCTATACAAGGCTATTTAGTGCCCCAAATCTAACTTTGAAGCACTCTTAGGAGGTCTCTAAGAAAATTAAAACTACAATAACTTTCTAACTGTAAAGCATTTTGACTTGATTTTTTTCTAGAGTGCTTTAATTTATGAGTTAATCATCCCTCCAGATTACACCCTCTAAATCATCATAATTTTAGCTCTATTACAAAATAACCCATTTTCTACATTTACACCTATCCCAAGGTGCTTAAAAACTCTAACCCAGAAAACTAATAGTGGAACTGTGAGAGTTGAAACATTTATTTGACCCAAATAGGTATTAAAAATTAAAACACATTAAACAGAAACAATCTCTAAGCATATTTTTGGGTGATACAGGATTGCCCTTACACCACTAGATGCTCCTACATCAACAATCTACCATCACCAAAGAGCATGTTGATCTTGCTAGAGCCCTAACTACTAAAGATTTGCAAAAGAAGAAATAGCACAACTAGACAATGTTGAAGATTTCCTCTTCCCTAAGTTATGCCAAGTTTTATGATATCAAGGGTTGTGATAGTGCAAAGAAAATGTGGGATGCTCATCGCACTATCTATGGAGGAGACACAAATGTTCTAAGAGCCAAATCTGAAAGTCTTAGAGGTATGCTCGATGATATGAGAATGCAAGAAGGTGATTATATTGCTCATTATTTCTTTAGGATAAAGGATGTTGTTAATGTAACAAGAGGATCTACTAGTACAATAGATGATAATACTATAATAAGAAAAGTTTTGAGAACACTGCTACTCATTTATGCTATTAGAGATTTTACAATACAAGAAATGAGATGTATACTAGGTTCTAATTTGACTCTTGAAGGTCTGGTAGGTAGGCTCAGTGCTTTTGAGCTATCTAATTTTGATAATTTAAAACCTGACAATATTGAATTTTCTCTAAAATTTGAGTTGTCATTGAAGGAAACTAATAAGAAGAAGAAGAAAAATGTAAAATATGTGTCTAGTGACAGTGATATAGATGAGGAGGATATAGAGGAATTTGAAGCACTATTAGCAAGGAGATTTCATAGAGGTAAAAGAAAATTCAAAGGTAGATTACCTATCATGTGTTTCAATTGTAATGAGGTTGGTGATATTGGTAATAGATGTCTAGAGAAGAAGAATTATAGAGGTGGAGATGAATACAAAACTAGAAGACATGAAGACAAAAAAAGATTACAAAGATAAAGGAAAGAAGTCTTTCTACATTGTTGAAGAAGAAACAAAAGATGTATCTGATGATCATGATGATGAAGTGGTGCATGTTGCAATGAAGGATGGATCTAATGAGGATGGGGCAATTTCACTAGTGTCTTGTGTGAACAAAAATGATAGATGGATCACTAATAGTGCGTGTTCACATCACATGACTGAAGATAAAAGTAAGTGCATTACCTTGAATTGTTTGATGGAAATAGTGTAAGGTTTGGTAATGAAAAGTAAAAGGTTCTATCAAGCTCACATAGAATATTTTATGTAAAAATGCTTATTATGTTGAAGGACTTAAGTACAATTTGTTGAGTGTGTCACAACTGAATAATTTAGGTTGTAAGATTGATTTTGAGAACATTGCTAAGATATATGATATTGGTGGGAAAATATTGGAAAAGGTGATCAAACTAGAGGTAATCTATTCTACCTTGATATAGAGGATGCTACTTGTTTATTTTTAGAATTTGATGATGTGTGGCTATGACACAAAAGGTTATGCCATGCTAATTTTGACAACTTGGTTAGTATCAATAACAAATGAAGAGTAAGAGGTTTTCCTAAGTTAAAGAAACATAACAATATAATTTGCAAAAAATGTTAGTTAGGAAAAATGAAAAAGTCAAGTTTTAAGAGTAAGACTCATACCTCTAAAGGAATATTAGAGATTATTCATATTGACTTGGGTGGACCAATTGAAGTACATAGATACAAAGGAAATAATTACATTATTTTATTTGTTGATGATTATTTTAGAATGATGAAAAATATGTTTTTGAAACAAAAATCTGATGCTTTCCAAATGTTTAAGTGATACTTAGTAAGAGTTGAGAAGAAAATAGGTAAAAGTATGAAATATTCAAGATCTGACAAAGGAGGAGAATTTACATGAAATGAGTTTGAGATGTTTTGTAATGATAGAGGAATCGAAAGAAATACATCTACCCCTTGGACCCCTCCACAAAATGGAATTCCTAAAAGGAGAAATAGACTTGTAATGGACTGTGCTAGGACAATCATCATGGAGAAAAATGTTGATTTGAAATACTAGAGAGAAGTTGTAAGTACAACTGTCTATATCTTGAATTGTATATAAGTTAAGAAAGGTACTCATTCAACACCTTTTGAATTATGGTATGGATACTCACCCAATGTAAAATATTTTAAGGTATTTGGAAGCAAGTGTTATATTCTCAAAGATTTCAGAAATGGTAAATTAGATGAAAAAAGTGAAGAAGGTATATTCCTTGGCTATTCCACAAGAAGTAAAGATTATAATTGTTTAAATACTAACATTAAAAAAGTTGTGGAAAGTGAAAATTTGAAATTTGATGAATATACAAAAGTACATGAGGCTAAAACTATGAAGGAACTAGAAGAATACAAATCATTTGTATACATTTATGAAGGTATGCCTATAGATGAAGATGTTGTAAATCAAGTTTCAAAACAAACAACAAGTTTCAGTGACTACTGAGTTATAGAATGAAGTTGAGGAACATTATAATTCTAAGATCAGTGTATATGAGAGACATGCTAAACTACCTCATAGAGATGTACATAGTGATTTAGAAGTTTAGAGATCAAATAATGAAAAAAGAGAAGAACCAAGATTGTCTAAGTATGTCAAGAGACATCACCCTACTGCACAAATAATTGAAGATAAGGATGCTAGACCAATGACAAGGAACAAGTTGAGAAATGATACATATTTTTTGAGCATGCAAGAACCTAAAATAATGAAAGATACCTTAGAAGATGTAGATTGGAGTAAAGCCATAAAAGAAGAGATTGAACAAATTGAGAAAAATAAGACATGGACTCTAGTTCCTAGACCAGTTGATAAAAATGTGATTGGAACCAAGTGGGTATATAGAAACAAGTTAGATGAAAATGGAGAAGTCACAAGGAACAAGGCAAGATTAGTTTCTAAAGGTTATGCACAAGAAGAAGGAATAGATTATGGAGAAACATTCACTCCTGTTGCAAGATTGGAAGGAGTAAGAACAATGATTGCTTACTCTGCAGTCAAAGGTTTCAAAGTTTATCAAATGGATGTTAAGTCTACATTTCTAAATGGTATATTAGAGGAATATATTTATATAGAATAATGAGCAAGATTTGTTGATGCTAACAAAAAAAACATGGTATGTAGACTGCACAAAGCTTTATCCATGGTTTGAAGCAAGCACCAATAACATGGTATGAAAGGCTTCATAATTATCTTTTTGAAGATTGGATTTGAGAGGACTAACGATAACAACAATCTATACTTGAAGATAGAGAAAGACAAAGGTATTTTAATATCTGAATTTTTTGTTGATGATATCATATTTGGAGGTCAAGATACTTTATATAAGGCCTTTGCAAATTAAATAAAGAAGGAATTTGAAATGTCTATGTTTGGAGAGATCAAGTTCTTTGTGGGTTTTCAAGTACATTAGATGAAATATAGTATTTACATCACTCAATCAAAGTATTTAAATAAGATATTGAAAACTTTTGGATTAAAAGATTCAAATCTAGTAAGTACACCTACGGTAACAAGCTATAAATTGTCAAAGAATGATGATTTAGCATAAGTGAATCAAACATTATAGAGGTCTATGATTGGAAAATTGCAATATGTACTACATAGTAGACCTAATATTGCATTATTTGTTGGGATAGTTGCAATATTCTCTGCTAATCCTAAGGAGAATCATTTGATGGCAGTTAAGAGAATAATAAGATATTTGAAAGGAATAGAAGAATATGGTCTATACTACAAGAAAAATTGGAAATTTGAATTAAGAGCCTATACTAATGCTATTTGGGTTGGAAATATTGATGACAGAAACAACACTGGTGGAGGATAATTTTTCTTAGGCAAAAGGCTAGTTACATGGACTAGCAAGAAGCAAAACTACATCTCTCAATCTATTGTTGAAGATGAATATGTTGCTACTATAGTAAATTGTACAAACATTGTATGGATCAAACAACTCCTCAAAGGTATGAAGAAAGCAATCATTGAACCTGTGATACTTTATTGTGATAATACAAGTGCTATAAATATATTAAAGAATCATGTAATGCATACAAGGACTGAGCACATTGTAATCAAGTATCATTACTTGAGAGAGGTAGCTCATGATAAAGAAGTACAGATGGAATATGTTAACATGAAAGAGAAAATAGTTGATATCTTCACAAAATCATTACCTAAGGATTCTCATAAGTATCTAAAAGGTAAACTAGGGGTGATACCCCTATCAAAGGCTATCTAAGAAGCATGAGAAGTGCCATGCATCAAACAAGTTGATTGACATATGTTACACATTGATGCAAGGAATATTACTTTAGGAGCTACCTAAAGTAATCAAAGAGCTAGAGTTACTAATCATTCACAAGCTAGGTGACCAATAGAGAAACTATAAATGTTCATATCTAAAAATCAGGATGAAAAGTTTTTGGCATTGTTCTCAAAGAGGGAGAAATTTTTCTAAGGGAGAAAAGGGAGAAATCTTGATCCTCTTGATCCTACTAAGGGAGAAATCCTAACTACTGAGGGAGATATGAGATATTGTTGTCAAAGAGGGAGATGAAAGTAAACATAGAAGAAACATGGAATACCTAGTAAGAGAGAGATGATGTCAAAGGAGGTATAAGAAGTGATCTAGAGGGAGTCATGAGGATCATGTGATGATCCATTTTTTAACCCCTTGACCTAAGATCCAAAATTTAGGCATAAGTTAGGGAATCATCCAATCTTTAGCAATATATAACCATCATTATTATTAAGGTGTTGAAGGGATGAGTGTTAAACTAATGAACATAATTATTTGGAAGACTTCTTCTTATAGGGAATAGGAATTTTTATTTTTCCTTATTATAATCATCATAATATGGAAGACTTATAGTGCCAAAGGGTGTGTGAAATAGACTACAAGCGGTTCCCTAGAGGATATCTGTCATGTGCCCGAAATTACTCTTCCTCTCCCTCCACAAACTCCCTACCTTAAGATATCATAATGTGGATGAGAAATAGACCCTTATGTACTATAATTAGAATATGTTCCTAATGTCATTATGATCCTTATGAATGTATATATATATATATGTATCACTTAATTCAATTATTTATCTAATTTTCATTTTTTATATATTCACATCTATACTTGTGTATATATACACATATTTATACACACACACACACACACATATTAAAATGACTTATACCATATATTTACTATTAATGAAATTTTCAATATACTTCAATGAGTCGATAGACCTTGTACCTATTAGTACTTTGGTACTCTACTGAGTGACGAGGTCTGACGTACTATGTACTTGGCTTGTATGCTTATGTATCTTGCCTTGCAATTGGTGTTTCCTTTTTTAATTTTTCTTACTTACCTCCTTTCGGTGGGTACCCATTGGTACTTATAAGTACCAAAAGGATATGCCAAATGGTATGCCTGTTCAAATTAATGCTATCATTCAATCACTAAATACACCCATTTAATTCATATTTGTTTAATAATATATTAATATAATATTAATTTAACTTTTATGTTATTAGTTTAACATTGTATATCGATAGCATAATATATGATTTCATTATATCGATGATAGATATTTATTAATCATGAAGAGGTGATTGAAAATAGTATGATATTATTATTATTATTAATATTATTAAATATTATAATTAATGATATTAATATAATAAATATTATTACAGTAATAACATATTGTTTGTTTATTTAAACCAATAAAAATGTATTGTTTAGATTCATTTATTGTATTATATAAATATATTAAATGAATAAAGTAACAATAATGTTATCACAATAATGTCTTTAAGATATTAACTTAAATAATAAAACAAATATAAGCATATGTCTTTTATAAAGAAATAATATATTAGTCATGGCTCATGACAGATGAGTTAATTGATTATCTGTTGATCAGAACATAATTTTGTAACCTATTCAAAAGATGAAAAGTTGCTAATAGAGGGAGAGATTTCAATACAAGGAATTATTTTCTTTTAGGTATTTTTTTGGTTATACTAATTAAATTTGGTCAATTTGGTTTTCCATTAATTCCAAGAAGGGAGATTGTTGAAAACTAATTGATACAAGTATGAATATGTGTTTCAATGATTATTTTGTCACTGATGTCAAACCTACTACTTGCTGGTAAGACAATTGCTTTGATATTTTGAGAACTATCATTTTTTTTATTGATGAAGAGAATTTGATCCAATAAGGTAACAATAGCACCTAGAGGAAATGTTAAATTATGATATGGAAAAGCAGTAAAAGGATCAGTTAAGAAAGTGATATTATAGTGCATTGATAATCTACTTAAGGTTGTAAATGATGGATAGACTAATTAAGTTTAGAAGAACATGTTAAACAAATTATGTCTACCAAGCTTAATAATCTGCACAGTAGGTACCAAGTAGAAAATTAGTTGGAGCCAAGAAAAGTTAATTTCAGTGTAAGCCAAGTGATACAGTACAAGCTGAGTAAATTTTAATTGATGTCAAGCACCAGTAAACTTTAGTTTGTGCCAAGTAATTTGATAGTGGATGCCAAGCAATGCAATATGTGTCAAGCATCAAAAGTAGGTTAACACCAGGTGTCAACATTATGAGTAAGATCATGAATTTGATGAATCTGAGCTAAAAATTTTGATTATTTGAATTGTGTGAACCATGTGGAAGATAAGATTGATGAGCTAGTGGCATAAAATTCAAGATGAACCATTTTAAAGGTAAATTCAAAGAGGATTAAAGGAGATACAGGGGAATGAAATGGAACTATAGGTTGATTCATTGAATCCTACCTAATCCAACCTAACCCTAAAATAGATGAAGGAGGATGAATGCCAAACAATCTTAATTTTCTATTTATAGAAATGGTTGGTTAGAAGAAAAGGTTGTAATGTGCAAGAACCTATGGAAGAAAAGGAGTTTAGGGTATTACTTCATTCAGTGACCTAAGAGAAGAGACTACATTGGTAATAAAATAAAGAAGGCTTAAGCGTGTGGATGCTTGAAGGGTGAAAAAATTATCAAAGCTAAAATGTGTGAAAGCAAGGAAGAATGGAGGACTAAAACATAGATCTATAATCTACAAGAGTGTTGTAAGTTGTTATCAGATCAAGCCTTACTATTACTTTCTAATCATTCTACTAATCTAGGGTAAATCCTTTGGATTAAGGTTGACCTAACATTCATTTGTAAATCCTCTAACTATGTAACATTTCAAGTGAATAATCTAACGTCCTCTAAAAATTCTCACTCCTAACAAGTTAATCTAAATCCTTTAACTAGGTCACATTTTACAATGTGCATTATAACCTTTAACAGGGTTGGCCTTTCATAGGGCATCACTTTAGAAGAGTGAGAATGAGTAGCATGTTACTGGTGATTTTTCCCAAATTGGGTTTATACATTAAATCATTGTGTCAAATGTGTTATTGAATATGTTATGTTTCATGCTTATATTTCTGCAAAATTGATTTCATAGTAACCTACAAGTTTAAGTGATTGTATGATCTGATGGATGTATGCATGATGAAAATATTCTTTTGATATGGGTTCACTAAGTTGTGAAAATTTTTGTTTGTACATCCGAACCTTGGATAACTGATTCCCCCCCCTCTCAGTTATTCTAAAAATTCTAGGAAGATGTTCCTCATAAACTTCAAATATTGGGTCTATTTTTGTCTCGAGATTGTAAATTGTAAATTTAAGTGACCTTTTTGACTTGTCTAGAAACCTCATTTTCACATCAAGAAACATCAAAGAAACTTCAAGACATCCTTCAAGAATTCTAGAAAGGATATTTTAATCAAGAATTCAAATAATTTAAGGATCCATGGATCCTCCATGAGGATTTTCTCTTCAAGATCTAGTGTCTTATTCACCATCAAGGGAGAAAATTTATATTAGGCATTCATCATCTTCATTATTGATGTGAATTTATATTCATGGCTCCATGATGTGATTTTGGTAGATCCATTGCATTTATGAAAATTCCCTTATGTAACCCTTTATTAGAAAGATGTTTTGGCTTGATTTGTCCAAAACTAAGAGTGCAATGTGCCCTTCTTTTCTTATTGATTAGCCATACACTCTCCTTTGTAGTGGAGTCCTTTGCCTTGATCTCTCTAACTCCAAGAGTGGAAGCATCCATCTTGACTTATCGATCTACCATACAAAATATTATGTAGTGGGGTCCTTTGACTTGTGATGAAGGGTGCTGCCCTTAATACCATAAACACATTAGAGAAATGGATAAACAATGAAAATTTGTAAAAATAGAAAGTGTGCTTATTATTATCTCCAAAAGTATGGAATTAAATTTTTTAGAAATATAATATATGAAACCATGTGGGTATTTTTCTTACAATATTCTATAAGATAAAGCTATAAATAACCATCCTAAACAATCCTATGTGCCTTTCTTATATATGCAATTTTTCCACCACTCGGGAGGGTTCTAGATATTTACCCCTAACTCTTGAGGCCAACCAACCCAAAATTATATTATTTTTCACATTTCATTACATTAGAGTTAGCTCAAAACAATTACAACTTATAAGTTTAGGTATCCCAACTTTTGAAGGTCATAACTTTTTAACTATGCCTCCAATTGGCTATTATATCCTATTTTCATAAATGAAAAATCTTAATTTGTAGTGCCTTAACTACAAAAGTGCCCATCAACCATGGTTTGATCTAGATCTAGAGCCTATAAAGCCTTCAAAATTGAGATCAAAGTTTTTATACCAAAAAAATTATGCCAAAAAATTCTCAATAACTTCACTAATACATATGATATGACAATGAAACTTAGCTCATGAGTTGACATATCTAACATGAACATCCACTTATGAAATCATAATATTTTGAGCTTGTATGAGCAACTTACTAAAAATAGTAAGTTTCCAAAAACAAAAACTTCTCACTAAAACAACCCTTATTGAAAAGATAGAAGCATAATTTTTTTTGGGTAATACAAGATTGCCCTTACACCAAGGATGTTCCTACATTAGAAACTTAGGGTAATTTGAGAAGTGACCCTTTCACATCTTAGGTGTTCAAGTGATAAATAAGATGGTTAACATCCTCCCTTGCTAGCCATGATGAATCTTATATAGAATATCCTTTCCATCCAACCATATATTCTATATAGAATGTGCTTCTGCAAATATGACTGTCTGGTATATCCTTAATCTACTTTGTAGATGAAGTGGTCAAAATAGTTTATTGTACTTCTATGAAATCATCTTCAACAACTCCTCCATGATACTTTTTCAAATGTAAAATGTTAAATATTGGTAAAATATTCAGTTCAAAGGGCAACTCTACTTAATAGGCATTTCCCAAATTCTTCTTTTTCAGTATCTTACATGGTCTAAAATTCTTCATTTTCAACTTATTATATGTTCCTACTAGAAATCACACCTTCCTCAAATGTGACATGACTTCATCTTCAACTTGAAATCCTGTATGCCCCCTTTTTCTCATATGCCTTAGCCATGTACTATGTATTCATCTTTATGATGTGATTCCTCACCTCCATATGGATGTTCTTCAAGTTATTTACAAAATCTTCACCTTTAGTACTACTTATCTCTCCCTTTTCCAACATTCTCAATTCAAAAGCATTTCTAGGACTACTTCCATACACTATTTGCAATAGTGATTTACTAGTGATCCTATTAGTAGAATTATTATATGCAAATTCTACCTATGGTAAAATTAAATCTCATCCTATTGGATTATCTCCAACCAAACATCTCGATGAAATCCCAAAACTCCTATTCACCACCTTTTCCTATCTATCAATTAGTGGATGATGTGATGAGAAGAACTTAAAATAAGCCTTTAACTTCTTCCACAATGTATGCCAAAAGTAACCAACAAACTTAGTCACTTTTTTTAAAAATATCCTCTATGGTAGACTATATAGTCTCACCACTTCTTTGAAAACTAATTCTACCATTTGAATAACATCACTAGTCTTCTTGTAGGAAATAAAGTGTGTCATATTTGAAACAAGTCAACCATTATGAAAATTAAATCATGCCCTCATTGAGTCCTTGGTAAACCAAGAACAAAGTATATGCTAACATCATCTCACAACTTATCTAGTAAATGTAATGGTTGATATAATCCTATATTTTATTTTGCACCTTTTTCTATCTGACATACTCTAAAAATTTGTACAAACTTCTTTACATATTACTATAACTATGGCTGGTAATTATTCTCACTAACAAAAGTAATAGCTTTATCTTCACCAAAATGTCTTATCAACCATCCACTATGATTCTCCTTGATGAGATTCTTCCTCATAAATTTTTGGAATGCATAATTATTCTCTTATGAATAACATTCCATTTTGGATGATTATATCCAACTAATTTGTTATGTCAAGTGTAACAGGTTCTATATAAGCTTTTCAAGCTTCATCAAAATTAGGATCTTCTAGATACAAACTCCTAAGTTTCTTAAACCCAACCACCTCAATCTACATCTTTGTCACTAAAAGTTGTCTCTTGCTAAGAGCATTTGAAACCTTAGAATTCTTTCTCTCATGTTTCAAAACAAATGTGTAACTATGCAAAAAATCAACCCATTTCATATGCCTCTAATTCAACTTTACTTGACTATTTAAATATTGCAAAACTTGATGATTAGTATACAAAAAATATCCTTAGGAAGATGATAGTGTCTCCACTTCTTCAATGCATGAATTATAACATAAAAGTCTTGATCATAAACATAATATTTCCTCTTGGCATCATTTTGTTGGTCTTAGATTGGTTTTGACAATTAAGTGTCAACACACTTAACCAATTTCAAGTTGATGCCAAGCTATAGTAAGTGCCGAGCTAGAGATTCAATAGGTGTCGAGTAAACTTTAGGTGTTGAGAAAGTAT
This sequence comes from Cupressus sempervirens, assembly GCA_028749045.1. Lineage (NCBI taxonomy): Eukaryota > Viridiplantae > Streptophyta > Pinopsida > Cupressales > Cupressaceae > Cupressus > Cupressus sempervirens. The sequence continues at coordinate 558,672,242 of CM053793.1, read as the reverse complement.
CAAGTGCCAAGTGATAAGTGATGCTGAGTCACTAGAATTGTTGAGTAGAGTATAGATGTTGAGTGAGACAAAATTACTATAGATGTTGAATGAGACAAAAATCTTATATATGTCGAGACTAGTTATTTTGAAGACTTCAAGAAATCCATGAAGCAAAGGCTAAGGATACTAGTTCCATTGGTTGAGCAATATGTAAATGATGTATGTTTTCTTGTAGATATTGATTATACTTGCATCCAAGGAGCCATACCAAGGTTTGGATGGCTAAGACCTCTTGGCTATGAAATCAATATAGATTAGGCATCTGCAACCGTTACAACATTGCTAGTAAAAGAAGTGGACAAGAGTGTACCACATTTTGGGACATATGATGTGGTAAGGTCAAAGGTAGATATGGAGTTGAAAATTGCCTCTACATTGAAAAAGAAGGATAAATTTTTGGAAAAAGCTAAAGGCCAAATTTGGAGAAGGTACTACTAAAGCAGAGGAGGAAGAAGATGAAGAAGTAGAAGAAGATAAAGATGAACAAGGTCAAGGACCATTAGCTTTAAACCAAGGCATGGGTGAGGATGTAGAAGAAGAGGAAGGTGCTGAGAAAGAAGCACCAAACGCAAAGCCTAAGAAGAGGAAGGCATAGAAATAGCCTATAGCACAACTAAAAGAAAAAAAGAAAGCAACAAAGCCAAGCCTAACCAAACCTACTACAAGGGTAGATACAAGGGAAATAACCAAGGTGGAAAAAGAACAAGAGAAGAAGAAAGAAATAGAGAAAGGAGGGCAAGTAGAGAAGAAGAGAAGAAAATATGTGGCACCCACAGAGTTAGATGAAGAGAGAACAAAATCTGATAATGAACAATTCAAAGTGGTAAGTCATACCACCAAATCTAACCTTGAAAATGTTTATGATAACATTAGGGATAATGAAAATTTAACTAGATTAAAGACCATTGATTTTAATAAGTTGACTAGAGAAGAGTAGAACATAGTAGAAGAATCTATCTACACTATGATGGGCAAGTTCAAGACTACTCCACTTGAACTGGATGACTCTACGCCTAAGGAGTTAAGTTCAATAGTAGAAAATAAATATCACTATAGCTTAAATATAGAAAAAGAAATAAGGGAGTCAACACTAGCTTGAGTGATTCCTGAGCTTACAAAAGGTCAAATAAGCAAGGCTAGCAAGAAACATGGGAGTGAATTTGCACCCAAATACAAAGCCTTCAGGATTCCACAAAACAAGATTGAGCATGTTGTAAAGAAATCCACACTTATGTGGAAAGTCATATATAGTCTTCAAATAGTAAAGAAAGGACAAGATCCCTTTGAGGGAGGAAATGATGATGAAGAGGAAGAGGAAAATGGAAAGGAAGAAGGAGAGAAAGAAAAGGAAGAGGTAACAGTAGAGAAGGAGACACAGAAATGTGACATGGAAACAACAGACGAGTAGCAACAAGAACAGAGTGTCTAAGACACACAATTACCACCACCTAGTCCTCCACATGAAACACCTACATCTATAGAAACTATAATTTTAAAGGATGTTCTTGACACCTCAAGTCAGAACATTAATCCATTGACTGCAGAGGATCTCAGAAAGATCCTTCACCAGACCTCACTACAAGCACAATTATGCACAAATATAGTTCTGGTGAGTGTAGACAAACTACAAAAGGTAGTAGCTAAGATTACTAAAGAGAAGGTGAATACACAAGAACCACCCTCACAACTTTCTACAGCTACAAGTGGACAACCACAAAAGAAAAAAACTTAAGATGCAACTACTAAGGTTGATTCCATAGCTACAAAGTCTTCAACTACTGAGGACCAAACAAAGGAGAAAATAGGACATAAGGATACCACTAATCCTATAGCATAGAATTAAGGTGCACCTCCTCTAATCACCATAATTGATCAAGGTATAACTTTAGGAGATAAGAAAGAGGAAAAAACCCCCAAGGAAAGAGAGCAAGAGGTAATACAGACATTGGTTAATCTGTCTACCACAAGGACTCCTACTAAGCAGTCGATCACTAATGTAGTATCTCTACAAATTTCAGCACTAGGCTCAAGCTCCACCAAGGTAGCAAGGGTACTTCATTATGGAGACCTTCTACTTGATAAAGAAGCAGTCATACCAAGTTATGACAAAAATAAATAAACATAGCACAGATAAATGAAGTGCAAGAGACACTAGAGAGGACGAAGAAGTAAGAAATAATTAGGAATAAGTATAGGTAGAGACAAGGATTGATTGAAATAAAAGACATATTTCTTGATGCTTTCAGCCTACCAGTACCTAATGAAACAAAGCCCATCATGGAGCAACTATCCAACATAGTGAACCATGTACAAAATGAAGACTTAAATACTAATGTCAAATTACTAGAATGGTTTGAAAAGAAATTTCAAAGGAAGGCTAATGAGAAGATATCTAGTGAAATAGAACTATCACAAGTGGAACTGGCTAAGAAAGTTGAGAAGGTGAAAATAGTACTTGAGAAAAAATTCTCATTATACTCCAAACTATGTGATTCTTCATATTTCACACAAGAAACTAGCTAGAGAATATTGAGCTTGGAGATGAACCTTAAGGTATCAAGCATGCAGCTACCAAAGGATCTAGCTCAAAGTGAGAAGCATTTTTCCACAATGATTCACACTCAAAAGGAGTTAGTTGTATTAATAGAAAATGAGGCCAAATTGATAGAGATCTAGTCTACAATAGCCCCACATATGGAAGTGTTACATAAAGAGATGGCCTATGTAGAATTTTTTTTGAAGAAAGATCCAAATCTTTCTATATTAGAAGGCTTTGTACACCTTGTAGCAGAGACAACCATCTAGCATAAAACACTACAAATTGCATTAGACAATTGGGATGCTTCTCTAAAGATTATCATGGAGGTAAATAAAACCTTTTTGGCTAAGTATTCCATTGATTTTTAGGACCCCTTGAGATAAGAGTCAAAAAAGGGGGAGAAATACATTTCTAAGATGAGAATGGGAGATATATTAATTTAAAGGAGATATACCCAAAAGGGGGAGTCAATAAAATCTTGAATTTTGAGGAGAAATAAGGAGATATAGCCAAAAGGATACAAAATCACAAGGAGATGTGTGAAAGGGGAAGCAAACATAGAGCAAAAATAGAGTAGACAAGCCAAAGATAAAGAGTATCAGATACATCAACATGAGACAAATTTAGCTTAAAGAGTTGTGGATATAGAAATGGCACATCGGCTCAAGGAGAGTTACAAGTTTTTGAGGTATATAGTTTTCTCCAAAATTTTGAACAAGTTTTTGAAATCATGTACATATTTCAGATAAGATGTGTATTATACTCATAGAGATCAAATTCATAATGTTTAGTTAAGTGTTTTTGACACTCATGTCAAAGGGGGAGATTGTTGGTCTCAAATTGGTTTTGACAATTGAGTGTCAGCACACTCAACTAGTTTCAAGTTGATGCCAAGTATAATATAGATGCCAAGCTATAGTATATGTTGAGCCATTGATTCAACAGGTGCTGAGTAAACTTTAGGTGTTGAGAAAGTTTCAAGTGCCAAGTGATAAGTGATGCTGATTCACTATAGGTGCTAAGCCATGTATAGATGTTGAGAAAGGAAAAATTATTATAGATGTTGATTAAGACATAAATCTTATATGTGTTGAGCATCAAAATGTTTATTATACTCATAGAGATCAAATTCATAAGATGTTAGATGTAGGATAAGATGTGTATTATACTCATAGAGATCAAATTCATAATGTTTAGTTAAGTGTTTTTGACACTCATGTCAAAGGGGGAGATTGTTGGTCTTAGATTGGTTTTGATAATTGAGTGTCAGCACACTTAACCAGTTTCAAGTTGATGCCAAGTATAATATAGATGCCAAGCTATAGTATATGTTGAGCCAAAGATTCAACAGGTGCTGAGTAAACTTCAGGTGCTGAGCAAGTATCAAGTGCCAAGTGATAAGTGATGCTAAGTCACTATAGGTACTGAGTAGAGTATAGATGTTGGGTGAGAAAAAATTATTATAGATGTTGAGTGAGATATAAATCTTATATGTGTCAAGCATCAAAAATGAGTAAGTGCTGAGTAACACAAAATCAACATATGAGTTTGTGCCTTCACAAATTCAGATTTAAACTATTTTTAAAGCTGACTTAAGATGAATCTTGAAGGATCTTAAAGATAAAATTAAATCTTTTACATTTCTTATGTAATCAGCATGCAACCAATTAAAAAAATGGAAAAAGAATGCAACCAATAAGAAAAGTGAAAGAATTAAGTTGGAAAAGATGGATGAATACTAAATGTAGATTCATGCCTAACCTTAAGTCTTCAAAGCCTTTAAAAGGAGGATGATACCCCATAATTCATGCATGGTAAGAGAGTTGTATCAGAGAATGCTAGAAAAATTTTGAAGGAAGAAAATAGGGGTATAAGGACTTAGAGAAGGAAGAGCAACATTATAGAATCTAGTTGGTTAGAATAGAGTATCAACACTTCAAGGAGAGACATATCAAATCAGGAAGGATCAGAATAGATTGAGTAGAAAAAGGATATAGAATCAATAATTGAAGATTGCAATTCATCAGGTCAACACATTCTAATACTTTCTAGCAATTGTATTAGGAATGGAAACCCTATGAAAATAAGTTGGTTTAATAGCCATGTTGTAAGCCTTTCAACAAGGTGCTAAATCCTCTAACAGGTGACATTCCAAGTGAATGTTTGTAAATCCTTCAGATAGGTCACTTTTAATAGAGTGTAAAGCCTTTAATAGGGTAGGCTTTTCATAGGGCAGACCATTGGAAGTGGTGAAACTTTGTAACCTTAAATAGTTACATATTGTTGTAGTGATAATTTGTGGGTGTCATCGCCACCCAGTTTTACCTTCTCATTTTGGAGGGTTTCTATGTGACCAAAATCTTTTGTTATCTATTTTCATGCATGTCTTTACTTTTATGCTAATTAGATATGGTAGATGCATGTGAATGATCTCAGTTAAAAGGTTTTAGAGGTTAAATTTTGTTACTTCTGATTCACTCACCCCCTCTTAGAAGTAAATCTTCCCACATGTAAATTCCAACACATTTAACTTCTCAATGAAATAAGAAAAAGGTCTACCCACTTGGCTCAAAATAACTCCTATTATAGTACCACTAGCATTGCAATCTACTTGAAACACTTATTAAAATCTAGAAGTTCTAAAATAGGCTATTCTATAACTTTTTATTTCAACAAATTAAAGCTTTTATCTACTCCTATAGACCACTTAACTATTTCATATCTGCTCACATTGTTTCAATTAAGAGTCCACAAACATTGCTTTAACTCCTAATAAACTTCCTACAAAAGAAATTTAAACCATGAAAAATATCTTACCTCAGAAATATTTCTTGGACTAGGTAATTTAAGGATAGTTGGTCGGTCAGCTAAATGCCTTAGTAACAAAGGATTGGAAATCCTTCTACATTGACTCTATGATTATAAATAATCATGTATTTTCATAAAAATAACATGCTAAATTCATTTTATTTTGTCAACCTAGGTGTGTAAGCTTGAGAGGGTGACTACGAAGTATATGCTTTGATTTCTCTTTAAGATGTTACGACTAAAATAGGAAAGAAATGCTAAAGGAAACTAAGCTAGGAACTAAAATGACATTCTATCTTAAAGCTTAGAGATAGAATATAGAGATAATATCAATGACATTCTATCTTAAAGCCTATTCTCTAACTGCACTCACATTAACAAGTCCTAAAGGATTGATAAATATAGAGATCCAATCTAGATATGTTTGTCTAGCATGTTGAACTTATAGTCTCATAAACAAGGGTGTTGTCATCTCGTTCTCCATATAGGGTGCAGCTTGATGTTCTTTGCTTATTTCATTCTATATCCATGACATTGTTGTCCTTAATTGTACATCCCCTACATACAAGACTAGGTTCCATTCAGTGTCATTAGGCACTGCCAGATTGTGAAGATACAATTAACATAGTAAAATTTTCAAAGCCATGGGAATAGATTGAAATACATCATAAAACTCATTTGGGGTAGAGATAGAGAAGTTAAGAACTTACACATTTTGAGTCAATTTTTAATTTGCAAATTTTTCTTTAAGAAAAAAAGTGTATATGGGCGATGGTGACCTACATTCCATTAATTTAGGAATCAACCTTGTAGTCTGCTCAATTCTTCTCTTTAGAACTTCATTATGATCTAAACTATGTTTCAACTAGAAATTTTTCTCATCAATAACATGCTTTAATTTCTTTTCTCCAATTTCCATCGATCTCTTTCCCATAATAGTTGTTGAAACAAATTAATTCCTCAAGACAAGGGTGTAGACAAGTCTAGTGGCAAGAATGACTCATGATTAAAGAGGTCTATCCATTCAAGTGCCAACTGGTGGATTTTTTTGACACTCTATGGTGTGGAACACCCTCTTTTTCTTATGACAATAGTTGTTTCCTCCTTTTCTTACTTACTAGATTCTATGGTTACTGCAACTAATGTATCTAACCCTTCTTGATCTAATTTTTCTAATACTTTTTTAAAAATTTCAAGTCTAAATTTTGGATAATCCTTTGAAGGGAGTTTTGCATAATTTTTGCTAATGTCTTGTATGGTATGGTTTTCTTCAAATTCCCTAGACATTTCAAACTCACCAGATTCCTTATCACTATCGATAAGCACATTATCCACACTATACTCAGCTTCTAGTTATAGATTTTGGGTTTTGCTCTAGGTTTAAATGGCTTCATTTTGTTGCAATATTTCCTCTAGAGAGGACTCCTTTTCACTTTCAAACACTTCAGGGGTAACTATGGAAATATAGGCTTCTCAAAATATACTCTCAAAGAGTCTCACAGTTCACCTTGTGGGTGGTGTTGACAAGCATGGAGGATTCTTTTGTTTCCTCTTTCTTACAGGTGTTTCTACCATAGGTGCTTTAGGAGGTTTTTCTAGATCTTTCTCCTCTTGAGAGTGTAGGGGTTCATTAAGGTTACTCTCCTCATCTAGTTGTTCTAGCCTTTCTACTTCAAGTTCCAAAATTTTACCTTTTTCTTTCTCAGCAAAAGACTTATTCTTGATAGATGATGAGGCATTAGGAGCACTAACAACTTCTACATTTCTTTTTCTTTTCTTGGTAACAATGGAGGGTTCAACCTTGTAAATCCTCTTCTTAGTTGGTCTAAGACTAGAGAGAGAGGCTACAAGAGCATTTTAAGTTTTGTAGACAATTTTATAGAAACCTACAGATGTTCTTTCCCTTTGTCCTACACCCTAGCCTCTAGGGCTAACCAACCAAGGCTCTACCTCTTTTAACTACAAGAACTCCTCCCATGACCTAATTGCTTGCTTATTTAATTCTCTTTCTACAATTAATTTTATTAATCCATGGTGAGAGACAGACTGATCCCTTCCTTACTACACTAGAGAATCTTGCTTCTTAATAATGTTAAACAATAAATTTGGAAGGTTTACTCATTTGAAATCATGTCATAGGTGAGCCAACATTTTGAAATGCATGGCATTTAGGTATTTGTAAAGTCCCTCACACATGAAATACTAGATGATAAATGTAGTAGGTTGAATAAACTCCATGGGCAAGGATAGCCTCAAAATACCATATTTCTTATCAATGTCCAATGGTAGGTCCTGGTGTATACTAAATTTTTCCCTAGCTATCCTCAAGTCAAACTCTTTCTCCAATTTTTTTCCTTCATGGGGAAATCTAGTGACCTCGGCTATTGCCTCCTTTGATAACTCAATTCTCAGACCTTTAATCACTACGACATCATCCCTTTAGGTGGGCATGAATTGAAGAGCTATCTCTTCATTGAATCCATTAAAACTAAGACAATAATCCAACCATCCTCTTCTCCTAAACATTTCATAACTAAATGCATCTCCCAAAAGAACTTGATGATCAATGGGCTCATTTCTCTATATACATCCACTCATGGTTGATTAAAGCTGAATTGTGGAAAAAACCTAATGTTTCAAAGCTTAGCAGATCAAGATTTAAGATACTAACCTTGGTTTTAAAAAAAAAAATAGTGTGTACTTGGGGAGTTTAATACACCATATCTCATAATATCCTTCTTGCATCAAATTTCATAATTTTCTCTCATGTACAAGTTCATCACCTAAAGACATTGTAAACCATCATTAAAAGTTAAGTAACTACTTTTAATGTCCTTAATTCATAATGACGCAATTGTGGAAGGACATGTCACCAACATCTAATATTAAATATGCACTTATTTCCATTAATCTCAATGCACTTTGAAGGTACATGAGATTTGATTTTTTTTAAAAAGAAAACATTTAAATATTTCCCTCCCCCAACTAAAGAAAGGCATGGGTCCCACTAGGCCAAGATAGGCAAGAGTGAACAATTATAAACAGTTCCAAATTGCAACAAAGCATGAATAAAATAGAATAAAATGCATGCAAAGTTATGCACAAGATACCTAACAATTGTTGCAAGAAAGATGTTTTGGAAATATCACCAAAATTGATAAAGTGATGGGATGGAATGGTAAGATGGAAGAGAGAGAAGGTGAAGTAGAATGGATGCAATGAAGGTACTTCAAAAAAAAAAAGTGTTTATTATGAATGCCTTTATCAAAGTCAAGAAGAATCAAGAGTCAAGCTAGGAGGCTTGGACTCATTGGCCATAGGAATGATACTATCCTCATTATGCTAGAATTGTTATAGGAATTCTTCATAGCTAACTAGTTTATGATAAAGCTTGAGATGTTGTCCATTGACAAGTAGTTTGAAGAAAATACAATCAATGGTAGATAATTGAACTAAATCATTTAGAAATATGTCAACAATCTCATAGGGTCCTCATCTACATGTTTGGAACTTCCCTGGATTATCCTAGTACATTGAGTCATAAAGGAGTGCCCGATCTCCTACAACAAAGATTTTTCATTTAATAAACCTGGCATGCCACTATTTACTCTAGTGTTGACTAAGCTCAATATTGTTCAATATAGATTTCCTCTATTCATCAAGACTGTTTGAACTTAGGATTTAGTCCTATTGGGCAATATTGAGTTCTATCCCAAGCTCTAAGGTAGCCTTCAAGGTTTTATATTCAATTTCCATAGGTATTATTGTTGACTTTCAATAAACAAGTTTGAAGGGAGTAAAACTAGTTGTGGACTTCCAAGTGGTTCTATAAGCCTAGTGAGCTTCAAGAAGGTGTGTGGCCCAATCCTTCCTATGAAGTGAAACAATCTTTGAGAGAATAGGTTCCAACTCCCTATTAGTAATTTCTACTTGACCATTAGCCCGAGGATGATAATTGGATGATTTATCATGTCTGATAGTATACTCCTTCATAAGTTTAGTTATCAAATTTGATGTAAATTGAGTCCCCTAATAAGATGTCAATTTCCTAGGAATGCCAAACTATGTAAAGATGGATTCATAAAAAAGCTTTGCCATGTTGACATCCACGGGGTGTTTCATGGGTTTAGCCTCTACCCATTTGGTTACATATTCAGTGCACACTAGAATGTAGGATTTGCCTTGGGAAGTAGGTTTAATGGGTCCTACAAATTCAATCCCCCATTTTTTGAAGGGTATGAAAAATAATTGAGGCTATAGGGGGATTTCATCTAATTTAGTGGGTCTGCCCATTTTTTGGAACTTGTCACATTTCTTTGTATATCTTGCTACATCCTTGTGCAAGCTTGGCCAATAATACACAATTGTCAAGATTTTGAAGGTTGTTCTTTTAGTTGCAAAGTGACCTCCATAGAGCTCATCAAGACAAGCCTTCAAGACATCATATGTTTCATCTTCTCTTAGAAATCCATGCATGCCTTGATAAGGGCTAGAATAGAACATGAATCTAGCAATCCATGGATAATTAAAGCTCTTCTCTACTAGTAACTTTCTTTCTCAGGTAGATAAGTATACTAGCATTTTTCCTATCACGAGGTAATTAGAAATATCTACATACCATAGGTTTTGTGTGGCCAACAGAAAAAGGTGCTCATTTGGAAAACTATCATCAATGGCTATAGGATCATTAGGGACATGCAATTGAGAGAGAAAGTTGGCTACCATATTAGCCTCACTAGGTTTATCAACTATGGCGATGTCAAATTCTTGCATGAGCAATAACCATTGAGCTAATCTTCCTAAAATTACAAGTTTGTTCACCAAATATTTTATATCAAAATGGTCAGTGTGAACAAATATCTCATCTCTAGTTATATAATGTCTGAACTTATTGAGGGCACAAATGACTACAATTAGTTCCTTTTCAGTGACTATGTAATTAAATTTTGCACCTTGCAAATTCTTACTGATGAAATAAATGACATGTTTAATAGAGTCTACCTTCTAGCCCAACACAACACCAATAGCATAGTTTGATGCATTTCTATGAATGTGAAAAGGTAGGCCCCAAATAGGTCCTCTTGAAACAAGCATTGTGGTAAGTACTTACTTAAGCTATAGGAAGGATGCTGCATAGTTAGAGTCCCAAAAAAATTCAAAATCCCTTTTGAGCAAGTTGTAGAGAGGTGCTACAAATTGATATAAGTTTATAATAAATCTTCTGTAATAGCTAGCATTGCCCAAAAAATTGCATACATCCTTCTACTTCTCCAATGTAGACAAGGTACTAATAACTTCAATCTTTGCTGGATATACTTGGAGGCCCTTAGATGAAATGAATGGCCTAGGACTACCCCTTCCTCCATTATCATAAAACATTTCTCACTATTTAAGGAAAGGTTATAGTCCTGACATCTTTTAAGTACCATTTCTAAATTTTCTTTTTTTCTTTAAAAGTAGCACCATAAAGAGTAAAATCATCCATATAGATCTCCACATAGTTAGAAGAAATATCTAAAAGGATACTGATGATATCTAGTTGAAATGTGGCTAGGGCATTGCATAAGCCAAAAGGCAAGACTGAGTAGGAAATTGTTCCCCATGGGTAGGTAAAAGTTATTTTTTATTGATCTTCTGGGGATATTTTAATTTGATTGTAACCACTGAAACCATCCAAAAAAGAAAAATACTTTTTTCCAGTTAGGTTGTCAAGGACTTGGTCTATAAATGGAATGGGAAATGGTCCTTCTTAGTGGTTGAATTTAGCTCTCTATAATCTACATGAACTCTCCATTTTTCTCCCTTTTTGGGTACTATGACTAGGAGTGGGACCCATTGACTATTAGAGATGGGGTATATAAAACCAACACTTAATAGTTTCTACAATTCATTCTTAACAATATTTTAAGATAGGGTTAACTCTTATCTAAGGCTATTGGATAGGTTTGAAGTCGGGGCTAATATAAATCTTGTGAGTGCAAAGCATAGGATCTAATCCTTTCATGTCCATGCAGTCCCAAGAAAATTCACTTTGATTCTCTTGTAGTAACTACATCATAGCTTCTTGTTCACATTTAGCTCCTTGCTTGGACCAATTTCCATCTTAATAACATTATCTTCCATGAATAATTAGGCAACAAGAGAAGAATCTATCTCATGAGGTAAAAATGAATGGAGAAACTATGAAGCTTATGAACAATGTAATGAATTGAAAGATGGTACAATGGTTTCTAAGATACATTCAGCTTAAGGACACATTGGAGATTTTGTTCCATATTCATTCAGAATAATAGATGAAATTATTTCATCTTCTTCTTGAGTAGCTATAAATGATACTCTACCTATCATCATCAACTAATGGATAGAATTAGCTTCTACATCATCACTACCCAAGTCTAGCTAGATTACATGGTCATCTAGTATCAATGGTTAAGTAGGGGAGTATAAAGCCAAGTTCTTGGTATGATCATCATTGGATATTGTCAACTTCCCATATCGACAAGCTATATAAGCATCTATAGTGGCTAACCATGGTCTCCCTTAGATTAAAGGATATCCTCCCATAGTAGCCTTTAGGTAGATAACAACAAAACCAACTAGATATTCCCAAGAATTTAGGGTGAATATAACATCTTCTATCATCCAATCTGGTTTAATGGTAGAGCTATTAGCAAGTTGAAGGATATTGGGGGTCTCTCTGAGGCCAATCATATGCAAAAAAGATAGTACCTCCTTTTTCATGACATTAATAGATGCTCCTAGTTCAACCAAAGCATTTTGAACTTGGATCTCATGAATAGTGATTGTAGCTACAAGACTTCCAGGGTCAAAGTATTTGGGTATAGTTAATTTTTCTAGCATTAAGTCAGACAATTGTCCTAGGACATGAATGGTTTTTGGATCTTTCTTCCTTCTTGGTTGCTTAATGCATGCTTTCTTAGTAGCTTTAGTATAGGAAGGAAATTCCTTAATAGCATCCAAGAATGGTATTTTTACTATCATTTGTTTCAACTAATTAAGAAAATCAATAACTGCATGGTTCACCGTGGGCTGGCCTTGTTCTATCAACCTACAGGGAAATGAAGATTCTTTGGCTACAGGAGAGGTATGCTAATTTTACTCATCTATATGCTTAGTTAGAGGATCCTCAATTTTAGTTATTATAGGTTTTTGGGGTGCAGGAAGAGTGCTAGATGATCTTAAGTGAATATCACTCAATGAGATGGCAAAGAATTGTTGTTAAGCCTATTATTTAGTATTGTTTGGATTAGGGTAATGTTGAACTAGTAATTGGGTCTTCTTGGAAGGAGTATTGGTGGATATAAGAGGAAGAATTAGAGATTGTTGCTGAGCTAGTGGTAGTAGGGTTGGTTGAATAGATTGGATGCTCCAATTTTGAGGTTGCTGCCAACCCTAGTGAGGTTGTTGCAAACTATGTTTTCTGCTAAAACTAGTTTTTTGAAAAATTTTCCATTGATTTTTATTATTATAATTTTGAAGAGGATCTTTTGGCATACCTTTTTTTGAGCCCATGGCTTTCTTTGAGTGACATAAAATAGCTCTCCATTTTCATCAATGGCTTTGAACTCAGTTGGCATTGGTTGTATCTCCACACTTGCAACAAGCTTACATCTATAATGCTTTTTCTTTTCTCTACAAAGTGGATGGTATTCACTCAACATGACATCAGCTTCATCTTTCTTCCTTCAGGCTTGCATGGATTCTAACTGAGTGGCTAAATCATTAATTATGTCTTGCTTGAAGTTTGATAGTAAATTAGATAACTCCATCTTGGATACTCTTGAACTACCATTGGACTTATGTGGCAGGTCTCTAAGTCTCCTACCTTTCTTCATAGTAGCTCTAGAATAATCCAAGAATATACTTTGCATATTAGTCCATGTATTTTCAGTGATATCCCCTCCTACCATAAGGTCTTGAGCTTCAATGCTTCCTTCATTTACACCTCTTAGAAAAAGATGTTTCTTTGACTCATTCAGTTGATGTTGTGTGTTACACTATAGGTCGAACATGAATCAGGAAACATAATCTTCCAAGGTTCTATCATCCTTTTGGGACATTTTGAAAATGTCATCCCCTTCTAAATCTTGACCCCTATAGTATTCCTTATACTTTGTGAGAAATAGATTGCTCATTGTAGGCCAATCTGCTACAACATTGGCACCCAACCCCATGAACTATCTCAGAGTGGCTTCTTTGAGGGTAGAAGGAAACAAATTCAATTTGTGAACATTAGTTGTATATTTATAGCTTCTACATAGTATGTCTAACTCAAAGAGAAAGGTTTTAGGGTCTTCAGTGATCAAACCATAAAAATTGGGGAGTGTAGTAGCAAATATGTTTTTTAAATTTTGGTTACCTTGCTAAGGAGAAATAGGAAAAGGAAATTTTGGTTGGGGCTAAGCCATTCCTAGAGGGGGTTATTATTAGTGGTGCTTGATAGATGATAAGAGCAAGTGCGTTATCTTTGTATTTATGTTTGGCAAAGAGATCATTCAGATGCAAGGATTCATCAAAGGATAAGGGTATTTTTTCTTGAGAAGTAACAAATGGATTTTCAAAAGTTCTTCTTCATTCTCACTGTGAGGTTCTTCAGGTTTAGGATTGAAAATGTCTTCCTGAATATTACACAGAAGAAATCTCCCAAAGGGATCTCTTCTTCTATGCATGAAAAATAATGCAAAATTTAATCTAACATAATGACTTTAGGGTTGAATTAGATTGACAACTTCCCCGAAAATGGAATAATTTTTTTTTGGTTAGCTAAATAACTTAGTAACAAAGGATTGAAAATCCTTCTACATTGACTCTATGATTAGATAGAATCATGTATGTTCCTAAGAATAACATATTGATTTAATTTTATTTTGTCAAATTGAGAGTGTAAGCTTCAATTGACTACAAAGTATATGCTCTGATTCCTCTTTAAGTCATTACAACTAAAATAGGAAAGAAATTCCAAAAGAAACTAATCTAGTGATGCATGGAGCTCCCCTTAATACCATAAAATCATAATAAAAACATAGAAACAACATAAATTACAAGAAAATATGAACTTCTTATTTGCATTATAAATGTAGAATTATAGAATTCATAAGTACAATATGCTAACCCACATGGGTGCCTTTAGTACAATAATTTGCAAGACAATTTGTGAACTATCACCTAGAGCTATCCTAGACAATGTTCAGACCTTTCTTAACTATGAAGTTTTATGCTACCTAGGAAGGTTCTAGATGCTCAAACTTAATACCTAGGGCTAGTAGATCCTGACAATACACATAGAGTCAGCCAAATACATCTTTGACAAATTATTTTTGAAATTTTGGCAGCCCAACTTCTGAAGGCCATAACTCATTAACCGTTGCTCTGATTGGCCACTATAACCACTTTTTGGAAATACCAACTCTTGATCTATAGGCTTAGAATCATGCTAGCACCCTTCTATTGAGTTTTTGGACCTCATATAAACAATATAAGGCCTCCAACAGTGAGCTTGAAGATTTTTCGACAAATGTTTCCACCAAAAATATGCAATAACTTCTCCTATACTTAAGCTAGAGTAATGAGATTTTTATGGTAGGCTTATATCTCTAAAATGAACCTTCCTATAGAAAATGAGAACATTTTGAGCTCATATGAAAAACTTACTAAAAATAGTATGTTTCCATAAATAGTAATAACTCTGTCTACTAGCCCTTATTAAAATAGAAAAGACTAAAAATAAAATATTTTTTTGGGTGATGCAAGATTGCCCTTACACCCAGGATGCTCCTGCATGAGACACCCAAGGTAATTTGAGAAGTAACCCTGTCACATCTCAGGTGTTTAGAGGAAAATTTAGACAATTGACCTCCTCCTTTTCTAGCCATTATGAATCCTCAATTGGTCTCCCTTTCCTTTTCACTAGATATTCCTCATAAGTTATATTTTTGGTACTTTTTCCAACACGACTATATATTATCTTCTCAATCTCTTTTGTAGTTGAACTAGCTACTGGAATGATCCACTACACTTCTATAACTTCATCTCCATCACCTCCTTCATAATACTCTATCAAATCTAAAATATTAAATACTAGTAAAATATTCAATTCAACAAGTAACTCCACTTCATATGCATTGCTAGAATAATGCCTCTTCACTATCTTGCATGGTCCAAACTGCTTCATCTTCAACTTATTATATGTACCCACTAGAAAATGCTCCTTTCTCAAATGAACCATGACTTCATCTCCAATCTAAAATTCCTTATATCTCCTTTTCACATCTAACTTAGCCTTATACTATGTATTCATCTTTATGATGTGCTTCCTCACCTCCTCATGGATGTTCTTCAAATGTTTAGCAAAATCTTCTACTTCAACACTACTTATCTCTCCTTTATCCAACTACCTTAGTTCAGAAGCATTTTTGGGACTACTCCCATATACAATCTGGAATGGTGATTTACTAGTACTCCTCTTAACAAAATTATTATATGCATATTCTACCTGTGGTAAAATCATATCCCTTCATTTTGGTTTATCTCCAACCAAGCATCTCAGCAAGTTTTCCAAACTACAATTCATAGCTTTTGTCTATCCATTAGTTTTTGGATGATGTAATGAACTAAACTTCAAATATATCTTCAACTTCTTCCACAATGTATGCCGAAAAAACCCAAAAAATTTGGTATTACGATGAGAAACCATTCTCTTTGGTAAACCATGTAATCTCACCACTTCTCTGAAAACAACTCTACAACATGAAAAACATCACTAGTCTTCTTGCAAGGAATAAAATGTGCCATCTTTGAAAACTTGTCAACCACCACAAAAATAGAATCATGCCCATGTTGTGTCCTCAGTAATCCAAGAATAAAATACATGCTGATATCCTCCCATGGCTTCTCTAGTATAGGTAATGGCTGATACAACCCTATATTTTGCTTCACTCCTTTCACCATCTGACATACTCTGCAACTTTGTAAAAACTTCATGACATCTTGCTACAATTGTGGCTATTAGTAAATTTCAGCAACCAAAGCTCTGGTTTTATCTCTTCCAAAATGTCTAGCCAATCCTCCACTATGCTTCTCCTCGATGAGATTCTCTCTCATTGAACTTCTAGGAATGCACAACTAGCTTGCTTTGAATAATATATTATCATAGATCATGAAATATAACCACTTTTTCCTATCAACTGTAATAGGTTC
This sequence comes from Cupressus sempervirens, assembly GCA_028749045.1. Taxonomy (NCBI): domain Eukaryota; kingdom Viridiplantae; phylum Streptophyta; class Pinopsida; order Cupressales; family Cupressaceae; genus Cupressus; species Cupressus sempervirens. The sequence goes on along the minus strand of CM053793.1, from coordinate 558,655,636 downwards.
TATACATGCCTTACGTGCATCACCAAAATTAGGATCATTTGGATACAATGTACTAAGTTCCTTGAACCCAACCACCTCTATCTGCATTTCTGCTAGCAAAAGTTGTCTTCTACTAAGAGCATCTACAACTTTTTTAGACTTCCCACTCCTATGTTTCAAAAAAAATGTATACCTCTCCTAAAATTCAACCCACTTTAAATGCCTTTGATTCAATTTTCCTTGACTATTCAAATATTGTAAAGCTTGATGATTAGTATACAAAAAAAACTCCTTAGGAAGAAGATAGTGCCTCATTTCTTTAATGCTTGAACTATAGCATAAAATTCCTAATCATAAACAAAATATTTTCTTTTTGTATCATTTAACTTCTCACTAAAATAAGCAATAGGTCTACCTTCCTAGCTCAAAATAGCTCCTATTCTAGTACTGCTAGCATTGCAGTCAACTCAAAACACCTTGTTAAAATTAGGAAGTGCTAAAATAGGCTACTCAGTAACTTTCTATTTCAATAGATTGAAACTCTTATCTAAACCGATAGTCCACTTAAACTCTTTTCTATCCTCTCTCATTGTTTCAATCAATGGTCCACAAATACTACTAAAAATTCTTATGAGCTTTCTGTAAAATGTAGCCAATCCATGAAAAGATCTTACTTTTGTTGCACTCCTTAGAGTAGGTCATTCAATGATAGCCTTCACTTTCTTTGGGTCCATTTTTAGACCTTCTCCTAAGACTGCAAATCTCAGGTACACCAACTCTTTCTTTACAAAACTACACTTCTTCAAGTTTATCAACAACTCTTCTTTCCTCAACTTATCAAACACCTTGCAAATATGAATCAAATTCTTCTCTAATGTCTTACTAAAGATCAATATATCATCTAGGTAAACAATGACAAACTTACCTAGAAACTCCTATAGTACCTCATTCATGAGCCTCATGAAAGTGCTTGGTGCATTGGTTAGCCCAAAAAGCATGACTAACCACTTATATAGTCCTTCCCTTGTCTTGAAAGTAGTCTTCCACTCATCACCTTCTCTGATACAAATCTAATGGTACCCACTCTTTAGATCTATCTTTGTGAAATACTTAGCTCCACTCAAATAGTTCATAATATTATCCATCCTTGGCAATAGAAATCTATACTTTATTGTGAACTTGTTGATAGCATGAGAATCTATGCATATCCTCCATTCTCCATTCTTTTTTGGTACTAATACTATTGGTATAACACATGGACTCAGACTCTCTCAAATTAACCCATTCTGCAACAACTCATGAAATTGCCTATTCAACTCTTCAATTTTGGTTGGTGTCATTATGTGCACTACCTTGTTTCAAAAATTGGCTCCTAGAACCAAATCCATTTGGTGACTCATCTTCCTCACTAGGTGTAATCCTTCAAGTACATTATCTAATATGATATAAAAACTCTCTCAACATATCTGCAACTTCTATAGGTACCTCCTCTACTTCTTCTTTACTATCTTTAGGAATTATAGAAAACACATATGCTCATGCTTCATACCATTAAGAAACTCTTTTCCATCAACAAAACATATTCTGATAGCACCCTTTTCTTCTTTATCCTTCAATAGCTTCAACTTATGTTTCACTCCATCCTTAGTTAGAGTGTAGGTATTTGCTTGCCTATCATGTACAACATGCTTTTCAAACTTCTACGGCCTACTCAACAACATATGACATATGTCCATAGGTATGATATAACATAGTACCTCATTTTGATAACTTCCAATCTTGAACTTCATTGAGCATTGCTCATTGACCATGACCTTATGGTCATCTTGCACCCAAGCAATATGATATGGATGTAGGTATTTCTACCTTTTTAGCTTCAACTTGGTGACCATCATTTCTAACACTAGACTGTCAACACTTCCACCATCAATGATCACATCACAACACTTATCTTCACATCTGCACCTTGTGTGAAAGAAGCTCCTCACCACTCAACAAGACTCTTTAGTTAACTAGGACTTCTCCTCTTTCAACATCTTTAGAATGTGAGGATCTAGCATCTTCATCAACATGTGCAACTCTTTCCTAACCTTCTATTCTTTGATCTATCCTTCCTTGGCACTAGGTATATTCAAATGCTCTACCTCCTTGTTCTCTATAGTGAAAACATTTTCTATGGAAGCCTCCTCTTCTAGATCCTTGTCCTCTACCTCTTCCTCTTTGATCTCTATTATCCTAATCATGGAAACAATTGAAATTTTTTCCCCTCTAGTTTTGACTGCTACTTCCAGCCCCATCCTTGTTCTTTTAATCATCATTATGACCACCATAAGATCATCCACTAGAACTTCCACCATGACCTCTTCTATTGTTCTTATTGTCAAACTTCTTGCTCAGTTTCTCCTTAACTCTTAAGAAAAACTAGTATGCCTCCTATTTACTACTCATTTGAACCAAACTTAGGTCATCTTGAATGCTTGGACTTAACCAATTAAGATAATGAGAGACATTTTCCTTATTAGCTTTTGTATGGCCGGTTCTAGTGAGAACTCAATAGAACTCTTCAGTATACTCTTGAATAGATTTTCTTTCTTGGTTCAACCTTTGCATCTTCTTCAATAGATAAAGCTCATAATCCATGGAAATGAATTGTTTCTTTAGTTTATATATAATCTAATCCCATCTAGTCATTTTGTCCTTTCCCTTTCTATTTCACTCCAACTAAACCTCTTGCCACTAGATCTTCACATGTCCCTTTAGTTTTTCCTTCACAAACATGACCCTATTAGGATCATCAATATCTTTGTACTCAAAGTACTCCTCTAGTTCATTGATCCAATTGATCAACTCTTCTAGTTTAAGATTTCCTGAAAACGTGGGAACCTCAAACTTAGGTCTTTTTCCAATCTTAGAGATGGCCCTAAAAATCCACTCTTGCTCTAGGTCTAGAACTACCTTTTCTCTAGCATTTTCTTCTACTTTGTCCTCATCCTCGATTTCATCTCTCATAGGAAGATTTATTCATTTTCACATTTGTTCTTCCAATGCTTGCATTTTCCTTTGGAGGGCTCAAAAACCCTTAGGTGTAACACCTATAGCTCTTCTACCATGCTCTCTTCATGGAGGCATTTTCATGTCTCTATTGAAACCCTAATGCAAACTACCTCATAGTTGGTGATCTATCTACATGCTCAACTCAAACCATGGTCTTGGTGCAAACTACCTCATAGCCAACAATCCATCCACACACTCAAGAACTCTAGCTCTAATACCACTTGATGTAGAGAGCTCCCCTTAATACCATAAATTCATGGAAAAAATATAGAAAAAACAAAAATTGCGAGAAAATATGGACTTCTTATTTGTATAGAAAATGTGAAATTACTAGATTCATAAGTACAATATGCTAACCCACATGGCCACCTTTCGGACAATAATTTGCAAGACAAGCTGCAAACTATCACCTAGAGCTTTCTAAGACAATATTTGGGCCTTGCTTAAATAGGCAGTTTTATTCCACTCAAGAAGGTGTTAGATGCTCAAACTTAATAACTAGGGTTGACAGATCCTAACAATACACATAGAGTCAGCCAAATAAATCTTTGACAAATTATTTTAGAAATTTTGGTAGCCCAATTTTTGAAGGCCATAACTCACGAACCATTACTCTAATTAGCTATTATAACCACTTTTTAGAAATGCCAGCTCTTGATCTACAAGCTTGGGACTACACAAGTATCCTTTTGTCGAGATTTTGGACCTCATCCAACACTCTAAGGCCTCCAATGGTGAGCTTGAAGATTTAAAAAAAAAAATTTCCACCAAAAATCCGCAATAACTTCTCTGATACTTATGCTAGAGCAATGAGATTTTTATTGTAAGCTTATATCTCTTAAATGAACCTTCTTGTAGAAAATGAGAACATTCAAAGCTCATATGACAAACTTATTAAAAATAGTAAATTTCCATAAATAGTAACTACCCTATCTACTAGCCCTTATTAAAATAGAAAAGACTAAAACTAAAATATTTTTTGGGTGATGCAAGATTTCCCTTACACCTAGGATGTTCTTACATTAGCTAGGAACTAAAACAATATTCTGTCTTAAAGCTTAGAGTAATGTTGCAAACAATATCTTTACTTATACACCTATGCTACAAAAATAATTCAATGATTCTATTATCAATGGATACAAGAACAATAGATTTCTACTATGAAAAAAAAAAAAAAAAGAAATAAAATATATTCTAACAAAGAAATTCACTCACCAAGTGGCCCTCCTTTAGATGAGTGAACAGAAAAATTATCAAATCTGAAGGTGGAAACTTGAACGCTGTATTCTATTCATTCATAATAAGAGATTACAAATAAAAATAAGATTACACACTACTGAATGAAATAATCTATTCTATCTTTTGGTCAAAACTTGGAAAAATCTCCTTTCAAGGTTAGAACAAAAATTATTTAAAGGAAAGCTCCAACAACTTCCTACTTGTATGATCACTCATCAATGAGGATCAATTAAAAATCATAAATTTCACTACAAAAATGTTAATAACTATGATTTGACTCCTCCAAGAATATAGTAGGTTGAGGAAGCTATATGCGTGTGATGCTATAATAGAAATCACACCATATTCTGCTTATTGTGGTGATTCATCAATCTGGTCAACCTTGACTTAGTGTTAAAATATTGACTTGAATATGCATAGAAAACACCTACAAAACATTAAAAGAAACAACTTCTACATACATACATACATAAATACATACATATATAGTCATTTCATCATCTTGATGTTAGAAAAGATATAATGTTCAAATTATCACTGTTGCAAATCCTATGGCTATAGGAAGGAACCTATGCAAATATAGCAAGGATAATGAGATATTTATCAACATATAATATTCCTTCATTAAACCATAGAAATCCATAGATTCAAGTAAACACAACATATCTAAACAATCTATAATTCAATCTTTATGTCTTAACATATAAATAATATATTCATGAAAACATAAGTTCTTTTGCTTAAACCATAGAGTCATCAAATGTTTCTTGCAACATAATTTTCTAAAAACAAGATAAAAGGTTCTCAAAATTATGACCTTTTTGAGGCTCATCAATAGTATTCACTTTCTCTGGGTCCATTTTAGACCTTCTATTGAAACTACAAATTAGAGGTATACTAACTCTTTCTTCACAAAACTGCAATTCTTCAGGTTAGTAAGAAATTTCTCTTCCCTTAACCTCTCAAACACCCATGAATATGCATTATATGCTCCTCCAATGTGTTAGTGAAGGTCAAAATATCATCTAGGTAGAAAATAGAAAAAGCTTACCCATACATTCTTTCATTACCTCATTCATGTGTTGTATGAAAGTGCCGAGTTCATTGGTTAGCCCAAAAGGCATGAGTAACCACTCATACTATCCATTTTTCCCTTGAAAGTAGTGTTCCATTATTTTCTTCTCTAATCCAAATCTGATAATATCTATAATTTAGATCTATCTTTGTGAAATACATTGTTGCACTCAAAAAAATCTATAGTATCATCCATCCTTAGCAATGGAAATCTATACTTGATTGTAATCTTATTGATAGCCCTAGAATCTATGCACAATTTTTCATTCTCCATTCTTCATTGGTTCTAATACTGTTAATACAACACATGGGCTTAGACTCTCTCAAATCAACACCTTCCACAATAACTTCTATACTTGCATACTAAACTCTTCACTTTGTGTTGGTGTCACTTTGTGTGTTGCCTTATTTAACAAATTAGACCCTAGAATAAAGTCTATTTGATGAATGGTCTTCCTTACTAATAGTAATCCATTAGACACATTATCATATACAATATCTTAAAACTCATCCAAAAAATCAATAACTTTTTAGGGATATATTCAACTTCATCTTTAATAGCTTTTAAAATTATAAAAAAACATATGTGCTCATGTCTCATACCTTCTAGGAACTTCCTTTCGTCAATAAAGTATATTCTAAAATTACTAGATAACTCCCTTTCTATGTCCTTCAATGACTTTAGATAATGTCTCACTCCATCCTTTATTAGGGAATATGTATTTACATGACCATCATGTAAAATAAAAATGTTGAATTGCTACAACCTACCCAAAAATATATGGTATGCTTCCATGGGTATGGCATCATATAATATCTCTCATGGTAGAGCCTATTGTTGAACTTTACTATGTACTGCTCATTTACCATGACCTTATGATCATCCTACACCTAGGAAATTTGTTATGAACATGGGTGTTTATGCCTCTTGAGATTAAAATTTGTGACCTTCTTCTCTAAAACCAAATTGTTAGTGCATCCACTATCCATAATCACATCACAACACTTATCCTCACACTTACACCTAGTGAAAACAAAAACTTTTTCTTTTCTCAAGTTCATTCTCACTACTCATTGGAACTCTTTTATTAGTTAGGACTTCTCATTTTTCAACATCTCAATAATATGATAATTTACCATCTTCATCCACATGTGGGAATCCTATCTAGCCTTCAGTTCTGCTATATTTCCTTCTTTGGTATTGAGAAAATTCATATGTTCTATGACCTTCTTCTCCATAGTGAAAACATGTTCCACAAAAGACTCCTCTTCTAAGTCCTTGTCCTCTTCATCTTTTGGAAATATTCAAGACTAAGCTAAGTTACTAAGAGGGGAATGGTGAATTAGTAACTTCTAAAACTTCAATAATTTTAACTCTTAATCCAACAATCCTATTAGCATATAGTCCATCACATATAAACTGATCTAATTGCATGCATAGGAAACTAAAAACATGAAAGCATTCATAACACTATGAAACAAAAATTTGGTTACCCAGAAACCTTCCAAATAGAAACTAAAACTAGGGTGGGGATGATACCCACAAACTTTAGTACTGCAATATAAAGTTAGCTTATTAAAGCTTACAATGATCACTTCTGATGATTGCCCTATTAGGAGCAATAAGGACTGCTATGTACACCTTGTGAAATAATTTACAAATATACAATTAAGTATGCACTCGATAAAGAGATTTAAAAAAGATTATTAGGTCTACTTTGTGAAAGGATTTGATTGATCCACCTATTAGGATGAAATACTAGATGATCTTTGATCTACAACTTGGTTTGTTGAATGAGATTCTTTAAAGTACTAATCACCTTGCTGTGATAAATATGTCTTTGCTAATCCTTATACTGCTATAGCCTTTTCAATTTTCTCTTTCTTGTCTTTCTCTTATTATATTTGCTTACATTGAATTCATATTCACATTTCTTACACACTTGGATATGATACAATTCATTTCATATATATCAATCCAATTATATAATTTACAAAGTCAACCCACATGAAGGCATTTGGGTTCTGAAGATTGACTCGGTGAGGTTCTTATACTCAACATCCACTATCAATGCTTAGCAGCATCATGTAATTGGTAGATGTAGAATCTCAATCCATACTAATCACTTCCACATAGTCTTGAACTCGGTTTGCACTAGTGACTCGGTAGATACTCTGAAACTCATCATATAGACTGAGTCTCTTGATTTGCATTGTATGACTTGGTAAACACTATCACTTCGAGCTTGGTATAAACTAAGTCACTTGGTTAACAATGAGTAGCTTAGTTAATAGTGGTAAACTCAACATACACTAGGATACTATTGATCTTCACTATAACTATGACTACTTGGTAACCACTAAGATTTGTCCATAGGACTTAGTAGCAACTGTAGAACTTGGTGATAATTGAAATTCTTTGCAAACACTAATAGATATACAAAGAGCTTGGTAGCTATGTACAATCTAAATAAGTGTGTGTCACTAATAAGAAATTTGATTGATATGTCAAAAATCTCCCCCTTTGGCATTAGTTACAAATACACTTATCAACCAAAACTAAATTCAAAAGGTTTCTTGAATACCTTTTATCCATCACCTTGTGATACTAGCTCGGTAGAGTATACTATTTTTGAGATTTTTCAAAATTGATTTTGTAAGGGATATATATGTATATGGTAAGGTTCTACTATATAGCATACTATACATCTTCAGGCTATATGCAACATATCTCTTTGTACATAACTTACTCCCCCATTGATTTATCAACTTATTGCATGATCTTCCTCATAATATGTCTTTATCCATACATGTATCTTTTATCTTTTCTCCCCCTTTTTGACATTAATGGGAAAGATGCATTCTATTTATTTACATTGTAACACCAAAATGAGATAAAAAATCTGAATGTACCTTGAGAATGATTGCCAAGGTGTTATCACAATTTTCTTATAGGACCTTGCATGTGTGAAGTGCAATTTGGACCTCTATTGACAATTCTATCATATGATCTACAATGGAGAAATTATTGTCATGGATAAGAGTTTTTGAGTGTATAATATATTTTTGTAGTGCATCCATGATGGGAAGAATCATATTTTGTATATCTATTAATGTTGATCTTATCCTTGCTTCTTCTCTAAGCAATTTTTCTTGCATATCTAACAAAAAACTTATGCTTTGAAAATGTGCAGAGCTTGAACTAGGGTCAAGTTGCAGCTATTGAGCAATAGCTTTTAAATCTTCATGTATTTTGGACAATTTTTCCTTTATTTCTTTAGTGAACTCAAAAACATCACATAGCTTTCCAAAAAGTGATGACACATTTGTACAAGATGCTTCTAAATTGCCCAAAATTGTAGAAAGTTCTACTTGATAAATCGCTATCTACCGAGCAATGTGCTCCAACACTTTGTTATCAAACTTCTTCTCTACTTTTTGAACTAACTTATCTTGTCCCTCAATATCTTCATTAAATTTTTGTACTACCTCTACTAACTGATACAAAATTGGCTGAGAAGAGTCAACCTCAATACCTATGGCCTCTACCAGAATCTTCTTTGCATCTTCAATTATTTTAACTTCCTTATCTCTCTCCTCTCTTAGTTTTTTCTATTTAGCCTTCTTCTAGAGGAGTTTACCAAATAACTACATTTGGTCTAAAGTAAGCATGGAAATGAGTTTTACTTTCTGGATTAGATTATGTATAATTTTTTACCATCAAGGTTTTGGATCATACTACATGATCCATCATCAAGATGCAAGAGAACAAGAAGAACAAAAAATGATGATGGATCATGTAGTATGATCTGAAACATTGATGGTAAAAAATTATACATAATCTAATCTAGAAATTAAAACTCATTGTCATGGATTGTGGAAATCTTATAGATCTAAAGCATGGAAATGTCCCAATTTGGGATAACAATTTCCTCGTCTAAATCAATTTCTTCCTCCAGCTCTTTACCTTTACTATAAAAAATTTGTGCTCGGTTGAACCTTGGGCTCAATTGTCCTTAGACTTATTGCTTTTGCACCTAGAACAGAAATAGTTGTAGACATGCTAGGAATAGTTGTAAAAACTGATACTAAGCTTATTGAAGGAATATTTATAGAAATACCTAAAGAATCCAAAATTGGTGTGCTCAAAACTAAAATGCTCAAAATTAATGTGGATAAAACTAAAGTACTCAACTCAATTAATAAAGGAAGAGTCTGTAGCTTGGTAGCTAAAGTGGAGGTTACTTGTATCAGTGATGTGCTCAGTTGAGTAGGAGGAAAGGGTGATTAGACATTTGGATTGACATTGGTGGTCACAATTAAACTTGCTCAGGCTATCTCTATGCTTGATGTGGTCACTGGTTTGCTTGGAGAGTGAGGAAGTGAAGCAATGACTGTTGTAGCTATCTTAACTAGATTAGTCTCCTCATCATCTTGCTTTTCTTCCTTGATAACCTCTTGTCATTGATCCTTTTTATCTTCTTCATTGTCAATATGAGTTACTTCTTCGTCATCATCATCTTTAACATCAACTAGAAAATCACTTGGTTTATGTAATAGATAAATATTCTTCCAAGTGTTTGTTACATTCCTTGCAACATGCTTAATGTCCTTAATCAAAATTAGACAATTATTAAACTTCAAAGTCAATTTTTCTTCATTTTTCTTCAATGACTCTTTCACCTCAACATTTGATATACTCCATAATAACTACCTCAAGGTTTTCCCATAAATGTCTTTGATAGTTTGCATGGCATAATCCCATCTTGGCTTTATCTTTTCCAACAAATCATTAGGAATTTGAAAAGCAAGCTGGTCTACTGAGTATTTCCATTTTCCCATCTTATACATCACCAAATATTTGATCTACTTCTATTCCTCTATTGTCTTAATTTCATGTTTTAATGATTTAAAATTTGGTATTCTAGCTCCTACTTCTAGATCTTTTAATCTATCTTGGAAGGTGGGTGGAGGTTTTATGAATACAATGTCTCCTCCTTCCTTGTCAGATTTCTTCCTTAAAGATCTTCTTTTGTATACTAAAATGGATGGCTTTTGGGGGTTGGTGATAATCACTTTGATTTTCTTCCTTAGTGGATCTTCCTCTTTAGATTCTTCCTCATCCTCTACTTGCACATCCTCTGCTTCCTCATCTTCACCTTTTCCCTTAGTTAAGAAAAGGGTAGAACTAGATTTCAGTTTTGCAATTCTCTTCTTTCCTTTGTTCACTACCCCAAGAAGCTTTATTTCAAGCTCAATCCTAGCCTTTGATCCATCATATGTTCCAAATTATGTAGCCTTAGGATCAACTGGCTCATTGACAAGAACTTCAATGATGTCTTTAGTTTCATCAATATTAACCTCATAACCAAGATATTTTACCCACACAATTCTAGGCTTAACTACCTGGATGTACGCTTTGTCACAATCCATCATGAAACATACATCATCCTTATAATCCTTATCTAGTTTCTTGGGGATTCAAAACCTATTGTTCATTTTCTCTTTGAATACATAAAATTAATTATTTATAATACTATTGTAATTTTCACCCATTTTAGCAATAAACTCATTTATCTAACTTAACATAGGCACATCTTTTCTCCAAACAACAATGCCTTTAGAAGGGAAGAATTTTTGAACATAAAAGAATAGAAAAGTTAACAAGGAACCAAACTTACATGGGTTATCCTTTATAGTTCTTATGCTTTCCATATTTTTGTTGAACTATTTCAACAATAGCTCGGCAAGGTCAAATGACAAGTTGTTCTTTACCACCTTGTATGCCAAGTCCACAGCTTCACATGACACACTATTTAACTTGCTAGAGCTATATATCTTATGTGCAATAATGTGAATACCAAAATTCAATTCCATCTTAGAAACACTGCTATTTTTCATTCCTCTACCATCCCATTCTACTAGGGTTTTCCTTTCCAATTCTATTTGACCTAGGATTTTTATGATTTTTTCCTTGGCTATCATTGGGAGTAGTGACTCAATGAAGCATCTTCTTTGTGATCAACACTGGTTGTTCCAACCACAACTGACCATTATGCACCTAGTTGAGGATAAACTTAATCCATTTAAAAACTCATTATGCACCCTTTGGTTTCTAGGTGTTGGTGCTTGGGTTTCAAAACTCCATTTAAACATAGTTGGCCTAGGGCATCATCCATTTCCAATGTACCAATTTCTTGAATAACACATTTGAAATGAGTGTGAATTTGTTGATTAGAAGTACCTTTGGAGGGATTTGACACTATGCTCCACTTTGATCTAGGGTTTTGGTGACCACAAGAGTGAGCTTGAAATCAAGTGCTTTCCATTCCACTCCATGAACCAACATGTCAGATCCTTACTTAACCTTACTATTGGATGCCATCATCACTTGGTAGGGTTTGAGGGAATTCAAAAAATTTCACTAGAAATTCACTCAAATTGCTTGGAAGCTTAGAAGATCACATGTTTGCAATAGCACTCAAAATTTCATGGTAAGAAATGACTTTTATTTCATGCTTTTTGTTAAAAATTTTGTCATAAATGCTCAATACAAAATGTAGATCGACTGACATCACATTGATAGACTATCATCCACTATGTTTGCATTGAGCACTCAATAATGTCTTCATGAATCAATAATCATAAACATCTTTATCACTCCCAACCTTGCTCAGTAGAGTTTGTGACCCAACCTCACTCGGTAGAGAAGATAACTCAATAGAAACTTGTACTCGATGATCCCTTTGTATCCTAAATACATTTTTGGATCATTTTTCTCTTTCAATCTGGAAATGTTTTCGATATCTTCTTTGATAGCATAGTTCCAATTTCTCTTATAAGAACTTAAGCAGAAATGATAGAGTCACCCAATTCTTGAGTGACTTGATCATCATTACTTAGACTTGTATCCTCGATAGACTTAGGAACCAATTGTTGTCTCATTTTTTTAAAGATGTTATCAACTTTTTCCTTTTTCTCTTCTTCAATTATACTAATATTCATGCAGTTCTTGGCAAGATGACTAAGTTCTGTACAAATGAAACATCTTTTAGTAGTGTCTCTTTTCCTCAAATGATGCTTTACACAATTTATTTCAATATGTAAAAATTCTCTACAATAATGACATCTACACTAGGTGTTGTAGTCCCAACCAATTATTCTTTTACAATTTTCTCTATTGGACTCAATACCTTGGTTTTGCATTCTGATGACTTGTGTCCATGTTTCTTACATTTGTGAAAATTTCCTTTAAATCTTGGTTTCTCTTTGCATTCATTATCCTTATGACCATGCTGATTGTAGTTGTAGCATTTTTCATTAAATTTTTCTTTTCCATTGCTCCAACATGTGTTTGATGTATGACCAATCTTACTACAATAATTACAAGTAGGTCTTTGGTTCTTTTGAGCTCCTTGCTTGAATGATTCTCCTTCTTCTATATATCCAATTCCAGCTTTTCCTTTTTTCCTATAGAGGTTTTGCTCACTTAATTGATTCATGTCTTCTTGTGATTTCATCATTCTTTCATTGACTTGCCTCTCAGAGTTTAGATCATTCTGTAATCTTTCATTGATTTTCCTTTTATAATTTAGATCATTCCTCATTCTTTCATTGATTTTCCTTTCAGAATTTAGATCATTTCTCATTCTTTCATTTTCAAATTTTAGTCTCATAATTTCCTCATTTTCATTGGATAGCTAATCAATAAGGTCTACTTGCTGAAGGGATTGCTTTTGAATTTCATTGTTCCTTCCATCTATCTCTTCTTTTATCTTATTTTTCTATTCCATGACTCGACATAACCTTACTGCCTAAATTTCATGCTCTTTTAAAAGTTTTCTTACCTCTTCTTATAGGGAACCATTCTTTTCTAGGAGTTATGTGATTGCTTCATTAAGCTCATCTGAATTGCTTGAATGAAGGTCTTCAATTCTTTCTTCAATGTAGAGATGATCATTCATTTGAATTGCATGTTCTTTTCTTCCTTTTAGGGATTGAGAGAGTTGCTCCTTTTCTTTCTTGAGTTGGGCAATGACCATTTCCAAATCTAGCTTCTCATTGTCAATAGCTTTGTCAAGTCTAAATATCTTGATGGCTTAGATCTTTGCTCAAGTTGTTAAGCTTTCTCTTGAGAACCACAATGCTCTGATACCAGTTGTTAAAAATATTCAAGACTAAGCTAAGTTATTGAGAGGCAAGTGGCGAATCAATAACTTCTAAAACTTCAACAATTTCAACTCCTAATCCAAAAATCCAATTAGTATATAATCCATCACATATAATCTGATCTAATTGCATACATAGGAAACTAAAAACATGAAAGCATTCACAACATTGTAACACAAAGATTTGGTGACCCAAAAAACTTACAAATGGAAAGTAAACCTAGGGTGGGGATGATACCCACAAACTTTATTACTATAGTATAAAGTTAGCCTGTTAAAGCTTACAATGATCACTTCTAATAATTTTCCCTGTTAGGAGCAATAAGGACTAGTAGGTCCACCTTGTGAAAGGATTTACAAATTTACAGTTAAGTATGCACTTGGTAAAGAGATTTACAAAAGACTATTAGGTCTACCTTGTTAAAGGATTTGACTGATCCACCCGTTAGGGTGAAATAGTAGATGATCTTTGATCTATGACTTGGTTTGCTAAATGAGATTCCTTAATTTACTAATCACCTTGCTATGATAAATATGTCTTTGTTGCTCCTTATACTATTGTAGCCTTTTCAATTCTCTTTTTTTGCTCTTTCTCTAATTATATTCGCTTGCATTGCATTCACATTCACATTCATTACACACTTGGATATGATACAATTCATTTCATATATATCAATCCAATTATAAAAATTACAAAGTTAGTCACAATAAAATTTACCACAAATATTCCAAAGTTGGCCCACATGAAGACATTTAGGTTTTGAAGACTGACTTAGTGAGGTTCTAATACTTGGCATCCACTACCAATACTCAACATCATCATACAATTGGTAGATGTAGAAGCTCAGTCCATATTGAACACTTCCAAGTAGTCTTGAACTCAGTTTACACTAGTGACTTGGTAGATACTATGAAACTCATCTTATAAAATGAGTCTCTTGATTTACATTGTATGACTTGCTAAACACTATCACTTTGAGCTTAATATAAAATAAGTCACTTGGTTCACACTGAGTAGCTTGGTTAACACTAGACTCACATCACATACACTACAAACTCGGTGAACACTGCATAGCTCAGCTTACACTAGTAAACTCAACATACACTAAGTTTCATGGTTTACACTATTGATCTTCATTGTAACTGTGAATACTCAATAAACACTAACATTTGTCCAAAGGACTCGGTAGAAACTATAGAACTTGGTGACAACTGAAATACTTGGCAAAAATTATTAGTTGTACAAAGATCTCGGTAGGTATAGACAATCTGAATATGTGTGTGTCACTAATAAAAAATTTGACTTATATGTCAACATCATCTTTCTCTTAGATTTTATTATTATGATCATGAAAATGATTGTAATTATTTTACCTTTGGGTTTGATTGATATTGACCTCATCCTTCTTTTTCTAAAGTTCATTTTGGCCTCGATAAGACCACCCACTATATCTTCCACCACAACCTCTTGCACTTTTCATACTCTCAAAATTCTTGTTTAACTTTTCATCTACTCTTAGGAAGAACTAGTATGCCCCTTAAATACTGGTCATTATAACTAGAGTCAACTCCTTGTTAATACTTGGCCTCAACCCATTAAGGTAATGGGCAATTTTCTCCTTGTCACTTTTTGTATGGCCTATTCTAATGAGGAATTGCTAGAACTCTTCTTTATACTCATGTAAAAGCCTTCCTTCTTTCTTCAACCCTTGGATTTTATTTAGAAAATCAAGCTCATAATAAATGAGAGTGAATAATCTCTTCAATTTATCCATGATCCAACCTCATCTTTTTATATTCTACTTTCTTCTTCTATTTTATAATAATTGAATATCTTGCCACTAGATTTTTGATTAACCCTTCAATCTAGATTTCATAAACATGACCCTATTAGGATCCTCAGTATCTTCATACTCAAAATATTATTTTAATTCATTTATCTACTTGATTAATTCTTCTAGGTTAAGAATTCCTAAAAATATGGGGTCCTCAATCTTAGGTATACTTCCAATCTTAGAAATCGTCTTGAAAAGTTTTTCTTCCTCTTAATTCATAGTGTCACCTTCTCCTTCTTGATCAACATTTCCTTCTTCCTCAAATTAATCATTACTTTCATCTCTTATTGTAAGATTCATCCCTATGTGAATCTCTTTTTTTAAGGCTTGCACTTGTCTCTAGAGGGTTCTAACCTTCGATGTCACACCTCTAGCTCTTCACCACCTTCCCTTTGTGGAGGAATTTTTGCACTTATTGATGAAACCTTAACCCATGCTCTTGGTAAAAACCACCTCATAGTTAGAAACCTATCTATACACTTAGGAAATCTTTCTATGATATCACTTCTTGAAGGGTTCTCCCCTTAATACACAACTACATAATTGAAATACAAAAACTACTAGAAACAATAGTCCACTACAATAACTAGGAGTGGGGGTGAATTAGTTATCCAATAATTAAACCAATTATCTTCATTAAATAAAATTAACCATTCAACCAAAGTAAAAAAAAACCATATAAAGATGCACATAGACAATTATAGCAAATATGTTGACAAGGGAAACTCTAGTGGGAATGATGCCCACAAGATGATGTACAAATATAAATATTTTTTATTAGAGGATAGACCTTGTTAGGAGTCTATTACAACATTTAGTACAATGAGTCCCTTTGAATTCCTATTAGGAGATTCCAACTCTATTAGGAGTTGTGGTATAATGTATGCAAGAAGAGCCCACTACTCAAACATGCAATTTCAACTACTAGAAGAGCTCACTACTCAAGCAAGTAATATACTAGTATCTACTCCTTTTCTTTGTCCTTTCCTCTATCTTGTCAATCAAACCAGTCACTGTCAGACCTTGTAGACTAGGTCAAAAATCTTAGATCCAAATACAAAACCTTAGATCACTTAGAAAAACCTTAGCAATGAAGTTTCCTTTGCTTCCACACTGATAAGCTTAACTTTGCATTCTGCACTCTTAGCTACTTTTCAAGCATTCATAATTCACATATCAGCATATCATGATAAATAAAAATGTCCTTCTTTTATATCAAGTCCACACAAAAATTCCTAAGTTGGTTGTTGGTCCTTCTCAATTAATAAATATAGGACCTCACTAAGAACACGTTACACTTAGCGATAACCTTAATCTTCCACCTTGAAACTTGAATAACTTTTCGTACATGTAATATTATGACAAGCAAGCTTAGCCATGTCATCCTCAACATGTCTTCTCCATGTCATCAACCTCAATCCTCAAGATATCAACTCTACTAGGAGATATAACAAGTTTACCAAAACATGCCTCTATAAACTCTATCTTAGAATAGATATCACAAAAACTTACATAACTTCTTCTAGACTTATCCTTTCTACTTCTAATGTTAACTACATATACCGAATAGTTAGAAGTATCTCTCATAACCTCAGGTGGTTATCATGCTCAACTAGACATTTGTACCAACTTAATCTTTCTGTTGTTCTTCTATCAAACACAACATAAGACATCAAGCATGCTATGTTGACATCAATGACAAATCAGTCATGAATGAAACATATCATCATAAAATCAATCTTCCAATAGAAAAAACATTAATTTTCAAGAACATAAAATGGGCTTCTTATTGTCACTAAGAGCATGGAATTACAAATTTTCAAAATACAATATGTGAAGCCACATGGGTGTTTTCCTTACAACATTCTACAAGATAGAGCTATGGACAACAACTTAGAGGTTCCCTAAACAACCCTATGGGCCTTCCTTAAATAAAAAATTTTTCCACCATATAAAAAGGTTCTAGTAATTTATCCCTAACCCCTAAGGCTGACCAACCCAAAATTATATTATTTTTCACATTCCATTACATTGGAGTTGGTTCAAAATAATTGCAAAAAATAATTTTAGGTAGCCCAAGTTCTGGAGGCCGTAACTTTGTAACCATAGCTCTAATTGGCTATTATAACCACTTTTTGGAAAGGAAACCTCCTAATCTATAACATTGTAAAGAACAAGCATCTGTCAATTAGGGTTTGATATCATTTTGGAGTCTCCAAATTCTTCAAAGTTAAGCTCAAAGTTGTTATACTAAACATCCTCAATAGGTTCACAAATACATATGATATGGAAATGAAACTCAACTGGAAAGTTGATATATCTAAGATGAACCTCTACTTATGAAATCAAAATATTCTAAGCTCGTAAGACCAACTTACTAAAAATAGTAGGTTCCTAACAATAACAATTCTACACTGAAATGACAAAAAACATAAATATTTTTTTTTTTTTCAGTGATGCAAGATTTCCCTTACACCCAAGATGCTCTTGCATTAGCTTAATTTGTCTAAGTCATAGAGTAGAATGCATCCCTCTTTCCTTAATGATAAACCCTAGACCCTCTTTTGTGGTGGGCTCATCTAGTTTTATTTGTCTAAATCTAAGAGTGTAATGTATCCCTATTACCTTAATGATCAATTCTATACCCTTTTTTGTAGTGAGTTCCTTTGAATTGTTTTCTTTAAGACAAAGAGCGGAATGTATCTCTCTTTCCTTGTCAACCCTCTTTTATATTGGAGTCCTTTAGCTTGATATTTCTAAGACCAAGAGTAAATTGTATCCCTCTTTCTTTAATGATGATCCATATAACCTCTTTTGTAGTGGCATCCTTTGACTTATTTCCCAAGAGTAGAATGTACCCTCTTGTCTTAACAATCAACCAAGTTACATGCCCTCTTTTATAGTGGGGTCCTTTGGCTTGATTTGTCTAAGTTCAAGAGTAGAATGCATCCCTCTTTCTTTAGTGATCATCTATATAATCTCTTTTAGAGGGGTCATTTGCATTAATTTTTCTATATCCAATAGTATAATGCATCCCTCTTTCCTTAATGATCAACCCTATAACCTCTTTATAATGGGGGTCATTTGACTTTATTTTTCTAGGCCCAAGAGTGGAATGTATCCTTCTTTTCTTAGCAATAAACACTATGCCCTCTTATGTAGTAGGGTCATTGATTTGATTTGTCTAATCCCAAGGGGGGAATGCATACCTCTTGGCTTAGTGATCAAACTTATACCCTCTTACATATTGTTGTAGTTTCACAATGCACACCCCATTTCACCTAGAAATTGGCACCATTTACTTTAATTTTTAGCTTTCTAGACCCCATTCCAAGATTTGAGTCCTTTTTAAGGCTTTTCTTCTAGTGATTTTAGCTAATTTGGGTCTCTACTTGAAAACCTAGATTCTGGGAACCATGTTTCTAAGAGAGAAAATCAAAATTGCACTAGAAGGGATGCACTAGTGCACCTAGGGCACCTCACCAAGTGTGCTAGTGCCTTGGTCACTTAATGAATCTTAGGACTATAAAGCCCAAGACCCCACCCCCTTTCCTTATCAATCTCTCTTCTCACTCCATTCTACTATACCTCTATAGCTCCCAATGTGTAGCACTCACCTACTTCACTCTTCCTCACCTACACATAAAACACACACATTAAAACAACTAAGGTAAAGGTATGCACCTTGCACACCTCCCAAGGAAAATAAGGTGTACACCTTTTTTGCATTTACAAAATATTAAAAAAAATAAAAACTAACCAAGACACAAAGCATAGAAACACTCACCCAAGATAAAGGTGTGAAGGTGCACACTTATCCAAGGTGCACACTTGCACACCTTTACTAAGGTTCAAACATCCCCCAAGCAAAGTAAAGGGTGCACACCTAGTGCACCCCACAAGGTGTGGCAAGTGTGCACCCTTTTCTTTTTAATTGTCTTAACTTTGTGTTATAAGGGTGAAAACCTAGTGCACCCCATGAGGTGCACTAGGTGCATACCCTTATTGTTGAAAGTTTTTCCAAAGAAAAGTGCACCCAGTGCACCTCTAAGGTGCACAAGGTGCACTCTTTTTTGTCTTTCAAGGTTGTAAATTTTTTTTTAGGTTTTTTAATAGTTTTGGTAAATTAGGGGTTTTGGATTTTTTTGTCATCATTAGGGTTTATGTAGGTTGATTTTTCTTTGCTATAGGACTCATGGATATTGATTTCATGTAGATCAAATGGCCTCCTCCTTGTCCTCCCTTGCTACAAATATGGCGCCTAAACTAGTATTTTTCAAATTCCAAGGTGTTCTAGCAAAGTCATGCTTCTAGGATGAATATTCAAATATTTGGGACATTAAGCTTGGCCATATCAACTAGAATGCATTCCTAGTTCTATGCAACAAACCAACTAAGAGATCTCCAATGATATTTTATCTTATCAAATAATGATTAGTCAATAGAGTGTCACACCCAACATTAGTATAGTCTTCATAATTGATCATCACATTATTAGAGAACTATGTCTCAAAATAAAGTACTGTGAAAAGTATAACTTGAGAGGTTGTGCTAGATCTAAGACCTAAGAACATAGAGAGCAGATCGGTATATTATATTGACATATCATTAGGCATAAAGGTGATACAAAGAACATGGAGAGGAAGCATTAGAAATCATCCAATCCTTGTACCATATTGATAAGACTCCTCTTGGACACAAAGTAGGCAAAGTGGACATGAGAAGGGGCTATATGAAAGATGATATTAGATATTCTATAATACTTTGGAGTAGAGTCATGGGGTAACAAGAATCAAAACACCTAAATATATGGATGGTACATTTAATTAAGACCATTAGAACAAAAAAGATACCAATTGATTGGGATTTGATCCTTAGTGATAATTTGGATGAGCAATTGGCGATGGTCAAGAAAAATCAAAAGTTCTATATGACATCATATTTGTTGTACTTGTTAGTTACAAGAGCAACAAAATATCTAGGATTGTTCAAAAGGGGCAACATGCAAGATGCAAACATGTTGCCTTATGTTGTACACCCTCAGTTAGTAAAGAAGAAATTTTTAGAGCATAGTACGGAGTATAGAATAGTGAATGATGCCTTCATTTTTGCAATCACTATTTCATCAGAGGGGATTATATGAAAAGGATGCTAGATGAGGTAGTATCAAAGATTACCAAAATTGATGCCTACTACATCCAATTGAAGACATTCACTTATTTGAGGGTAGTAGGTATGATTGCCAATCCCAAGAAGCTCCCTAAGTATCCATGTGATAGACTTATATTACTGGAGATTGCATGACAACTCTTGTTTGCATATGAAAGAGACAAAGATTATCAAAATTGACACCTACTACATCTAATTTAAGACATTCACTTATTTGAGGGTAGCAGGTATGACTGTCAATCCAAAGAAGCTCCCTAGGTATCTGTGTGATAGGCTTATATTACTAGAGATTTCATGATAACTCTTGTTTGCATATGAGAGAGTAAGGAAGCAACACAAGGAAACCTAGGTATGACCCATTATTATACGACCACTTAGTGCTAGCCAAAAGCATGATATTCTGACTATTGAGTCTAAGTGGGATTAGTATCACTTGGAGGAATATAACTCTCCACATCCCTTTTTGATAACATTGGCAGAGTCCAATACTTTGTAGGAAAATAGTTCCAATATGAAGATGCCATAGAGGACAAGTGATGAAGACAATGGATGACTACAAAATCTATATAAGGGATTATTGTAGGATGAATCTCTATGTGGTAGGTAGTGCCTTGGAGATAAAGGTCCCTTTAAAGATAGTACAATAAGATATTGAAGACATCCTAGATCCCTTATACAATAGAGATACGATATTAGATTGACCTATTATGAATGCAGAGATCAATAAAGAGGAAAATTTGGATATTAATCATAGGGTGAGGCATGTCATTCAATTGACTAAGGATTAGATCAAAAGACCATTCAAACTAGATCCAATTCATGAAACTATAGTATTCCAAGCTACAACCCACCTAGTGAAATGTAGAGGAGCAAAGGTAACAATGCCTAATTTCATACCTTAGTCCCCAATAAGGCCAAAAATAGTACACCAACTTGATAGAGAAGTTGGATACTTTGGGGTTTAGAAGGGAAAAGGCAAGAGGAAAAGAACTTCACCCCAACAAGCCAAGATGGAAGAAGGAATTACTCAAGTACTAGAGCAACAAGTGGTAGAGAATGTACAAGGGGCAAAGAAAGTGCAAAGAGAAAAAAAGAAGAAGCTATCTAGACTTGGGATAATCCTCAAGTACCACTACTAGAACAAGGGAAACAAGTTGAAACACAAATAAAAGAAGTGTCTCTACCTGAGGTAGAAGCATCCCCATTAGTTCCCAAGAGAAGAATGATAAAAACCCCAATTAAAAGGAGATAAAAAGTGATAAGAAGGGATATTCCTTTTACATTGGTTTTAGAAGGAATTCCAAAAGATGAAGAAGATAATCTTCCCTTGAGTCAAAGGACTCATGGTTCTAGGGATATAGAGATAAAATAGAGAAGAAGCTATAATATGACTCCACCATCCATTCCTACATAGCCTATTTAGGCTATAACTTCAGAGGATGAGTTGCAACAATGGATTGAAGAGCAGGAAGATGAAAGGGCTGATGTCTTTAAGATATCAAATTTTGATTTCATGCTTGTAGGTAGTAAGTTGGTAATCGATAAGATTAGGGATACTTCAATAAATCAACTTACATAAGAGTATTGGAGTCAATTGCTAACTCAGTCACTAGGGCCTTTAATTGCTCCACCCTCACCAAATCCATCTTCATTTTGTGTGGATAGAGGTTTAGCAACTCCCCTCCCTCCAAGTAAAAAATAAACACGTCTAAGCTGAATAGGAAGAAGATCCAAAACAAATACCTACCAATGAAGTGTCAGAGGAAAGGTAGATATATGAGGAATGTCAATAGACTTCCCAAGATATAGAGGTGAGGACTATGGACTCAATAGACACAAATATGCTTGATGTAGATCTCTCACAAAAGGAGGAGACTCTAGAGAGGAGTAATAAGGGAAAAGGCCTAGCAAACTAAAATCCTTCTTCATCTAAAGGTAAATCTTCAATGATAAATACTCTGAGATTATTGAGGAAAGAAGTGATGGTTAGAAATAAAGGCAACAGTAGTCTACTGAGGAAGAGGAAACAAGAGAATTAATTGAAGCTCTCAAGAAGCCTAAGTCACCTGTAGGTGATGCACAAATAATAGCCTTTGTAATGAGTGATCAAAATCAGGACTTGTTTTCTTATTTTTCTATCCTTCCTCCACATGAAAACATTGAAGACTTGAATCGAAAAGAATATCAAATCAGGAAGGCCATGTTTGGAAAACCCACCATAGATACTACCAAATTGAGGGTTATAATAGGAATCAAAGAAGTGTTTAGGCACTTAGAATAAGATGAGACTAAATTGATAATCCTTTAGAAGTAGAATGAGATCCTAAGGTGGTATCTAAATGAAGTGGTTGGTCCATTAGATCCTAAAAATCCGAAGGAGACTCTAAATGTGGCACTTGAGAAAAGTGATAAGGAGACTATGCAATTAGATCCATTTTTGAAGGCTTGTCAGTAATAGTAAGATAGTTTTGAAAAGAAAGGTGTATAGACCATACAAGGAAATATTAAAATGCTACACCATATGCAAAGTAATGTAGACAAGCTAGTTTCTATATTGAACTAGGATTTTGTGTTAATGGACAAAGTACATACCTAGGGTAAAGACCTACAAGCATTACAATGAATAAAGGGTCAAAGATATTAGCTATTAATGGATGTATATACAATGGATGAGTTAGATAAAAAAGATGATTGGATAGAAAAAATTGTTGATGGAAATGAATTAATAGAAACATTACATGTGGATATTCGTAAGCTCAAGGATTAGACCCAGGAGCAAATTTTGGTGGCAAAGAGAAATTACAATGATGCTTGCTTAGACATTTTTGAAGATGATGCAAGGTATAAATTGATGAATATAGAAGTAGTTGTTGAATAGTTTTGAAAGAATTTTGAAGAAGCTTCCACTGATGATGATATTAGACATGCATTTAAGACCAAAGAGGCTTTGCTAGATTTGGATGTGAAATTGGGAGATTCTGCAGAGACTCACATTGAGGTGGGCAACTATAGGCAAAAAGTGAAGGAAAAATATGAAGCTTTAGATTTTCTAGATGCAAACCAAGTCATTGAGATTATAGATAAATTCAATAGAAAATACCTAGATATAGCTCTAGTATGAAGGGGAACAAAACCTAGAAGCTAGAATTTCATTTTTGACACTTAGTAAAATTTTGCATTTTTTGGACCTGCTTCTAAGGTGCACAAGCTTATGAGCTTCCAAGGTGCACTAGGTGCACTACTTTTGAGGTGTGCTTCTTCCAAGGTGTGCTAGAAGTTTTTGAAAAATTCAAAGGTGTACTAAAAATTAACTACCAATTCCAAATTTAGAGCTTTCATGGACCAGAAATGCATTTTGACAATAATTTAACTCCTACAAACATCCAGTGAATGTGGAACTTCTATTTTTGGCACCTCTAGAGACTCCTATATCATCTAAGGGTTTTCTTCTTCTTATTTTATCATGCTTTCTTTGTTTTAAGACATGTAAAGACTCATGCTTCCATGTAATAATATAAATAAGGATGGAGCCCTACTTAGCAACAGATAAAGAGTTTGTTTGTACATAAATAATTTTTTTTTATTAGTTTAGAAGCATATGTTTGCATAATGAGATCTCTCACTCTCAACACAAATTGAGGAGAATAATTCTTATAAATTTAGGAATGTAACATGTATTCTAGGCTATTATTTTGATGCAATAATATATGCTTTTGGTGCTCTCATTCAAAGTGTAGTTATTCTTGCCTACTTGTGTTGTATTTTGTGAATGTATATTCATGGAGTGTAATTGAGCCAATGGTTTTATTGTGTTATTTTGATTGAGTGATCTTTTAGTTCTAGTGTTTGCCACATGTTTATGAATTCCACTTATGTAATTAGTTGGAGAAGAGATGACCATATTGTTTCTACACAGCTTTTTGTCTCACATAAACGCACTTTTTGTGGCCTTGTGATATGATGAAAATTGAAACATCTTACGATGAATGAATTCCCATCGATGATTGTATTAGTGGAATTGAGGAAGCAGTGCTCCTATTTTCATTGGTTACCTACTAATCTGTTCAATGGATTAACTCCTAGATGTGTTGGTTCTATGGCTTATGTTTGTTAGGAATTTACTTTTCAAGTCATTTGCTTAAACTTCTTGTTACCCTATCTTTGTTATTTTCTTTTATAAACATTTAGTTAATTTAGGAATTCATAGAGTTGCCTACTTTAAATTACATTCATTAAAAAATAGAAAAATACAAAATTATATTTCATTTCTTGTGGTTATTCTTTTGAGATAACAAGCAGATAAAATATCTTATCCAAAATTGGTTAGAACCTATAAAGGTCTCCCTATAAACAAATACATTTATCTTCAACTAAGAGGATTCCAATAGGTTGCAAGATCACTGAGAACCTTAGAGTTGATCCTAGATCAACTTTTCAAGGGAGGAGTTTAGAATGATTTCCACCATTAAACATCATGCAAAATGACAACTCAACATAAGTGACACTAGAAGGAGGGCCCCAACCATTTGGAATAGAAGAAAATAACATCTAATTTCATTTTTTTGCATTTTTTAAAAGTTTAGAAAGTTTTTTGAACCGCCAAGGTTTCAAGGTGTGTAGTGCCTCTCCCGTTTTACTTTTGTAATTTATCTTGATGGATGCAACCTTATTGATCTTTTGTTGTGATGGATCATGATTATGACCATGAGTGGTCTACACCATTGAGGTATTTGGATTTATGTTTCTGCTTGAGTTATTTTGATTATGCTTATGGCTGATTTATGATATTATGATGTGATTTATGGTTCACTAAGGTTTGTGCTAGTGGTTAGCAAGATCGATGTGGTATCATGAGGTTGTTTCATGATTACCTTGAGATGTGTGTAGAGATTGCAATGTGTACTATTACCATGCTACAATAGACTAGATTCCTGTAGCAGTGGTTAGTCATGTTTATGACTGTGTTTTCTTATGTGTTTTAAGTGCATTTTTAATGTGATGTAAACAACCATTATTAAATTCTTAAATAGTTAGGAATGGATTGTCCTTGTTGGATTTATTGGTTATGTGCTGCAGATATTTACCTTGTTAAATTTTGATTCGAGAGATGGTTGTTACTCATGTGGTGTTTTACTTTTGAGATGACCTAAGGGTTAGATGTTCTACCTTGATTTCAATATTATATATTTTAGACTACTATTTTGTTCAGTTGATCATATTGAATGATGACACCTTTTTGAGATGATAGTGTATTTTATGATGATATCTGGCTATCCGATATTTGGACATATCTTTGATTATGTTACGTGATGGATTTAATGCTATGGGTATTTATTTCATTCCTATGTTGCTATGCTTTATGTGAACATGAGTGATGGAAATAGATTACTTTAGTATAA
This sequence comes from Cupressus sempervirens, assembly GCA_028749045.1. Taxonomy (NCBI): domain Eukaryota; kingdom Viridiplantae; phylum Streptophyta; class Pinopsida; order Cupressales; family Cupressaceae; genus Cupressus; species Cupressus sempervirens. The sequence goes on along the minus strand of CM053793.1, from coordinate 558,629,719 downwards.
TTAAATAAATGGCTAAATTAGGTAATTTAATGCATTTATTTCTTTGGCTATGTTATTATATGCAATTGCACTTGATCATGTTGTTTAGTGTGTAGGATTTATATCCCTAGAAGTGGTAGATGGAGTTAGTGATTCAACTATTCATATTTTACCAATGTCATCCCAGTATGGTCCATGTATCCTTATTTTAATAGTTTAATTAATCTTTTTGGTGATTATTATATCCAAACTCATTTGCATTATGTGATTAGATCAGTGAGCGTGCCTGTGCATTTAGAGGTTCGCATTGTCGTGAAATTTGTTAAGGAGCTTTCTATGTTTTTGGGTTTTTGGACTTTTAATTGATTTACTTTTATTTTTGGCAACTTTTCCTTCGATGAATTCCTATTACCATGAATAGCCTATTTTTGTTTGGGTCAATTCAAGATTTAACTAGGTTGGATAGTTATTTATCGTAATCAATTATTCAATCAAAAAGTGAATAAATATCCAAAATGGAATTTAATTTCTCATTGCTCACTTTTGAATTAGAAAGTTGGAGAGTAAAACCTAAAATGCTCTTCATGAGGATTTACTATTTTGTTCATTGTAGGAGCTATAGGCGTGAAATAATCATAAAATTAGGCTTGTTGGATCCAGCTTGGGGAAACCTTAGATTGCCCTAATTTTTAGCTACTTCTGCAAGCTATTTATTTTATGTTTCAAATTCTCATTTTGCCCTTTTGGTTGTGAGGTAGGGCTTTCCTATTTTATTGTTCTAGTTTCATCAAATTCTTGTTTTGCCCTTTTGGTTGTGAGGTAGGGCTTTCCTATTTTATTGTTTTGGTTTCATTTCTACTTCTATTTTTGTTATCTATTTGTTTGGAGGCTAAGAACTAGTGTGCCCCTCCATTTCTGTATGCTAGTTCTACTTGGTTGGCCAAGTATGGACATTTCCCTATTTTTTGGGGTGAGGGTTTGGGGTTTTCTGTCGTTATGCTATCCATTTTTGCATATGATGTCTGAACTTAATTATTTTTGGGGTTTTTGTACACAAAGGTCAAATGGGTTTTAATTTCAATGTTTTCCAAATATTTTGGGTTTTTACCTGGTTTTTCATGCCAACCTATTTTCTTAGGTTTTATTGGCACAATGTGGGTCATGGACCTAGATGATAAATTTGGATATCAGTATTGCACTTTTATGTTCCATTGGGATCTGTGTCACACCCATACTCCTAACTTTGTGTTTGGTTAAGTGATTTTTATACCTAATGTTATGGTTTCTTTTGGACCTTTGTTCTTGTTTTGTGGACACTAAGATTTGTGTAGAATCCATACTCCCGGACTGAGGCTAGTTGAGTGATTTCATGATGTTTGGTATTGTTGCATCATTGGGACTCATGTACAATCCATACTCCTAGATTGAGGCTAGTTGAGTGATTTCATGATGTATGGTTTTATTGGCCTTGGGATTTGTCTACAATCTATCCTCTCGATTTGTTTTTGGTTGAGTGATCTTTTGCATTATATTCTCACCTAGTCCTTGTGTTATGATCTTCATGATGGTGGTGTGCTACATATGAGTACATGCACATACATTTGTTAGGTGACTTGTAAGGCCCAATCTTCTATGGTACTTTTGGAAGTTATGATCATTGGAGTTGGGATGGGAGTATGCATGCCCACGGGCACTTGTTGTAGGATGAGCATGGGTAGGGTAGGATAGCATATGGAGGGGGATCCTATCTCATAGCCTAGTGATCATGATGCCATAGGTATGACAAAGGGATTTTTAAATAAGTGATAGCTAAATAAAATGTGTGAGTGATAATAAAACTTAAGATAATAAAATGTATGTGTAAAAGCCTTTCTATTGAGGGATTTTGTATCCACACAATCTGAGCTTGGGCTTGTCAATTCCAAGAAACTCTCCATGATGTCAGCCCCTACTTAGTAGCCTATTGATTGTCTAACTAGGATATATACTTCTTGCATTGTGTTAGGGTCTAGGTTACATCCATCATACTATCTGGCATGAGTGTTAGCCATGGATGTTGTGCTTTATGTGTGTTTTTGGTTGGATCATTATCTCAATTAGCACAACAGGTGTGGACCTATGCGTGACACATGGTTGGGAGGCATAGCTACTCATACCACTACTAGGGACTAGTGTATAGTGATAGTCTTTTATCCTAGTGCAACTATTGTTGGATATTTTCACTTGATACTTCAGCTTCTAGAGTATGCTTTCTTGTGATTTATGCTTTCATTAGAATGTTTGGATATCATGTTTAGATGATGTTAATTTATTTGATGCATTCCTATATTATGATGTTTAGCATATGATTAGATGATGTGAATTTCTTTGTTGGTGTATCTATAGCTTATTGATGTTTAGCATGTGATAGGTAATGTTATCTACTTGGTAGGATTATCTTATGCTTTACTTCTAGCATGTTATATTTCCTTATGCTTATATTGTAGCATGTTTTAGTAGTGGTGTCCCTATTATGATAGTACCAATGATTTGATCAGTGGCTTGGGATGTTACGCATGGGGGATGGCTAGTATCCATGATGGTCTTATGATGTTATTGATGGTTGGGTGGAAGCACACACTTAGTTTGGTTGTTCAGTTATTGTGATGCTATTTATGTACATTGTGATGTTACTTATGTTCATTGTGATGTTTCTTCTAGTATGCACTTTTACTGTTTTGGTTTTAGATGGATAGATGTTTCTCTTTCTTGTTCATGGAATCTTGTTGTTTATGCTATCAAGTGTCTTTTTATGCTATCATTAGACACATGTTACCATCTTATATTGATGGTATATTGCTTGTTGTGTGTGAATGTGTTTTCTAATGTTGCTAGGATGATGTAATCCTTACCATTGTGTGGTGATTTATCCCTATCCTTAGTCATCACATGTAATGTGATTTGATTGATGTATTATTTTATTTGGCTGGAGGTACTTTCATCATGTCATTGGGCTAGCATTGGTTTTCAGTATTTTCCTCTCTTGGAATAGTCATCAAATTTTATCCATCACTCTCTTTGTGACAGTTGTTACATTTGAATTATTGTTGAAATGTGCACTTTTTGATATTTACTATTGGAATTCACAATTCCCCATTTGGGCTTTTTGTTTTAGTTCTTCATGACTATTTTGAATGTGTTTTAACTACTACCTAGTTGTGTGTTGTGATTCTACCATATTCATCTTGAACCTCTGGTAGTACATATAAGGGATAATATCATGAATAATATGCTAGTGTTTCTTTGATAGATTTAAAGTTTTTAATGTAATTGGATGGTTTAAAAGATGAGTAAACCTAATGTTTTCATTGAAAGAAATTGAAATATGTGTACTTGTTTTACGGTGACTCTTGACCCCTTGCTTTGGAAACCTTTCAGTTTCATTGGGCATTAGTGCTTATGTTGTGTTTAGTTAATGAAAATGAGAAAGATAAGTAATGATGGTTTTTAGTGTGTGAACTACCATTCATTCCATGACTTATGTTGTTTTGGGCATGTGTGTTCTTGAATGGTTTTGGAAATTTTGTTCGTCGCTTATCTTGGTGACCAAGACAGTTGATTTTTTCCTATGTTGCTTTGTCTTTAGTGGTGACTCAACTCTTAAATCTTAGGACCCTATAAGCTCCATTGTGTTGTAGGTCTCGTCAATATCTTTTTGATGCTTTTTGAATGGAGTCAATTTGTGTCTGGACATGAAAGTTTTGGCCTCTGGAGTTAAGGAAATTTTTGTACTAATTTGAAATTTGAGCAAGAAACTAGTGATCTTGCACTTTCTCGCTTGGTTCATTGCACTTTCTTTCTTGGTTTGTTGAGAAACTTTGCACGAGACTGTGCTAATGAAAAATTTCTCTTGGGGAACAACAAGCATCTCATTCATACTTTTGGAGTTGTTGGTCGATGTTCTGAGTAACCTTTATCAAGCAAAGGCCAACTCAATCATGACATCATATTTATGGCCATTGGAGAAGTTTAACTCTTCATGTTATTCATAATGGAATAGTTATCTAGTCTTCATAATCTACTAAGTACTTGTTGGAGTTCATGCTTGGGTTTGTGTGTTTCCTATTGCACTAACCCTCCCTTGTGAGGTGAAGTGTGGTTTGTGAGCATTCCTTGTTTGAGGTTGATGTTGCCTTTTCATTTGGGAGTGACTTAGTTCTTTGATGAGTCTAGATTCTCCTTTTTGGATTTTGACCTTGGCACATCTTTGTATCCTTTTCTCTCTTGTGAGAGTAGGCTAGCATGGTTATGCCACTAGCTCAGTTAGTGTTTTCAAGTACGTTGATGGTTGGTGGAATTGTGAATTCCCTAACATGTCTTGGGCTGATTTAGTGTAGAGGTTGAGAGAAAGACTCCCTCTCAATCCTAATACTCTGTAGTTTCTTTCTACCTAACCTTGTATCTTTAGAGGATTTTCTCAGTCAAGTTGCTCTCTAATAGTTAGCTTGAGGCTAGAGATTGAGTTTAGTAGTAGGTTGGGTTAGTATTCCTAGCAGGTTGCTAAAAGGACATGGTATCATTAGACACATGTTACCATCTTATGAGTTGGTATGCAAATATTACATGATTATGTCCACTGACGAAAGTCATTGGAACCTTGTGGAAAGGTGATATCTTTTTTGTTTGGGTTATGTAACCCTAATTCCTAGTGGTAGTTGAGCTCTTGTACCTTGGATAGGCATTATGCTCCTACACTTAGTGGTGGGGAGTCTTTTGGAGTGTGTAACTTTGTTGGTAAACTATCATCTGCTTTATTCTAAGGGTGAGTTTATGTGAATTCTAGAATGATCATGTGTGACATGATAGTATTCTTGGGAATTTTAGGATGGTTATTCCCCATGATTCCAACTCTTATTGGAAGTGCGCAATGTGTTGACCTAGTTTTGTGATCATGTGGTAGGTGCAAGTCATAGTTGAGCACTTGTTGACGAGGTAGAGTGGGTTTTTTCTTACCTTGTATTGTTGACTTTATGGCTAGATGGGTTTTTCCTAGTGCATATAAGGTTCCTTATTAGAGGACCTTGTGTCAATGTGACACCTTTCTCTTGTGGCTGACCTATTTAGGGGTTGATGTAATGGTTTGAGAATGTTGGAGTGATTTGGGTTTGACTTATGGTGAGTTTGTTGAGTCATCCCTATTTCTTAGCTTTAGTTTTTGATTCTTGGTGTGTTTTGGTTTCTATTCTTGGACTGTATGCTTCTAGGAGTAAGCTTAGTCTTTGTGGTGGATGATGTACTATCTCTCCCATTTGACTTTTTTAAGTCATCTTAATGGATGCAACCTTGTTGATCTTTTGTTGTGATGGATCATGATTATGAACATGAGTGGTCTACACCATTGAGGTATTTGGATTTATATTTATACTTGAGTTTCTTTGATTATGCTTATGGCTGATTTATGAGATTATGATGTGATTTATGGTTCATTGAGGTTTGTGCCAGTGGTTACCAGGATCGATGTGGTATCATAAGGTTCTTCTATGATTACCCTAAGATGTGTGCAAAGATTGCACTATGTACTATTACCATACTACACTAGACTAGGTTCTTGTAGTAGTGGTTAGTCATGTTTATGACCATGTTCACTTATGTGTTTTAAGTGCCTTTTTAATGTGGTGTAAACAACCATTATTAAATGATTAAATAGTTAGGAATGGATTGTCCTTTTTAGATTTATTGGTTATGTGTTGTGGATATTTACCTTGTTATATTTTGAACTAAGAGATGGCTATTTCTAATGTGGTGTTTTAATTTTGAGTTGACCTGAGGGTTAGATGTCCTACCTTGATTTCAATATCATAGATTTTAGACTACTATGCTGTTTAGTTGATCCTATTGCATGATGATGCCTTTTTGAGATGGCAGTGTCTTTTATGATGATATCTGGTTATCTAATATTTGGACATATCTCTGATTATGTTATGTGATGGATTTAATGCTATAGTTATTTACTTCATTCCTATATTGCTATGCTTTATGCGAACATGAGTGATGTAAATAGATTATTTTAGTGTAATTAAATAAATGGCTAAATTAGGTAATTTAATGCATATATTGCTTTGGCTATGTCATTATATGCAATTGCACTTAATCATGTTGTTTAGTGTGTAGGATTTATATCCCTGGTAGTGGCACATGAAGTTAGTGATTCAACTATTCATATTTTACCAATGTCATCCTAGTATGGTTGACGTATCCTTATTTTAATTATTTAATTAATCCTTTCGGTGATCACTATATCTAAACTCATTTGCACTATGTGATTAGACTAGTGAGTGTGCCTATCCATTTAGAGGTTCACATTGTCGCAAAAATTGTTAAGGAGATTTCTGTGTTCTCTAGTTTTTGCACTTTTAATTGATTTATTTTAATTTTTGGCAGCTTTTCCATAGATGAATTCCTATTACTAGGAATAGCCTATTTCTGTTTGGGTCAATTTGGGGTTTAACTAGGTTGGTTAGTTATTTACTCTAATCGATTATTCACTCAAAAAGTGAATAAATATCTAAAAAGAAATTTAATTCCTCACTTCTCACTTTTGAATTAAAAAGTTGGAGAGTAAAACCCAAAATTCTCTTCATGAGAATTTACAATTTTGTTTGTTTGGCAGCTACAAAAATGGGATCATCGCTAGATCAAGTTCATTGGATCCAGCTTGGGGAAACTTTGGATTGTCATGATTTTTAGGTACTTCTACAAGCTATTTATTCTATGGTTTAGATTTTCATTTTTCCCTTTTGGCTGTGAGGTAGGGCTTTCATATTTTATTGTTTCGGCTTCATTTCTACTTGTATTTTTGGTAGCTATTTGTTTCAAGGCTGAGAACTAGTGTTCCCCTCCATTTCTGCATGCTAGTTCTACCTAGTTGGGCAGGTACAAACATTTCCCTATTTTTTGAGATGAGGGTTTGTGGTTTTGTATCCTTATGCTGGCCATTTTTGCATAAAATGTTCATACTTAATTATTTTTGGAGTTTTGGGGTTTTTGTACCCAAAGGTCAAATGGGTTTTAATTTTGAAGTTTCCAAAATTTTTGATATTTTTACCTCATTTTGTGTGCCACCCTATTCTATCGAGTTTTCTTGGCACAATGTGGGTCATGGACCTAGATGATCTATTTGGATATTAGTTAGACCACTATTGTACTTTTATGTTGCATTTGGCTGCGTGTCACACCTATACTCCTAACTTTGTGTTTAGTTGAGTGATTTTTTACCTGGTGTTATGGTTTCTTTTGGGCCTTTGATCTTGTTTTGTGGACACTAAGATTCATATAGAATCCTTACTTTCGAATTGAGGCCAATTGAGTGAGTTCATGATGTTTGGTCTTGTTACATCATTGGGACTCATATAGAATCCATACTCCTAGATTGAGGCCGGTTGAGTGATTTCATGATGTATGGTTTTATTGGCTTTGGGATTAGTGTCGAATTCATCCTCCTGAGTTGTTTTCAATTGGGTGATCTTTTGCATTGCATTCTCATTTAGTCTTGTGTTATGATCTTTGTGATGGTGGTACGCCACACATGAGTACTTGTACATACATTTTTTAGGTGACCTATGAGGCCCAATCTTTCATGGTATTTTTGGAAGCTATGATCATTAGGGTTGGGATGGGAGTATGCATGCCCATGGGTAGGGTAGGCTAGCATATGGAAGGGGCTCCTATCTCACAACTTGGTGATCATGATGCCAAAGGTATGGTAGAGGGAGTTTTGAATAAGTGATAACTAAATAAAATGTGTGAGTGGTAATAAAACTTAATATAATAAAATGTATGTGTGAGAGCCTTTCCATTGAGGGATGTTTTATCTGCACAATCCGAGCTTGGGCTTGTTGATGCTAAGTGAATCTCCATGATGTCAACCCCTACTTAGTAGTATATTGATTCTCTAACTAGGACCTATACTTCTTGCATTGTTTTAGGTTCTAGGTTACAACCATTATACTATCTAGTGTGAGTGTTAGCCATGGATTTTGTGCTTTATGTGTGTTTGTGGTTGGATCATTATCTCCATCAGCATGGTGGGTGTGGACCTATAGGTGCCATGTAGTTGGGAGGTGTAGCTACTCATACCACTTCTAGGGAGTGGTGTACAGAGATGGTCTTTTGTCTTAGTGTGATCATTGTTGGATTTTTTCACTTGATACTTTGGGTTATGGAGTATTCTTTCTTGTGATTTATGATTTCATTAGAATGCTTGGATATCATATTTAGATGATGTTAGTTTATAAGATGGGATTCCTATATTATGATGTTTAACATATGATTAGATGATGTGAATTGCTTTTTTGGTGTATCTATTGCTTATTGATGTTTAACATGTGATAGGTGATGTTATCTACTTGGTAGGATTATCTTATGTTTTACTTATAGCATGCTAGATTTCCTTATCCTTATGTTGTAGCATGTTTTAGTAGTGGCATCCCTATTATGATAGTATTGATGATTTGATCAATGGCTTGGGATGTTATGCATGGGGGATGGCTAGTATCCATGATGGTATTATTATGTTATTGATAGTTGGGAGGAACCACATACTTAGTTTTGTTATTCAGTTATTGTGATGTTATTTCTATACATTGTGATGTTACTTCTATTCACTGTGATGTTGCTTCTAGTTCATTCTTTTACTATTGTGGTTTTATATGGATAGATGTTTCTCTTTCTTGTTCATGGCATCTTGTTGTTTATGATCTTGAGTGTTCATTCCTTGATCTATGTGGATTAGGTACTCCCCAGTGTGGAGGTTCTGATATCAGTTTGCCTCTTGTGTTTATCCTTTAAGAGTTTTCCTTGTTTTCTTGGGTGACAATGTGTCAGCATGGGGTGATACAATAATGTGTTGCATGTCCATTAAAAAAAATTCATGTAATACTAGAAAGTATCACACCCCTTAGGAAGAAATCTCATGCGATACTATCACACCCTCATTGAAGATTTATCCTACAATACTTGAGAAGTACTGCATTCCCTTGAGAGGAGTGTCACCCAATCCTTGAAAGTGTTTCCTTCTTTGTCGAGTAATATGGCATAATACTATAAAGTATCACTTAGTTCTGATTTAAAGTATCACCTAACTTTTGCAAAAAAACCTATGTGGGCAAACAACAGGCACTTTTCGATAGGACCTAGACTTTTTAGGAAGCATTTTGGGTACCCTTTTATTTGTTCTTCAATCCTTTGGAGTTGCATTTTGAAATTTTTATGTTCCAATTTGGATTCAGTTATGTGTCTCCCATTGTTAGTCATTTTGTTTGGTATTAGCACTTGGAGATTCATTGGTTTCTTGGATTGTTGGTGAAGTCTTCCATTGCAATCTATGTGATCCCTATATGATGTTGAAATGTGCATTCATACTTGTAAAAAAAAAATATCTTGTCTTGTATTGAATCCTTTTCCAAGAATCTCCAAGCAGTGCATTACATCTGGTATCAGAGCCCATGTTCAAACATTGGGATCTCTATGTATATTTTTCCCATGTGGTTGATGCATGGTGTATGAGTGCAAGTGTCTTGGTGAGAGCTTGTGATCTTTGTTGATTTGGTATCTACTTGTGATGGACTTTCTTGCCTAGTAGATGTGACTAGATCCATGTGAGGAGAAGTAAGTGATTCTTCCTGGTTTTGTTAGTGGAATTGATGTGCCTTGATTGTTTAGTTTCTTGTGTGACTGTTGTTGGATGGAACCACTGATTGGTGTCCATGTGTTGGCTTTTAGTGCCTCTTTTGTTTCTCCTTGCCTAGTTAGGTGCATTATTTCCCTATCTTCTCCTATTTGTAACTAAATAAATGAATCTTATTTGTGATTCTGTGTTGTGTAACTATAGGAATGAAATGGTTCCTTTCATTGAGAAATAAGTGTTTATTGTGAATCACTATAAATAAGTAGGTTTGCATTATATCTTTGGGTTAATGACTTAAGTCCCCAATCTGATTACTTCTTAAGCTTATGGAAATTTTCATTAAATTGATGAGTATCTAAATGTTACATTGCATGGAAAATAATTAAGGAAATTATTAATGTCTGCATATGCATGAGGTTACTGATGGTATGTTGCTTGATGTGTGTGAGTGTGTTTTCTAACATTTCTAGGATGATGTAATCCTTAGCATTGTGTGGTGATTTATCCCTCTTATGTGACTATCTTTAGTCATCACATGTAATGTGATTTGATTGATGTCTTATTTTATTTTGCTAGAGGTACTTTCATCATGTTGTTGGGCTAGCATTGGTTTTTATTATTTTCCTCTCTTGGAATAGTCATCAAATTTTATCGATTTCTCTCTTTGTGGAAGTTGTCACATTTGAGTTATTGCTGAAATGTGCACTTTTTGATATTTACTATTGGAATTCACAATTCCCCATTTGGGCTTTTTATTTTGGTTCTTGATGACTATTTAGAATGTGTTTTAGCTACAACCCAGTTGTGTGTTTTGATTCTACCATGTTCATCCTGAACCTCTAGTAGTACATATAAGGGATAATATCCTGGAGAATATGCTAGTGTCTCTTTGATAGATTTAAAGTTGTTAATGTAACTGGATGGTTTAAAAGATGAGTAAACCTAGTGGTTTTCTTGAAAGAAATTGAAAGACATGTACTTGTTTTACAGTGACTCTTGAACCCTTGCTTTGAAAACCTTTTAGTTTCACCAAGCATTAGTGCTTATGTTATGTTTAGTTAATGAAATTGTGAAAGATAAATAATGATGGTTTTTAGTGTGTGAAGTACCATTCATTCAATGACCTATGTTGTTTTGGGCATGTGTGTTCTTGAATGGTTTTGGACATTTTGTCTATCGCTTGTCATGCTAACCAAGACTATTAATTTTTGCCTATGTAATTTTGTCTTGAGTGGTGACTCAACTCTTAGATCTTAGGACTCTATAAGCTCCATTATGTTGTAGGTCTTATTGATATCTTTTTTACACTTTTTGAATGGAGTCAATCCGAGTCCAAATGTGAAAGTTTTGGCCTCTAGAGTGAATGTAATTTTTGTCATAGTTTGAAATTTGAGCGACTTGCACTTTCTCACCTAGTTCATTGCACTTTCTTGCCTAGTTTGTTCAGCAAATTCATGCAAGAATGTGCTAATGCAAAATTTCTCTTGGGGAACAACAAGCATCTTGTTCACACTTTTGGAGTTGTTAGTCAATGTTTTGAGTAACCTTTATCGAGTAGAGGCCAATTCAATCATGACATATCATATTCATGGCCATTAGTGAAGTTAAACTCTTCATGTTATTCATAATGGAATAGTTATGTATTCTTCATAATCTACTAGGTACTTGTTGGAGTTCATGCTTAGGTTTGTGTGTTTCCTATTGCACTGACCCACCCTTGTGAGGTGAAGTGTGGTTTGTGATCATTCCTTGTTTGAGGTTGATGTTTCCTTGTCATTTGAAAGTGACTCAATTCTTTGATGAGTCTAGATTCTCCTTTTTGGATGTTGACCTTGGTGCATCTCTGTATCCTTTTCTCTCTTGTGAGAGTAGGCTATCATGGTTATGCCACTAGCTCAATTAGTGTTTTAAAGTGAGTATGTTGATGGTTGGTGGAATTGTGAATTCCCTAACACATCTTGGGCTGATTTAGTGCAGAGGTTTAGAGAGAGACTCCCTCTCAATCCAAATACTCAGTAGTTTCTTTCTCCCTAAACTTGTATCTTTTAGAGGATTGTCTCAATCAAGTTGCTCTTTGATTGTTGGCTTGAGGTTAGAGATTGAGTTTAGTAGTAGGTTGGGTGTAGTATTCCTAGCAGGTTGCTGAAAGGACATGGTATCATTGGACATGTGTTACCATCTGATGAGTTGGTATGCAAATATTACATGATTGTGTCCACTGATAGAAGTCTTTGGAACCTTGTCGAAAGTTGATATCTAGTTTGGTTGGGTTATGTAAACCTAATTCCTAGTGGTAGTTGAGCTTTTGTACCTTGGAGAGGCATTGTGCTCCTACACTTGGTGGTGAGGAATCTTTTGGAGTGTGTAAGTTTGTTGGTAAACTATCATCCACTTTGTTCTAAGGGTGAGTTTACATGGATTCTAGAATGATCAAGTGTGACATGATAGTATTCTTGGAAATTTTGGGATGGTTATTCCCCATGATTCCAACTCTTGTTGGGAGTGTGTAATGTGTTGACCTAGTTTTGCGGTCATCTGGTAGGTGCAAGTTGTAGTTGGGCACCTATTGACCCAAAATCCTCTTCATGAGAATTTACTACTTTTTTTTGTTGTGTGAGCTACGAACATGGGATCATCACAAGATCAGGCTCATTGGATCTAGCTTGGGGAAACCTTGGATTGTCATGATTTTCAAGTACTTCTATGAGCTATTTATTTTATGGTTTAGATTCCCTTTTTTCCCTTTTAGCTATGAGGTAAGGCTTTCCTATTTTATTGTTTTGGCTTTGTTTCTGCTTCTATTTTTGGTAGCTATTTGTTTGGAGGCTAAAAACTAGTGTTCCCCTCTGCTTCTATATGCTAGTTCTACCTAGTTGGGCAAGCACAAATATTTCCCTATTTTTTAGGATGAGGGTTTGGGGTTTTGTACTATTATACTGGCCATTTTTGCATATAGTGTCTGAACTTAATTATTTTTGGGTTTTTAGGGTTTTTGTACCTAAAAGTCAAATGGGTTTTAATTTTGAAAATTTCAATTTTTTTGAGGTTTTTTACCTCATTTTGTGTGCCAAACTTTTTTCTCATGTTATCTTGGCACAATGTGGGTTGTCGACCTAGATGATCTATTTGGCTATCAATGAGACCACTATTGCACATTTATGTTGCACTTGGATGCATGTCACACCTATACTCCTAACTTTGTTTTCAATTGAGTGATTTTATACCTAGTGTTATGGTTTCTTTTGGACCTTTGTTCTTGTTTTGAAGACACTAGGATTCATGTAGAATCCATACTCCCGGATTGAGGCCGGTTGAGTGATTTTAGGATGTATGGTTTTATTGGCTTTGGGATTCATGTAGAATTCATCCTCCTAAGTTGTTTTCAGTTGGGTGAACTTTTGCATTGTGTTCTCATCTAGTCCTTGTGTTTTGATCTTCGTGATGGTGGTGCACCACACATGAGTACTTGCACATACATTTGTCAGGTGACATGTGAGGCCCAATCTTCTGTGATACTTTTGGAAGTTTTGATCATTGGTGTTTGGATGGGAGTATGCATGCCCATAGTCACTTGTCGTAGGATGAGCATGGGTAGGGTAGGATTGCATATGGAGGGGGCTCCTATCTCATAGCCTAGTGATCATGACACCAAAGGTATGGCAAAGGGATTTTTAAATAAGTGATAACTAAATAAAATGTGTGAGTGTTAATAAAACTTAAGATAATAAAATGTATGTGTGAGAGCCTTTCTGTTGAGGGATGTTGTATCCAAATAATCTAAGCTTGGGCTTTTCAATGCCAAGTGACTCTCCATGATGTTAACCCCTACTTAGTAGACTATTTATTGTTTGAATAGGACTTGTACTTCTTGCATTGTCTTAGGTTCTAGGTTATAGCCATCATACTGTCTAGTGTGAGTGTTAGCCATGGATGTTGTGCTTTATGTGTGTTTGTGGTTGGATCATTATCTCCATCAACATGGTGGGTGTGGACCTATGGGTGCCATGTGGTTGGGAGGCATAGCTACTCATGCCACTACTAGGGACTAGTGTACAGAGATGGTCTTTTCTCCTAGTGTGACCATTGTTGGATGTTTTCACTTGATACTTCAAGTTCTAGAGTATTCTTTCTTGTGATTTATGCTTTCATTAGAATTCCTAGATATCATATTTAGATGATGTTAGTTTATTTGATGCATTCCTATATTATGATGTTTAGCATATGATTAGATGATGTGAATTACTTTGTTGGTGTATCTATTGCTTATTGATGTTTATCATGTGATAGGTGATGTTATCTACTTGGTAGGATTATCCACAAGATGCATGAGCTTTAGAGGCGTGCAACGTGTGCATGGTTCCAAGGTGTGCCATATTTTTTGAGAAAGTGTACCTTTATAGAGTTGTGCTTTTTCCATAATTAACAAAACTTGGAAGATCCTAATCCATTATCTCCATTTCAGTGAGCTTTAAGATCTTCACCTAGTGCACATGAGTTCCTTAAACTTAGTCATTTTTGCAAGCCTTGTAGCAACAAAGGATTCCCTCAAATTCCACCACTTCCATTCAATATTTCATCATCTTCCTTAGTTTTGCCTCCACAAAAAAAACTCATTATTCCACCAAATTCTATGATGGCCTTTTTCAAAAATGTTGTAGACTCATGAATTAACTTGATAGGTGTACTCAATGATCTTCCTAAGAATCCTAAGAAGTTTTGCCCAAGGTTCATCTATGGATAGACGAGAACACAAAGATCACATTAAGGTATTGAAGAAAATTTGCAATTAAAAGAAGATTGCTAGAGACAATGTCATTTTTTACTTATTCCCCTACTCATTGGGGAAATTTGTTTTTAATTTGTATGTTAATCTGCTATCTGGATGTATTGGAGACTGGGATACTTTCAAAAAATTGTTCTTGGAACAATTCAAAACTTTTGTCAACCTAGCTATGATACATCAACAATTCATATCAATCAAAAGGGACCTAGTTGAGATAGTTTCACACTTCAACCATCACTTTCATATGGCATACCAAAAGCTAGAAATGCCATACGACATACTAGTTGAAGCTACTATTTAGATTTATCTGAATGCTATGGACCATCTTACTACAATTTTTCTAAGAAGACTTCCTACAAAAAATATCAACACATCAGATAAAGTCTTCTTGGAAGCAATTACCTTTACTAAGAAAGACAATCCTAATGGAAGAGGATTGATACTTCTTGCTCAAGCTATTACAACAATGCCAACATATCCTATTGGAGCACCTATGATGCCTAGCCAATTCATACCCATGAATCCAATTCCATTATAGTAGGTACTCGCTCCACAAACTCATGCTATAACGCACCCAGGATATGAACCTCAAAAAGTTGCTTTCTTTGAACAAAAGGCAACAATTTCCACTAAAGTAGACAATAGTATTTCCTCTGAGTTTGGCCAAATGAAGAAGACCATGTCACAAATGAATAATGAGTTGATTTGCCTAAGGTTTTTACAAGGAAAAAATAACAAATTTTAGAGAAACAATGTTGATCCTTACAACAACAACAACAAAAACAATTACAGTAAAAACTAGAATAGGAATTTCAATGGGAACAACAATGTAAGAAACAATAATGGAGGAAACAATTTTGATCCTCCTAATTGCAACAATGGTTTTCAGAGATAGTATCAATAATGGAACACTTTTATGAACAATGGAAGCATTTTGACATATAAAAATAACAACAATGTTCAATATGTGGAGATCAATTAGTATGATTATGGTCCAAATACACTCAACAATGATAGTTCATATTAAATTAGAAATCAAGAAGTGAATCAGAATTCACAAACAAATGATAATGTGCCTCTCATGAAATTTAATGCTATGTTACTAGAATCTTATGATTCTACATAGAACACACAAGTGGAACAACTAGCCCAAAAAGAATTCTCTTTTCCATTCATTCATGAACCAGTTATTCAACCTGTAGAAATGCTAGCTTTTTAAAATGATAATCAAAATACTTACAATTGCAAAGTAAAAAAGAACCTATAACAGATGGAACTCCTCTAGCATAACAACTAACTCCTCCTGATCTAAGAGTGAGTAACAATCTAGTACCACTTAGGCCACCATATGTAGGACAACAAAATTAGAATCAAGGAAATGTGCCTACAATCTTGAAAAATCCTACTTGGTCTATTGAAAAGTATAGTGCAACTAAAGATTTGAAATGAACAAAGGCTAACATGTCCATGTTTGACATGATATAGAACTACCCTCATCAATGAGAAGCACTAATGAAAAATCTTGATCATATAAAGTCACCCCAAAATACAAATATTGTTCTTCAAAGGATAGTGTCTCAATAAGTCAATACTTCAGAGGCAATGACAACTATATTTAAAGACAAGGTTGAGGTGCCCCATTTTTTCTTAGCATTAGAATATATGGGAAGAACCTTCATAATTTCCTAATTGATTTAGAAGCCTCTTGTAATGTTATACCACTATCAATAGCACAAAGGTTGAAAGTCACTCCTTAGCCCTTTAATCAAATAGTGATACAATAGGATAAAATAGAGGTAAAAGTTATTGGTGTGTTAAAAGATGTTGGGATATAGTTGACAGTTGATCCCCAAATTCAATACATAATTGATATACATGTGGTTGAGATTCTTGAGACATACGGATTCTTACTAAGAAAAGAATGGAAAAAATTCCTAAGAGGATGGTTTTCTATGGATTCTACTCAATTATGGTTACCACGGAAAGGGTTGAATAATCAAATCAAGATAGATGTAGAGCCAAAGTTAAAAATAATTATTGCAAAATACAATGCACCAAATGAAATGATATTCTTACAATTAGATTTGGGCTCTTACAAAGTGATGGCTTTTAATACAACTTCAATCAAAACATCAAATGACCAAGATGCAAAATCCATGATTTCAATCCCAAAAAAAGAGATTGTAACACAATTCATAGAAAACATGGTGGCCAACTTACAACTCTTAGGAGAAGAAGTTGATTCCAGTGTTTTGGTTCTCCTAGGAGTTTGCAGATTACATAAAGTTAGTCATTTAGAGTTTGAATGTTCACATTGTCAAGAAGTAGTTGCTAAAGTTTTAACACAAATAATGGAAATAAAGAGTGGTAATGTTCCAAAAGATGAATCTATAGAAAGTCAAAATTCCAAAAATATTTCTAAATCTATGGAAAAAGTTTAAGAAGAAAGTGAAGATCTAAATGCATCATATTGTGATACATCTTCAGATGGTGGAGGTTTGTCTCCTCCCACACCAAGAATGATCAAAGTCCAAAAGGTCAAGGATGGACTTTGCTAGTTATTCATACTAAACCCAAAGTGGATGAAATTATAGAATTGATAGGGGAAATTCAAGACAAACAAGAAAAACATATGTCCCCCATATTATGGACTAACAATGGAAAACCATCAAGTCCACCTTGCAAAAGACTACAATGGATCCCCAAGAAAAAATCCTTTCAAGCCCAAGTGAAATAAAAGCTAAGGATGAAGAAGCGTAAGGTTAAGAAGCCCAAAGAAGATCCAATCTGGACACTCTACTTTGACACTTCCAAATGCAAATTAGGAGCTAGCTTAGGTATTGAGTTAACCAACCCAAAACATAAGTCTTTTTACATAGCATATCGATTGTAGTTTAGATGTACTAATAATGTTATAGAGTATAAAGCATTGATCAAAGGAATTTTTTTTGTATTGGAGAAAGAAATTATAACTCTCATAATTGAAGGAGATTCTCAGTTGGCTATAAGACAAGTGAAATCAGTATACTCTTTCAATGATAGGAAGTTACTTGCTTATCGGAAAAGAGTATGGAACATAATGGATGATTTTGAAGCTTTGAATATAAAGTCTATTCCAAGGAGGAAAAACATGGTAGTAGATGCCCTCACTATTTTGTCTAGCACATTACAACCGATTGAGAGAACAAAATTGAAAAGATTTTTAGTAGAACTGGTGGCTACCTCACCTATCTCAAATAATATTACAAACTTCCAAGTCTTTTAAGATGATCAACATATACTCAAATTTATCATGTGCAGTGGCCACTTTAAAGGGTAAGAGATTGATGATACTCTGAACAAAAAACTTGAGGATGATGAATTTGAAGATGAAGATGGGATCCTAAACTTAAAATCCAACTCTATTCCTGAGGGAATGGTTGAGCTAGAATGCATTTTTTTATCATTATTAATCAACACTTGAAAAAAGGATGGTCAAAGAAAAGGGAATTGAGGAGTTCAATTCATACAACTTGGGTATCGATGAACATCCTTAAATAGTAAAGGTTGGAAAAGTATGTAATGCACAAGAAAGGGAAGATATTCTCAAATTTCTCACTGAATATAAGGATGTTATTGCTTGGATCTATGAAGAGCTCAAAACATATGATCTTAAAATCATTGCGCATGACATTCCATTAAAACTAGATGCCAAGCCTTTCCGACAAAAGAAAAGACCTGTTAATCCTATTATTGAACCCTTAATAATGAAGGAAGTTAAGAAGTTTCTTGATGTCAAGATCATTTTTCCCATTCACCATTCTACATGGGTGGCTAACTTGGTTCTTGTGTAAAAAAAGACTAGAGGGATTCATCTTTGTGTGGATTTTTGTAACCTAAACCTTGCATCTCAAAAGGAAAACTACCCTTTTCACTCATTGTATGAAGTTTTATAGATTGTTAATGGTTCCAAGATGATTTCTTTCTTGGATAGATATTTGAGATATAATCAAGTAATGATATTTGAGATATAACTTTTGGGTTGATTAATGCAGGGGTTACATTTCAAGCAGCCATGGATGAAGCTTTTAAGGGATTAATAAACAAGTTTATAGTCATCTACATGGATAATTTAAATATTTTTTCAAAGGATCGAAGCACTCGCATTGCTGATTTAAGATAGGTATTGAATAGATGTCATAAATATGACATATCACTCAATCCAAAGACATGTTTATTTGGGGTTACTAAAGGAAAGGTCCTTGGCAATATCATCTCTAAAGCCAGAATCTCCATTGATCTTATAGAATTGAAGCTATTCTAAAGTTGCCACCTCCTCATAGTCAAAAAGAACTTAAGTCTTTATTTGGAAAGATAAATTTTGTATGAAAGTTTATAAGTGGATTTGTAGAGATAGTTTGTCCCCTCAATGATGTACTCAAAAAGGGAACAAAAATAGAATGAGCTTTGGAGATTAAGAAATCATTTGAGGATATAAAAGTGGCTATCTTCATGGCCATAGTATTGGTTAGTCTAAATTATGGACTACCTTTCAAAACATACTCTTTTGATTTAGAAAATTCATGTGCTAGGATTCTTATGCAGAAGAAGGAAAAATAAGATGAAATGCCCATTTCCTTTATGAGTTTCCCTCTAAAAATTGTTGAGTTAAACTATTCTAACCTCAATGGAATGTCTTTTGCTTTAATCAAAGTGTTGAAATTTTTTTCCCCTTATATACTAAGGAGCAAGGTATATGTGATTGTGTTTGATCTTGTAGTTAAGACATTACTGGTGCAAAATGAACTAGGTGAAAGGTGAGGAGAATGGATGGCAATCCTTCAAGAATTTTATTTAGAGATTCAACCCATGAAGTTGGTAAGAGAATAAGGATTATCAAAAATGATAGTGGATAACTAAGTCAAGGATGAAAAGAAATTTAGATTTGAAGTTGAAGTAGAGATAAAATATTAGAGGAAAATTATAGTATCTCAAGTTGATATTGACCAAGATATAATAATAGATGTCTATAACCAGGAAATTGTTTACTATCTTTTACAAAATCAATACCCCAATTGGATGAATAGTTTACAATGTAGGGGACTCAAAATGAAATGCAAATCCTACATGCCACATGATAGAAAATTATACAAGAGGAACTATAAAGGGATTTACCTAAAGTGCTTGGGACACAAAGAGGTAAAAGAAATTTTGGAGCAATTTCACAATAAGTATGGTATAGGGCATGGCTCACTTGAGGCTATGTTAAGATCAGGTTATTTTTGGCCTACAATTTTTAAAGATACTTTTTAACATGTGATTACTTGCCACATTTGTCAGACTAGTTCTAACAAAGAAAGACATGTTGTAATGCCATTACAACCAATGTTTGATGTACGCCCCTTTTCAAAGTGGGAGCTAGATTTCATTGGTCCAGTAAACCCACCATCATTAACTAGACACAGTTTTATTCTCATAGTTATTGATTACTATACATGCTAGAAAAAATCTAAGACTTTTACAAATTGCATGGCTAAGGTGGTTAAAAATTTCTTGGAAGAACACATTGTTACCAGATTTGGGATGCCATTCTTTCTAGTGTGTGATAATGGATCAACTTTTGCATCAGTACTCCTTACTCAATGACTCTAGAAAATTATGTTATTATTAAGTTCTCTTCAAATTATTATCCACAAGGAAATGATGTGGCTAAATCTACAAATAAGAACTTGATCATGGTAATAAGATGTTTGTTGAAGAAAAATCCTAAAGATTGTCATACTCAACTCAAATATGCGATATGGATAGACCGAGTCATGGTCAAGAACGCTTTGGAGACATCTCCATATTTTATCATCTATGGAAAAGATTTAGTATTCCTACCTAACCTCAAAATCCCTATTTTGAAATTCATGAGTTGGTATGCTAAAGAGGTTGATACAGTATAGATCAGACTAATGAATCTTTTAGAGATGGATGAAAAATGGACAGATGCTTTGGAGCATATAGCAAAACATTAGGTTGTCATCAAGAGGTGGTTCAACAAGAGGGTCATGATAAAATATTTTAGAATATCTAACCTTCTTCTACTTTAGGACAAGGCAAAAGAAAATCTAGGCAGCTACACTAAGTTTCAATGCTTGTGGATTGGTCCTTATGAAATCGCAACAATTCTGGGAGAAGATACTTTTAGGCCAAGTTCCTTATAGCGAGAATTGGTTCCATTGCTAGTCAGTGGACAATTCCAAAAACATTACTTTGAATCCTAAAAGATTAAAAGCTCTCCAAAACAAAAAAATTGCTTTCTACAAGTGTGTTTATTTTTGTAAGTGTGTTTGTTTTTGGTTGTGAATTTTCTTTTAGTTGTGTGTTTACTTTTGGAGTTGTGTTAGTCCAAGGGCTAGGTGCACTCAAGATTCTATCTTGACATATCTCATTAAACCACTTTTTGGTTTCAACTTTTAGGGAAGAGACATTTCTTTGTCAAAACATTTTAATAATTTTTTTTCTTATACCAACTAAGGAACAAATTTTACTTGCAGTAATAGGGGAATTTCGATCTTGAATTCAAAATTATAGATAAAAAAATTTTCAACACTTTACAAATTTAAAGATTGACTATCTTTGGTGTTTTCAAACCAAGGTTGATGATAGGAAGGGATAGTTCAAACCCTACTAGTTCAAACAAAATGGTCTTCTCAAAGGAATTGCTAAGAACATTGTTTGGCATGAGAGTTTCTAAAACTTCTTAAAAGAGTAATGCAAGGAATATTCATTAAAGATTGAATCTCAGAAATGACACCAATGTCTTGTCCATAGATTCTAAACATGGTTAGAATATAGAAAGAAAATAGAAGAGGAAAAAAGGTGTTAATAATGAAAGATTCTACAAAGTTTAAGAAACATAATTTGACTATAGGGATATGCATTCAAAATAAGCTATTCAATATTAAAAAAATTGCTTCATTGAAGAATAAAATGGAGACATGTGAGCTATGTGAAAAAAAAATTCAAAATATTACTTCAAATGAAAAGTGATAACCCATTAAGAGCCCTCAAGATAGATTCTCTCATCTAGTCAAACAAGGGATTGATAAACAACATTCATGAAGATTCCCAATGAATGGACCAGAAGGGTGGAAGACTGTTTTGAAATTATCAAGGCTTTTGATAGATTACATTCTAAAATATCAAAGAAAATGGATACACTAAACAAACACTAATCATGGAGATTTGAGGTTCTGAGGTTTTGACTGTAAAGTGATTCAAAATATGCTTGGATTATTCAAGATTTAGTTGATTTTGGACACATATTAGAGGAATGTTTGCTAATGAAGAAATCCCTTTGTCATTTATTCTCTTGTGTCAGTGAAATTTGTTGTAGTTTCAGAATGCAAACCCCATTTTTCTTAGAAATGGAGAACCTCTGCCTTATTTTTTAGCTTTTTGGATCCCTAATCTAAGCTTAGAGTCTTTTTTAGGGTCTTTTTTCTAGTGATTTTAGCTAATATAGGTCTCTACCTGAGAACCTTGATTCCAAGAACCATGTTTTTGAGAGAGAAAATCAAAATTGCACTAGAAGGGGTGCACTAGCACACCTAGTGCACCTCACTAGGTGTGCTAGTGCACTGGTCACTTAATGAAAGCAACATAGCCTTGGAAGTGCATACCTATACACCTGTGCAATTGTGCACCTCCAAGAGGCGTGCTACATCCTAGGCCTATAAAGCCTAGGACCTTGCCACCTTTCCTCATCACTCTCTCATCTTGCTCCATTCTCCCACACCACTACAACTCTTGAGGTGTGCCAATGCACCTGCTTTGCTCTCCCTCACTTGCACACAAAACACATAGATTAAAACAAATAAGGTAATGTTATGCACCTTGCACAACTTTTGAGGTGTGAAAGGTGTGCACCTTTTTTGCATTAATAAAAAATTTAAAAACTTAAAAACTAACCTAGACACAAATCATAAAAACACTCACTCAAGATAAAGATGCACAGGTATGCACCTATCCAAGGTGTGCACTTGCACACCTTTACTAAGCTAAAACATACCCCAAGAAAAGTAAAGGGTGTGCACTTAGCACACCCCATGAGGTGCACTAAGTACACACCCTTTTCTTTTTTAATTGTCCTAACTTTTTGTTGTAACGGTGCGCAACTAGCACACCCCATGAGGTGTACTAGGTTTTGGACCCTTATTGCCAAAAGTTTTTCTAGAGAAAAGTGCACCTAGTGCACCTTTGAGGTGCATAAGGTGTGCTCTTTTTCATCTTTTAGGGTTGTAAAATTAGGGTTTTAAAAGGTTTTTTAATAGTTTTGGTAAATTAGGGATTTTGGGTTCTTTTTTATCATCTTTTTTTTCATCATCCTAGAGTAGTCATCCGTAAACAACATTATATATTTGTCTCTTTTGTAACTTTCCATTTCTATTGGGCCACATATTTCTATATGGATTAGCTCTAATACTTCTTTGGAAGTGTAGGTTTTGCTTTTAAAACTTAACTAGGTCATCTTTCCTAGTTGACATTGTTTGCACATTATATTGTTAGGCTTTTTTAGCTTAGGAAATCCTCTAACTTTCTTCATTTTTCTGATGCTAACCATATTATCAAAATTGACATGATATAGCCTTTTATGCAATATCCACACATCATCAACTTTTACAATAAGATATGTTGCATCTTCCATATCTAGGTAAAATAGATTACTCCTAGTTTGGTCTCCTTTTCCTATTATTCCATCATTGTCATAGCTCTTGGCAGCTTTTTTTTCAAATTCTACTTTGTAACCTACATTGCCTAACTGTGACACACTCAGCAGGTTGCAGTTCAATCATTCAACATAGTATGCATTATCACATGAAATTTTCTTTGTAAGGTTAATGGAACCTTTTCCTTTGATTAGACATGGAGTATCATTTCTAAATCTAACATTATTTCTATCATATTGAGTAAATGTAACAAACTTACTTTGATCTCTTGTCATGTGATGTGAGCACCCACTGTCTATGATCCACCTATCATTCTTATTTACACAGGTTACCAATGTTGTTACCTCATCTTCATTTGATTCAACCCTCATGGCTACATAGACTACCTCATCATCATTCTCATTAGAATCCTCTTCAACAATGTAGCACCTTTTTCCTTTGTCCTTGTAATTTTTGCTATCATGTTCTCTTTTGTTCTTCTACCTGTTTCCTTCTTTGTAGTTCTTCTTCTATGTACACCTTGCAGCAATATGAACTACTTCATTGTAATTGAAAAGAATGATAGTTAGCTTACCTTTGAATTTAACTTTTCCTCTGTGAAATCTTCTGGCCAACAATGCTTCCAATTGTTCCACATCCTCTTCATCTGTGCTGCTATTACTAGATGCATAATTTCCTTTTTTCTTCTTCTTTAATTGAACCTCCTCAGTGTCTTTCAATGTCATCTTGGCCTTGAAAGTAGATTCAAGATTCTTGAGTCTGTAGTTATCAAACTTGGACAACTCAAATGTAGTAAGCCTTCCCACTATACATTCAAAATTTAGTGTGTTCCTTGGTACACATCTTAATTCTTGGATGGCTGAGACTCTAATATCATAGATAGGAGTAAGGTTCTTAAGAATTTTCTATTAATAGTATCATCTTCTAAATGACCACCCAAAATTCTTATTGCACTTACTACTTCTTTCATTCCAGAGGCATATAGAGGAACATTCTCACCTTCCTCCATTTTCATGTCATCAAAATTTCCTCTAATGCTTTCTCTTTTTTCACTTTGGACATTTTGATCTCCTCCATAGATATATGTTAGGGCTTTCCACATCTTGAATGTAGAGTCACATCCCTTGATGTCATCAAATTCAACATAATTGAGGGTATAGGCAATCTCCAACACTACCTGATTTTGCTCCTTCCTTTTGTTCAAATCTTCTATAGTAAGGGCTCTAGCTAGATCAACATGTTCCACTTCAATTGAGGTTTTTGCATAATCACTTATTGATTAAAGGTGTAGCTTCATTAGACTTTTCCATGTAGTGAAGTTAGCTCTATGGAGCTTGGGAACTTCTCTCTTGGACATCTTGATCTTCCTACTTCTAGTACCTTTAAACTAAATAAGTAGATAGCTCTCATACTAATTGTTAAAAATGATTTAGAATAATTGAGAGGGGGAGCGGTGAATCAATTATTCTTGAGGTCCAAATGTCTTGATAAAGCTTTTTCACTAAGTATAGTGAGCCCATTTAACTATTCATGCATCCAAGCTTATACTTTCCTACTTAGCAAGTTACTAAAAATCAACATGAAAGATCAACACATAACATAGTGATTTACATGGAAACCTAATTTGGGAAAAGCAACAAGTAACATGCTGATGAATTCTCACTCTTCTAAATTGACACCCTATTAAAGGCTGCAACACACTATTTAATGTGACTTGGTTAAAGGATTTAACCACCCTATTAGAAGTGGGCCTAGTTAGAGGACTTTAGAACATTCACTTGGAATGCCACCCTATTAAAGGATTTACAAATAGCTATTAAACCAACGTAAGTCCATAGGATTTTATCCTAACTGGTACAATTGTTAGAGAGTAAAAATAAGGGCTTTGATCTAATACAACTCACAACTTATCTTGTAGATTTTAGATCTTTGTTCAGATTACAACATTACCTGGCTTTTAGTCTTTGTATCTCTAATAGCTTGTCCTCCTCTCAAGGTTTGTCTCCTTGAGTCCCCATGCTTGATGTACAAGTGCAATCTCTAGTATGGCCACTTATCAAAGTAGAGTCTCTGTACTCTATTCTTCCTTCTCTTCTTGATATCTTCTCGTTGACACCCTTCAACAACTTTGACCAAGAAACTTTTACTTCTTGAACTATGACTCATTAAATAGAAGTCTAGAATGCTTTTCTAGCTTGATTCTTTCTTCCTTTAATTTTAGCTCGAATGGATTAGGTAGGATTCAATGAATCTAAACCATATCTTGCTTCTTCTAGCAACATCATGAAGAATCCTCCTGAATTCCCTCACAAATAGTTTATCTAAAATTTTATACCACCAGCTCATCATCCTTATCCTCCAACTAGTTCATAAAATTCAAGCTAACAAATTTGTCAATTCAGACCTGGTGAATCTTTGATTTTTCAAATAATGCAGCAACTAGGAACTATTGAAATTTTGGTGCTCGACACATACTATGTTACTTAGAATCAACTAAGTTTTTTGATGCTTGGCACCTACTATGGATTCACTCAATATTAACTAAGTTTTCTAATTCTTAGCACTTGCTATGGATTCACTTTGCATCAACTATGATTTATTGATGTTCAACACCTATTACCTAATCAGCTCCTTCATATCACTTAGCACACACTAGATTTTCCATTTACTCGACACTAACTAAAAATCTACTCAGCATGAACTAGCCTACTCAACACCCACTAATGTACTTAGTCAAGGTTTGTAGATAGCCTTGTTACAACTTATACTTCTAAAGTTTCTAAGTATGGCCAACCTCTTTTTCTTCATGTATATTATCAATACATCATTTTACCAATGTCTTAATTGATCATTACACTTCATTAAAAAACCATAACTCAACCTTTCGCTTAGGTATGTTTGTTATATCTTATTGATTGAATCCTCTTCATCAATCAACTACTTGATAGTACTTAGATCTTATAAGCAATTGTCATTCCAATAAACAATAGGTTTGACATCAAATGACAAAAAAATGATTGAAAACATTCTTTATCACTAATCTCCCTCTTTGCAAACAATCTTCCTTCTTTAATAGTGATATTTTCAATTAGATTCCAATAATATCCCTCTTTGGCATTGATGGAAAACCAAACTAATCCACCAAGTTATCAATATGCTAACTAGGTTAAAACATTAAGTCAAATGCCAAAAAGAAATTTGCCTTGTTACAACTTATACTTCTAAAGTTTCTAAGTATGGCCAACCTCTATTTCTTCATGTATATCATCAATACATCATTTTACCAATGTTTTAATTGATCCTTACACTTCATTACTAAACCATAACTCAACCTTTCCCTTTGGTTTTTTTGTTATATCTTATTAATTGAATCCTCTTTATCAATCAACTACTTGATAGTACTTGGATCTTATAAGCAATTGTCATTCCAATAAATAGTAGGTTTGACATCAAATGACAAAAAAATGATTGAAAATATTCTTTATCACTAATTTCCCTCTTTACAAACAATCTTCCTTCTTCAATAGTGATCTTTTCAATTAGATTCCAATAATATCCCTCATTGGCATTCATGGAAAACCAAACTGATCAACCAAGTTATCAATATGCTAACTAGGTTAAAACATTAAGTCAAATGAAAAAAAGAAATTTATTGCCATTTCTATTTTCATCCTTCTTTGATGATATATTGTCTTCCTTTTTTGTTTGTTCTACTCCTTCTCTGATCTGCTATCTTAATTTCTGCTCTATTCCTCTTTCTATGTATTTGATCCTCTAGATTTTCTATTTCTCCCTCTTTTCTCCTTCTACATGTCTGATCAGTTTCTACAATTTTGGTATTATCTCCTTTTCTTGAACATTCTCCCTCTTCTAATCAGTTTAGCTACTTTATCTCTTTGCCTTGATCATTCTCTAGATTGGATCTATTTTCTTCTATTTCTCCCTCTTTGACAACAATTTCAAAGAGATACTATTTCAGCATCTTATTATGCAAATGCAACATTAGCAAGAACTCCTGTTTTCTTCCTCTGTCAACTTGTGTGTGACTTGTTTGGAATTTCAATACTTTGATTACTTTAGGAAAAATCCTAAAGTAAATACTCTCTACATCAATTTTTAGTATTTAAACAATCAACTCATTTGATGTAGGGTAGTATTTCTATTGTTCAAATAGCCTTGGATATAGGTATCACCCCTAACTTATCTCTAAGATACTCTAATGCATCTTTAGGTAGTGCTTTTATGAAGATGTCCATAATTTGTTCCTTTGAACTGACATATTCCATCCTCACTTGCTTGTCTTCCACAAATTCTCTTACATAGTGATAATTGCAATATCCTTTGTTTTACCATGCATCACAAGATTCTTTGATATGTTGATGGAACTTGTGTTATCACAATATTGTATCAAAGGTTTAATTACCTCTTCCTTCATACCTTGCAATAGATGCTTGATCCATACAATAGTGGTGTAGTCGATAGCAGCTACAACATACTTAGCTTCAACTATGGACTATGAGCTACAATTTTGTTTTTTGCTAGTCTAAGTGACTAATATTTTACCTAAGAAAAGTGCTCCTCCACTGGTGCTTTTTCTATCATCAATATTACCTTTGCAATCTACATTAGTGTAGGTTTTCAACTCAAAATTTTAACTCCTTTTGTAATATAAACCAAAGTCATATATTCCTTTTAGATACATCATTATTCTTTTTACTACCATCAGACGATTTTCTCTTAGTTTTGCAAAAAATCTTGCCACTTTTCCAACAACTAATGCAATGTCTGGTCTACTATGCATAATATACTACAACTTTTCAATCATTGATCTATACATTATCTGATCTACTTTAGCAGACTCATCATCTTTAGATAACTTATGTTCTGTTACCATTGGTGCGCTAACTGGTTTTGAATCTTCTAATCCAAATATTTTGAGTATCTCCTTGATGTATTTTAATTAAGTTACAAATATGCCATACTTCAATTTATGTACTTTCAATCCAACAAAGAATTTGATTTCTCCAAACATTGACATCTCAAACTCATTTTTCATCTGATTAGAAAAATCATTGCATAGGGCATCTTTTCCTCCAAATATTATATCATCAACAAAGGTTTTAGATATTATAATATCTTTACCTTTTTCTACCTTGATATACAGGTTGTTGTTGTTATCTATTCTCTCAAATCCTATTTTCGCAAGATATTTGTATAGTCTCCCATACCATGCACTAGGTGTTTGCTTCAAACCATAGAGTGCTTTGTGCAGTTTGTAAACCATATCTTTATTGTTGTCATCAACAAATCCCTCTAGTTTTTTTATGTAGACTTCCACTTCTAGTATACCATTTAGAAAAGAATACTTTACATCCATTTGGTAGACTTTGAAACCTTTGTAGGAAGCATATGAAAATAAAGTTCTAACTCCTTCCATTCTTGCAATAGGGGCAAATGTTTCTTGATAATATAGTCCTTCTTCTTGTGCATAACCTTTGTAGACTAATCTAGACTTTTTTCTTGTGATTTCACCATTCTCATCAAAATTGTTCCTAAATACCCACTTGGTACCAATCACATTCTTATTATTTGGTCTTGGAACTAAAGTCTAGGTCTTGTTCTTCTCTATCTACTCAATTTCTTCTTCCATAGCTTTACACCAATTATCATCTTATAGTGCATCGTTCACTATTTTGTATTCAATCTTCCTTAGCAAACATGACTCATTCCTTAGTCTATTCCTTGTCATTGGTTTGACATCCTTGTCTCAAATGATTTGTTCTTTCTCTCACATAATTGGATAGTCTTAGTTGTTTCCTTGTTTCCATGTTTGATCTTTTAGCTTTAGAGTCATTGCGCACATCTCTCTCTATTATTTCACTATCTCTTTCATGTATATTGATTGTAGAATAAGAATGTGCATTATCCTCATTCTGCAACTTGGCTTCTAAATGCAACTTAGCATTCACTAGTTGTGACTCGGTTGATACTAAAACTTGTTGCTGATTTCCAACTTGATTAGCAATTTCTTCTTCAACTTTCATTCTTTTATAGAACTATAAAAGGATATATAATCTTCTAATTTCTTGGGATCATCAACTTGAACTTTTGCATGCTAATCAAAATTTACATTTGTACTCTCCACAATTTTATTAGTGTTAGTATTCAAACACTTATATGCTTTACTTCTAGTGGATTATCCAAGAAATATGCCTTCATCATTCTTTGCATTAAAATTACCATTTCTAGAATCTTTAAGTATATAGAATTTACAATCAAACACTTTGAAATGTTTTACATTAGATGATTGACCATACCATAGTTCAAAGGGTGTTGCATTTGTAGCTTTCTTGACTTGTACTCGATTTAGGGTGTAGGTAGTAGTACTAATAGCTTCTCTTCAATACTTTAGAGCAACATTCTTTTCCATCATTAATGTTCTAGCATAGTCTATCATTGTTCTATTCATTTTTTCTGCAATGCCATTCTATGGGGGAGTTCTTGGTGTTGATGTTTGTCTTTTAACACCTTTTTTTATTGCACAATGTCTCAAATTCTTTTGATGTAATTTCTCCTCCTCTGTTTGATCTTAGACACTTTATACTCTTTCCTATTTCTTTCTCAACTCTGGCCAAATACCAATTAAACATTTGGCATGCATTAGATTTTTGCTTCAAGAACATGATAGTCATCATCTTGGAGTAGTCATCCATAAAAAATGTTATATATCTATCTTGTTTGTAACTTTGCACTTATATTGGGCCACATAAACCTATATGGACTAGCTCTAATAATTCATTGGAAGTGTAGGTTTTTCTTTTGAAACTTGACTTGGTCATCTTTCCTAGTTGACATTGTTTGCACATTGTATTGTCAGGCTTTCTTAGTTTAGGAAATCCTATGACTTTCTTCATTTTTTTGATGCTAACTAAATTATCAAAATTGATATAAAATAGCCTTTTATACCATAGCCACACATAATCAAATTTTATGATAAGATAGGTTGCACCTTCCATATCTAGGTAAAATAGATTACTCCTAGTTTGGTCTCATTTTCCTATCAGATTTTCATTATTGTCATAGATCTTGGCAGTTTTGTTTTCAAGCTCTACTTTACAACCTACATTACCTAACTGTAACACACTCGACAGGTTGTAGTTCAATCCTTCAACATAGTATGCATTATCACATGAAATTTTCTCTGTAAGCTTAATGAAACCTTTTCCTTTGATTAGACATGGATCATCATTTCTAAATCTATCACCATTTCCATCATACTGAGTAAAAGTAACAAACTTAGTTTTGTCTCCTGTCATGTGATGTGAGCACCCACTATCTATGATCCAACTATCATTCTTGTTTAAATAGGTTACCAGTGTTGTTGCCTCATCTTCATCTGATTCATCCTTCATGGCTACATAGACTACCTCATCATCATTCTCATCAAAATCCTCTTCAACAATGTGGCACATTTTTCCTTTGTCCTTGTAATCTCTACTATCATCTTCTCTTTGGTTCTTGTACTTGTTTCCTTCTTTGTAGTTCTTCTTCTATGTACGCCTTGCATCAACATGACCTACTTCATTGCAGATGAAACAATGATAGGTAGCTTATCTTTGAATTTACCTTTGCCTCTATGAAATATTCTAGCCAACAATGCTTCCAATTGTTCCACATCTTACTCATCTGTGTTTTTGTCACTAGATGCATATTTTCCTTTCTTCTTCTTCTTTGATTTCACCTCCTCAGTATCTTTCAATATTAGCTTGGCCTTGAAAGTAGATTCAAGATTATCAGGTTTGTAGTTATCAAAGTTGGACAACTCAAATGCAGTAAGTCTTCCCACTATACCTTCAAAAGTTAGTGTATTCCCTAGTACACATCTTAAATCTTGGATGGCTAAGACTCTAATAGTATAGATAGGGAGTAAGGTTCTTAAGAATTTTCTATTAATAATATCATCTTCTAAATGACCACCCAAACCTTTTATTGCACTTACTACTTCTTTCATTGTAGAGGCATATTGAGCAGCATTCTCACCTTCCTCCATTTTCATGTCATCAAAATTTCCTCTGAGACTTTCTCTTTTTTATCTTTGGACATTCTGATCTCCTCCATAGATATCTATCAAGGCTTTCCACATCTTCAATGCAGAGTCACATCCCTTGATGTCATCAAATTTAACATAGTTGAAGATAGAGACAATCTCCAACATTTCCTTATTGTGCTCCTTCCTTTTGTTCAAATCTTCTATAGTAAGAGCTCTAGCTAGATCAACATGTTCCACTTCAATTGTGGTTTTTGTGTAATCACCTATTGATCCAAGGTGCAACTCCATTAGACTTTTCCATGTAGTGAAGTTATCTCTATTGAGCTTGGGAACTTCTCTCTTGGACATCTTGATCTTCCTACTTCTAGTACCTTTAAACAAAATCAGCAGATAACTCTAATACCAATTATTAGAAATTCTTTAGATTACTTGAGGGGGGAAGGGGTAAATTATTTATTCAAGGTTCAAATATCCTAAAAAAACTTTTTCACTAAGTATAGTGAGCCCATTAAACTGTACATGTATCCAAGTTTAATATTTTCTACTTAGCAAGTTACTGAAAATCAACATGTAAGAATAAAACATGAAAGATCAACACATAACACATTGATGTACATGGAAACCCAATTTGGAAAAACCACTAGTAACATGCTACTCAATTCTCACTCTTCTAAAGTGATGCCCTATGAAAGACCTTCCCTATTAAAGGCTACGACACACTATTAAATGTGACCTGGTTAAAGAATTTAACCACCCTATCAGAAGTGGGCCTGGTTAGAGGACTTTAGAATATTCACTTGGAATGCCACCCTATTAATGGATTTATAAATGACTACTAAACCAACCTAAGTTCATAGGATTTTACCCTAACTTGTACAAATGTTAGAGAGTAACAATAAGGGCTTTGATTTGATACAATTCATAACTTATCTTTCATATTTCAGATGTCTATTCAACTTACAACATTGCATGGTTTTTAGTCTTTGTAGCTCGAACAACTTGTCCTCCTCTACTTTGTCTCATTGAGTCTCCATGCTTGATGTAGTCATGCAATCTCCAATATGGCCACTTATCAAAGTAGAGTCTCTGTACTCTATTCTTCCTTCTCTTCTTGATGCCTTCTCCTTGACACCCTCCAACAACTTTGACCCAACAACTCTTTCTTCTTTACCTATGACTCCTTAAATTGAAGTTTGGAATCCATTTACCACTCAATTATTTCATCCTTTAATTTTAGTTCAAATGGATTAGGTAGGATTCAATAAATCTAACCAATATCTTGTTTCTTCTAGAAACATCATGAACAATCCTCTTAAATTCCCTCAAAATTGTTTTATCTAAAATTTTGTGCCAGTAACTCATCATCCTTATATTCCAACTAGTTCACAAAATTCATGGTAACAAATTTGTTGGCTTAGATTTGGTGAATCTTTGATTTTTCAAATAATGCAACAACTCAACACTATTGAAATTTTGGTGCTTGACACATACTGTGTTACTCGACATCAA
The DNA here is from genome assembly GCA_028749045.1 of Cupressus sempervirens. NCBI lineage: Eukaryota > Viridiplantae > Streptophyta > Pinopsida > Cupressales > Cupressaceae > Cupressus > Cupressus sempervirens. The sequence goes on along the minus strand of CM053793.1, from coordinate 558,597,038 downwards.
CTAAGTTTTCTGATGCTCAGTACCTACTATGGATTCACTCAGCATCTACTAGTTTTTTTGATGGCCATCACCTACTATGGATTAACTTAGCATCAACTATGATTTACTAATATTTAGCACCTATTACCTGATCAGTTCCTTCTATATCACTTAGCACACACTAGATTTTCCATTTGCTTGACACTAACTAAAAAATTTACTCAGCATGAACTAGCTTGCTCAACACCCACTGATGAATTTAGTCAAGATTTGCAGATAGCCTTGTTACAACTTATACTTCTAAAGTTTCTAAGTGTGGCCAACCTCTATTTCTTCAAGTATATTATCAATACATCATTTTACCACTATATTAACTAATCCTTATACTTCATTACAAAACCATAACTCAATCTTTTCCTTAGGTGCTTTTGTTACATCTTATTGATTGAATCATTTTCATCAATCAACTATGTGATAGTACTTGGATCTTATAAGCAATTGTCATTCTAGCAAATAGTAGGTTTGACATCAAGTGACAAAATAATGATTGAAAACATTCTTTAACAATAATCTCCCTCTTTGCAAACAATCTTCCTTCTTTAATAGTGATATTTTCAATTAGATTTCAATAATCTCCCTCTTTGGCATTGATGGCAAACCAAACTGATCAACCATCAAATCAAACTGATTAATCAAGTTATCAAAATGCTAACTAAATTAGAACAATAAGTCAAATGCCAAAAGAAAATTTTTTGTCGTTACTATTTTCATCCTTCTTCGCTGATACATTGTCTTCCTTTTTTGTTTGTTCTACTCCTATGATTTGTTATCCTAATTTCTCTACTATTTCTCTTTCTATGTATTTGATCCTTTGGATTTTCTATTTCTCCCTCTTTTATCCTTCTAAATCTATAATCAATTTCTACAATTCTAGTATCATCTCCTTTTCTTGATCATTCTGTAGATTGGATCAGTTTTCTTCCATTTCTCCCTCTTCGAAAACAATTCCAAAGAATACTATTTCAACATCATATTATTCAAGTGCAGCATTAGTAGGAACTCTAATTTTCTCCCTCTATCACCTTATGTGTGACTTGTTTTGAATTTTAGTACTTTGATTACTTCAGGAAAAATCCTAAAGTAAATACCCTCTGCATCAATTTGTAGTATTTCAACAATCAACTCATTTGATGCAAGGTAATATTTCTTTTGTGAAGATATCAACAATTTGTTCCTTTTAACTAACATATTCCATCCTTGCTTGTCTTCCACCAATTCTCTTACATAGTGATACTTAATTGCAAAATGCTTTGTTTTACCATGCATCACAAGATTCTTTGATATGTTGACGGTATTTGTGTTATCACAATAGAGTATCATAGGTTCAATTACCTCTTCCTTCATACCTTGCAATAGATGCTTGATCCATACAATAGTTGTGTAGTTGATAGTAGCTACAACATACTCAGCTTCAACTATGGATTGTGAGGTACAACTTTTCTTTTTGCTAGTCCAAGTGACTAATATTTTACCTAAGGAAAGTGCTCCTCTACTGGTTCTTTTGCTATCATCAATATTACCTCCCTAATCTACATCAATGTACGCTTTCAACTCAAACTTTTCACTCATTTTGTAATATAAGCCAGAGTCATCTATTCCTTTTAGATACCTCATTATTCTTTTTACTGCCATCAGATGATTTTCTCTAGTTTTGTAGAAAATCTTGCCACTATTCCAATAGCTAATGCAATGTCTGGTCTACTATGCACACCATACTACAACTTTCTAATCATTGATCTATACATTATCTAATCTACTTCAGCTGACTCATCATCTTTAGATAATTTATGTGCTGTTACCATTGGTGTGTTGACTGGTTTTGAGTCTTCTAATCCAAATATTTTGAGTATCTCTTTGATGTATTTTGATTGAGTTACAAATATGCCATGCTTTAGTTGATGTACTTGTAATCAAACAAAGAATTTGATTTCTCCCAACATTGACATCTCAAACTCATGTTTCATTTGATCAGCAAAATGTTTGCATAGGGCAATTTTTTCTCTCCAAATATTATATCATCAAAAAAGATTTTAGATATTAGAATATCTTTACCTTTTCTTTCCTTGATATACAAGTTTCTATTGTCATCTGTTCTCTCAAATCCTATCTTCACAAGATATTTGTCTAGTCTCTCATACCATGCTCTAGGTGTTTGCTTCAAACCATAGAGTGCTTTGTGCAATTTGCAAACTATATCTCTATTTGTTTCATCAACAAATCCCTCTAGTTTTTCTATGTAGTATACCATTCAAAAAAGTAGACTTTACATCCATTTGGTAGACTTTGAAGCCTTTGTGGGTAGCATATCCAAGTAAAGTTTTGACTCCTTTCATTCTTACAATAGGCACAAATGTTTCCCCATAATCTAGTCCTTATTCTTGTGCATAACCTTTTTAGACTAATCTAACCTTATTTCTTGTAAAGTGATGCCCTATAAAAGGCCTACCCTATTACAGGCTATAACACACTATTAAATGTGACCTGGTTAAAGGATTTAACTACCCTATTAAAACTGGGCTTGGTTAGAGGACTTTAGAACATTCACTTGGAATGCTACCCTATTAAAGGATTTACAAATGGCTATTAAAGCAACTTAAGTCCATAGGATTTTACCCTAACTGGTAAATTTGTTAGAGAGTAATAATAAGAACTTTGATTTGATATAATTTACAACTTATCTTGCAGATTTTAGATCTCTATTTAGCTTACAACATTGCTTAGTTTTTAGTCTTTGCAGCTCTAACAACTTGTCCTCCTCTCAAGCTTTGTCTCCTTGAGTCTCCATGCTCTATGTACTAGTGAAATCTCCAATATGGCTACTTATCAAAGTAGAACTTCTATATTTTATTCTTCCTTCTCTTCTCAATGTCTTCTCCTTAACACCCTTCAACAACTTCAACCCATCAACTCTTGCTTTTTGACCTATGACTCCTTTAATAGAAGTCTAGAATCCTTTTCTGGCTTGATTCTTTCATCCTTTAATTTTAGTTCAAATGGATTAGGTAGGATTTAATAAATATAACCCATATCTTTTTCCTTCTAGAAACATCATGAAGAATCCTCCTGAATTCGGTAAAAAATGGTTTATCTAAAATTTTGTGCCACCAGCTCATCATCCTTATCTTCCAATTAGTTCACAAAATTCAAGGTAACAAATTAGTTGGCTCAGATTTGGCGAATCTTTGATTTTTCAAATAATGCAACAACTTGGCACTATTGAAATTATGGTGCTCAACACATACTATATTACTTGGCATCAATTAAGTTTTTTGATGCTCGACACCTACTATGGACTCACTCAGCATCAACTAATTTTTCTAATGCTCATCACCTACTGTGGATTCACTTGGCATTAACTATGGTTTACTAATGTTTGACACCTATTACCTGATCAACTCCTATATCACTTGGCACAAAGTAGATTTTCCATTTGCTCAACACTAACTAAAATTCTACTCGGCATGAACTAGCTTTCTTGGCACCCACTGATGAACTTAGTCAAGCTTTACAGAGAGCCTTTTTATAACTTAAACTTCTAAAGTTTCTAAGTGTGGCCAACCTCTATTTCTTCAAGTATATTATCAATACATCATTTTACCAATGTCTTAACTGATTCTTGTACTTCATTACAAAACCATAACTCAACCTTTCCCTTAGGTGCTTTTATTACATCTTATTGATTGAATCTTTTTCATCAATCAACTACGTGATAGTACTTGGATCTTATAAAAAATTGTCATTCTAGCAAAAATCAGGTTTGACATCAAATGACAAAATAATGATTGAAAACATTCTTTATCAATAATCTCCCTCTTTGCAATCAATATTCATTCTTTAATAGTGATATTTTCAATCAGATTCCAATAATCTCCCTCTTTGGCATTGATGGCAAACCAAACTGGTCAACCATCAAACCAAATTGATCAACCAAGTTATCAAAATGATAACTTGGTTAAAAAAGTAAGTCAAATACCAAAAAGAAATTTGTTTCCATTACTATTTTTATCCTTCTTTACTAACACATTGTCTTCCTTTTTTGTTTGTTCTACTCCTTCTTTGATATTCTATCCTTATTTCTCTATTATTTCTCTTTCTATGTATCTGATCAGCTAGATTTGTTATTTCTCCCTCTTTCCTCCTTCTAAATGTCTAATCAATTTCTGTAATTCTAGTATCATCTCCTCTTCTTGATCATTCTCCCTCTTTTAATTAGTTTAGCTACTTTATCTCTTTTTCTTGATCATTTTTTAAATTAGATCAATTTTCTTCTATTTCTCCCTCTTTGAAAACAATTTCAAAGACATACTATTTCAGCATTTTATTATGCAAGTGCAGCATTGGTAGGAACTCTAGTTTTCTCCCTCTGTCACCTTGCATGTGACTTGTTTGGAATTTTAGTACTTTGACTACTTTAGGCAAAATCCTAAAGTAAATACCCTCTACATCAATTTGTATTATTTCAATAATCAACTCATTTGATGTAGGATAGTATTGCTATTATTCTGATAGCCTTAGACAAGGGTATCATCCCTAACTTACCCCTAAGATACTCGAACGCATCTTTAGGTAATGCTTTTATGAAGGTGTCAGCAATTTTTTCCTTTGAACTAACATATTCCATCCTTACTTGCTTGTCTTCCACAAATTCTCTTACATAGTGATACTTAATTGCAATTTGCTTTGTTTTACCATGCATCACATGATTCTTTGATATGTTGATGGCACTTGTGTTATTGCAATAGAGTATCATAGGTTCAATTAGCTCTTCCTTCATACCATGCAACAAATGCTTGATCCATACAACAGTGGTATAGTTGATAGCAGCTATAACATACTCAGCTTTAGCTATGAATTTTGAGGTACAACTTTGCCTTTTGCTAGTCTAAGTGACTAATTTTTTACCTAAGAAAAGTGCTCCTCCACTGGTGCTTTTTTTTTGTCAGCAATATTACCTTCCCAATCTGCAACAGTGTAGTCTTTCAACTCAAACTTTTCACTCCTTTTGTAATTTAAGCCAAAGTCATCTATTCCTTTTAGATACCTCATTATTCTTTTTATTGCCATTAGATGATTTTCTCTTAGTTTTGCAAAAAATATTGCCACTATTCCAATATCTAATGCAATGTCTGGTCTACTATGCACAACATACTACAACTTTCTAATCATTGATCTATACATTATCTGATCTACTTCAGCAAACTCATCATCTTCAGATAATTTATGTCCTATGACCATTGGTTTGCTGAATGGTTTTGAATCTTCTAATCCAAATGCTTTGAGTATCTCCTTGATGTATTTTAATTGAGTTACAAATATGCCATGCTTTAGTTGATTGTCTTGCAATCCAACAAAGAATTTGATTTCTCCAAACATTAAAATCTCAAACTCATGTTTCATCTGATCAGCAAAATCTTTTGATAGGGCATCTTTTCTTCAAAATATTATATCATCAACAAAGATTTTAGATATTAGAATATCTTTACCTTTTTCTGTCTTGATATATAGGTTGTTGTTGTCATCTATTCTCTCAAATCCTATCTTCGCAAGATATTTGTGTAGTCTATCATACGATGCTCTAGATGCTTGCTTTAGACCATAGAGTGCTTTGTGTAGTTTCCAAACCATATCTATGTTGTTGTCATCAACAAATCCCTCTAGTTGTTCTATGTAGACTTCCTCTTCCAGTATACCATTCAGAAAAGTAGACTTTACATCCATTTGGTAGACTTTGAAACCTTTGTAGGTAGCGTATGCAAGTCAAGTTCTTACTCCTTCCATTGTTGCAATAGGAGCAAATTTTTTCCCATAATCCTATCCTTGTTCTTGTGCAAACCCTTTGTAGACTAATCTAGCCTTATTTCTTGTCATCTCACCATTCTCATCAAGATTTCTCTAAATGCCCACTTTGTACCCATCACATTCTTATCATCTGGTCTTGGAACTAGAGTCCAAGTCTTGTTCTTCTCTATCTGCTCAATTTCTTCTTCCATAGTTTTACACCAATTATCATCTTGTAGTGCATCCTTCAATGTTTTGGGTTCAATCTTGCTCAATAGACATGACTCATTCCTTAGTCTATTCTTTATCATTGGTCTAACATCCTTATCTCCAATGATTTATTATGCAAGGTAATGTCTTCTCACATACTTGGATAGTCTTGGTTCTTTCCTTATTTCCATGTTTGATCTTTTAGCTTAAGAGTCACTACACACATCTCTCTCTGGTATTTTACTATCTCTTTCATGTGTACTAATTTCAGAATTAGAATGTGCATTATCCTCATTTTCCAACTTGTCTTCTGAATACAACTCAAATTCACTGGTTGTGACTTTGTTGATATTGAAACTTGTTCTTGATTTCCAACTTGATTAGCAGTTTCTTCTTTAGCATTCATTCCTTCATAGAAGTATACAAAGGATTTGTACTCTTCTAATTTCTTGGTTTCATCAACTTGAACTTTTGCATGCTTATCAAAATTTACATTTGTGCTCTCCACAATTTTATTAGTTTTAGTATTCAAACACTTATATGTTTTACTTCTAGTGGAGTATCCAAAGAATATGCCTTCATCACTCTTTGCATCAAACTTGTGATTTCTAGAATCTTTAAGTATATAGCATTTACAACCAAATACTTTGAAATGTTTTACATTAGGTGATTGACCATACCATAGTTCAAAAGGTGTTTCATTTGTACCTTTCTTGACTTGGACTTAATTCAAGGTGTAGGCAGTAGTACTAACAACTTCTCTCAAGTACTTCAGAGCAACATTCTTTTCCATCATTAATGTTCTGGTACTATCTATCATTGATCTATTCCTACTTTCTACAATGCCATTCTATCAAGGAGTTCTTGGTGTTGATGTTTGTCTTTTAATCCCTTTGTTATTGCATAATGTCTCAAATTCTTTTGATGTAAGCTCTCCTCCTTTGTCTGATCTTAGGCACTTAAGAATTTTTCCCATTTCTTTCTCAACTCTGGCCAAATACCACTTAAACGTTTGAAATGCATTAGATTTTTTCTTCAAGAACATGATAGTCATCATCCTGGAGTAGTCATCCACAAACAAAATTATATATTTGTCTCCTTTGTAACTTTGCACTTCTATTGGGCCACATAAGTTTGTATGGACTAGCTCTAATACTTCTTTGGAAGTGTAGGTTTTTCTTTTGAAACTTGACTTTGTCATCTTTCCTAGTTGACATTGTTCTCACATTGTATTGTCCAACTTTTTTAGTTTAGGCAATCCTTTGACTTTCTTCATTTTGTTGATGCTAACTAGATTAACAAAATTGACATGACATAGCCTTTTATGCCACGGCCACACATCATAAATTTTTATGATAAGACAGGATGCATCTCCCATATCTAGGTAAAATAGATTACTCCTAGTTTGGTCTCCTTTTCCTATCAGATTTCCATCATTGTCATAGATTTTGGCAGTTTTGTTTTCAAACTCTACTTTGTGACCTACATTGCCTAATTGTGACACATTGAGCAAGTTGTAGCTTAATCCTTCAACATTAGTATGTATTATCACATGAAAATTTCTTTGTAAGCTTAATGAAACCTTTTCCTTTGATTAGACATGGAGCATCATTTCCAAATCTATCACTATTTCCATCATATTGAGTAAAAGTAACAAACTTACTTTTGTCTCAAATCATGTGATGTGAGCATCCACTGTCTATGATACACCTATCATTATGTTTACATAGGCTACCAGTGTTGTTACCTCATCTTCATCTGATTCATCCTTCATTCCTACATAGACTACCTCATCATCATTCTCATCAGAATCCTCTTTAACAATGTAGAACCTTTTGCCTTTGTCCTTGTAATCTCTACTATCATCTTCTCTTTTGTTCTTGTGCTTGTTTCCTTCTTTTTAGTTCTTCTTCTATGTACACCTTGCAGCAATATGACCTACCTCATTACAATTGAAACAAATGATAAGCAACTTACCTTTGAACTTACCTTTGCCTCTGTGAAATCTTCTGGCCATCAATGCTTCCAATTGTTCCACATCTTCCTCATCTATGCTACTATCATTAGATCCATTTTTTTTTTTTTCCTTCTTTGATTTCACCTCCTCATTGTCTTTCAATGTCAGCTTGGCCTTGAAAGTAAATTCAAGATTCTCAAGTTTGTAGTTATCAAAGTTGGACAACTCAAATGTAGTAAGTCTTCCCACTATACCTTTAAAAGTTAGTGCACTCCCTAGTACACATCTTAATTCTTGGATAGCCGATACTCTAATAGAATAGATAGGGATTAAGGTTCTTAAGAATTTGATATTAACAATATCATCTTTTGAATGACCACCCAAACTTCTTATTGCACCTACTACTTTCACTGTAGAGGCATATTGAGCAACATTCTCACCTTTCTCCATTTTCATGTCATCAAACTTTCTTTTAAGACTTTCTCTTTTTTCTCTTTGGACATTCTAATCTCCTCCATATATATGTGTCAAGGCTTTCCACATCTTCAATGCAAAGTCACATCCCTTGATGTCATCAAATTCAGCATAGTTGAAGGTAGAGGAAATCTCCAACATTGCCTAGTTATGCTCCTTCCTTTTATTCAAATCTTCTACATTAAGGGCTCCAACTAGATCAACGCGTTCCACTTCAATTGCAATTTTTACATAATCACCTATTTATCCAAGGTGTAGCTTCATTAGACTTTTCCATGTAGTGAAGTTATCTCTATTGAGCTTGGGAACTTCTCTCTTGGACATCTTGATCTTCCTACTTCTAGTACCTTTAAACTAAATCAGTAGATAGTTCTAATACCAATTGTTAGAGATGCTTTAGAATAACTAAGAAGGAGGGGTGGGGGGGCATGGGGGTGAATTAGTTATTCAAGTTCCAAATGTCCTAATAAATTTTTTTCACTAAGTATAGTGAGCCCATTAAACTATTCATGCATCGTAACTTAAACTTTCCTACTTAGCAAGTTACTAAAAATCAACATGCAAGAATAAAACATGAAAGATCAACACATAACATGTGATTTACGTGGAAACCCAATTTGGGAAAAACCACCAGTAACATTCTACTCAATTCTCACTCTTATGAAGTGATATCCTATGAAAGGCCTACCCTGTTAAAGGCTGCAACACTCTATTAAATGTGACCTGGTTAAAGGATTTAACCACCCTGTTAGAAGTGGGCCCAGTTAGAGGACCTTAGAACATTCAATTGGAATGCTACCCTATTAAAGGGTTTTAAAATGGCAATTAAACTAACCTAAGTCCATAGGATTTTACCCTAACTGGTACAATTGTTAGAGAGTAACAATAAAGGCTTTAGTCTAATATAATTCACAACTTATCTTGCAGATTTCAAATCTTTGTTTAGCTTACAACATTGCTTGGGTTTTAGTCTTTGTAGCTCTAATAGATTGTGCTCCTCTCAAGATTTTTCTCATTAAGTCTCCATGCTTGATGTACCAATGAAATCTCCTATATGGCCACTTATCGAAGTAGAGTCTCTATACTCTATTCTTCCTTCTCTTCTCAATGTCTTCTCATTGAAACCCTTCAACAAATTCAACCCAACAACTCTTGCTTCTTGACCTATGGCTCCTTAAATAGAAATCTAGAATCCTTTCACCTCTTGATTCTTTCCTCCTTTTATTTTAGTTTGAATGGATTAGGTAGGATTCAATGAATCTAACCCATGTCTTGTTTCTTCTAGAAACATCATGAAGAATCCTCCTGACTATGCTCAAAATGGTTTATCTAAAATTTTGTGCCACTAGCTCATCATCCTTATTCTCCAATAGGTTCACAAATTTTAAGGTAACAAATTTGTTGGCTCAAATCTAGCAAATCTTATATTTTTCAAATAATACTACAACTCTGCACTTTTGAAATTCTAGTGCTCAACACATACTGTGTTACTTAGCATCAACTAAGTTTTTTGATGCTCGGCACCTATTGTGGATTCACTCAACATCAACTAATTTTTTTGATGCTTGTCACCTACTATGGATTCACTTAGCATCAACTATGATTTACTAATGCTTGACAACTATTACTTGCTCAAATCCTTCTGTATCACTCAATACACACTAGATTTTCCATTTTCTCAGCACTAACTAAAAATCTACTTGGCATAAACTAGCTTGCTCGGTAGTCACTGAGGAACTTAGTCAAGCTTTGTAGAAAACCTTGTTACAACTTATACTTCTAAAGTTTCTAAGTGTGGCCAACCTCTATTTCTTCAAGTATATTATCAGTACATCATTTTACCAATATCTTAACTGATCCTTGTACTTCATTACAAAACCATAACTCAAACTTTCCCTTAGGTGCCTTTGTTACATCTTATTGATTGAATCTTCTTCATCAATCAACTAAGTAATAGTACTTGGATCTTATAAGCAATTTTCATTCTAGCAAATAGTAGGTTTGACATGAAATGAAAAAACAATGATTGAAAACATTCTTTATCAAAAATCTCCCTCTTTGCAAACAATATTTCTTCTTCAATTGTGATCTTTTCAATCAAATTCCAACAATTCCATCTTTTGAGACCAGATTAGTATATCAAATTAACATATCATCAGATAGAAAGGAGGTACAAAGAACATGTAGAGGAAGCACCAAAAATCATCCAATTCTCATACCATATTGATAAGACTCCTTTGGAGACAAAGTAGGCAAAGTGGACATGACAAGGGGATATGTGAAAGGTGATATTGGATATTCTATAATACTTTTGAGTAGAGTCATGGGGTTACTAGCATTAGGACACCTGAATATATGGATGGTACACTTCATTGAGACCATCACAACAATGAAGATGTGGTGCAGAGCACAAAGCTTGGTATTGGAGGAATGGATAAAACTCCATCTTGTCTTCATTCTTCATCTAGTCAAGGGACATGATGGTTACAATGATAGTTTTAGTTGATTGTGTTTCATTTTGGTTGTTCTTGGTATTACTTGTTATGGTTCCACATGGCCTAACTTGGCATGTAATAGCATGTAATGGAAATACTCATTGGTTTTACATGGGAGATCCTTCCTCATACCTCTTTGGATGTAATTAGAGGTTTTATGAAGTTTTATGAAAGGTTTGAATAAGTATGAGCCCATTTGTGTAGGCACTTCATCTTATTTGGTGACCCTATAAACCAAGGATGTAAGTAGCCTATAGGGTATATATGTTTTAGGTGTTTAGGAGGGTGTCATATGGCCTAAATAGCCATGATGCTCAATAATATCAAGTTTAGAATGTGTTTTGAACTCTTCAAATAAAAAAGTTGCTCATATCGGCAGTTTTGCAAAAAGTTGCTGACAACTTTTGCAAAAAAACTGTGCAACTTTTGCAAATTAGTTGCATTCGACCTCTAACTACCTTGGAGGTTGGTTTTTAGGTGTCATTGGGCTATAAATACATTGATCCTCTTCCCAAAAGAACAGAGGAACTTCATTGTACGGATTTTTCATTGGATGAATAAAGAACTCCCTATTTTTCTGTTTAATTCGCTGTTTTCAGAGGTTGCACGTGTGGTACGGACGTGAGACTAGAAGTTTAATTGTGGATTTGCAGAGTTTCATGTCCCACTGACTCATTGCATTTTATTTGGAGTGATTTGAAGGAGTTTGGACAAAGTTAGAGCAAATTGGGTGAAACCAGTCCCAAACCCTCCTTAAAATCAGGGTTTTGTGCAAATGAGCCATTAGAGTGCACCTAATTGGCCTTAGGGGTACAAAACCCAATAATCTGAGAGAAGACATGTACCATTTGTTGATTCTAGGAGTAGGAATAGTTTCTATGGTGGGAGTCCAAGTTTCAATGAGGCCCTAGTTCAAGTTAGGCATAGAATTTGAACTAGGAATTCAGATTTGGAAGTAGAATTGTGAAGTTTGGTTGATTGGAGTGCAACCAAGGGTTGAATTGGAAGTATTAGACCTTCCCTAACACCATCCAAGTCAGTATCTTATTTTGTGTACCCATTTCCTTGCACTTGCTTAACAAACCAAGCCTAATTAGGCCTATTAGGTCTGCGTGTTTTGCATAGGTTGGGATATGCTGGAGTGGAGTGAGATTTTAAGATTTGGAGGTCTTTAAGGGGAGTCAAAAGGGTATCTAAAACTCTAGTTTATTTTCCAATTCATTTGGGGAAATCAAAAGATATTGCTGAATTTCAGGTTTTGCTGACCTACTAGGATTTACTAGGTAGGTACTGGTTGGGTGTATTACAGAAGTGTGGGAATCTGAAAAGTTGTTGATTCAGAGTACATTGGGATATGTGAAGGTGTGTTGATCATCAGATCAAGTTGTTGAGAGGCTTAAGGCATAGATCCTTGTTTTGGCCTAGTTGAGGGATACTATTCCTAAAGACAAATTGGGAGCAGACTTTGCTTACCTGTTCCTTGCATTGAGAAGGTTGTCAAACCTTGTGAGAAGGTTATTTTCCAAGAGTGGAAGGTCCTTTAAGGATTCCCTAAGATTAGAAGCAAGTTTGGCTTGTTTGAAGGGTCTAAGTGCAATCTAGACCAAGAGTACACTTCCGGTGTGTAACTCTGCATCAAGATGCTAATTGATTGAGCTTCGATTCTCAGTGAGAATTTGGATGAAAAATTTGTGGTGGTTAAGAATAATTAAAATTTCTATATGACATCCTATTTGGTGTACTTGTTAGTAAAGAAAAATCTTTCAAAGCATAGTAAGGAGTATAGAATAGTGAATTATGCCTTCATTTTCACAATCATCTGGTTAATCGAAGGGGATTATGCTTAAAGGATTTTAGAAGAGGTAGTGAGAGAGATTATTGAAATCAAGCCTACTACATCCAATATAATACATTCACTTATTTGAGGGTAGCGGGTAGGATTGTCAATGCCAAGAAGCTCCGTGGATATTTGTGTGATAGGCTTATATTACTAGAGATTGTATGACAACTCTTGTCTGCATATGAGAGAGTAAGGAAGCAACACAAGAAAATTTGGGTATGTCCCATTACAATAGGACCATTTATTTCTAGCTAGAAGAAGGATATTTTGACTTTTGAGTCTAAGTGGGATTAGTATCCCTTGGGGGAATATAACTCTCCTTGTCCCTATTTTGATAACATTGGTAGAGTCCATTACTTGGTATGAAAACAATTCCAACATGAAGATGCCATATAGGACCATTAGATGAATGTAGTGGATGACTATGAAATTTGTATAAGGAATTATTATAGGATGACTCTATTTGGTAGGAAGTGCCTTGAAGATACATGTCCCTTTAAAGATAGTATAGTAAGATAATGAAGAGGTCCTAGATCCCTTGTACAACAGAGATAAGATATATGCTCAACCTATTATGAATGTGAAGATCGATAAAGAGGAAAATTTAGATGTTAATCATAGGGTAGGGCACATCATTCAATTGAATAAGGATTGGATCAAAAGACCATTCAAGCTGGATCCAATTCCTCAAACTGTAGTATTCCAATCTACAACCCACCTAGTGAAAGATAGAGGAGCAAAGGTAACTGTGCCCACTTTCACAACTCAGTCCCCAGTAAGGCCAAAAATAGTGTACCAACTTGATAGAGAAGTTGGAAACTTTAGGGCTTAGAAGGGTAAAGGAAATAGGAAAATAACCTCACCCCAGTAGGTCAAGCTAGAAAAAGGAACAAATGAAGCACTAGAGGAACAAGTGGCAGAGAATGTACAAGGGGTAGAGAATGTGCTAAGAGGAAAAAACATAGAAGCTATCCAGACTTAGGATAATCCTTAAGTACCACCACTAGAACAAGGGAAAGGATTTGAAACACAGATATAAGAAGTGTCTCTTCCTGAGGTAGAAGCATCCCCATGAGTTCCCAAGAGAAGAAAGATAAAAAACCTAGTTAAAAGGAGATTAAAATTGATAAGAAGGGTTTTTAATTTTCAATCAGTTCTAGAAGTTATTCCAGAAGAGGAAGAAGAGGATGATGAAGATGAGGAAGATAACTTTCCTTTGAGTCAAAGGACTCATCCTACTAGGTCTACAAAGTTAGAATAGAGAAGAATCTCTGCTATTACTCCACCATCCATTCCTACATAGCCTATTCAGTCTACAACTTTAGAGGATGAATTGAACCAATGGATTGATGAGTAGGAAGATGAAGGGGCTAATGTATTTAAGATGTTAGATTTTGATTCATGCCAGTAGGCACTAAGTTGGTAGGAAATAAGATCACGGATACTCCAACAAATCAACCTCCACAAAAGGATTGCAGTCAATTGCCAACTCAGTCACTAGGGCCTTTATTTTCTCTACCTCACCAAATATAGATTCATTTTTTGTGGATAAATGTTTAGATACTCCCCTCCCTCTTGATAATGAAGAATAGGTCCAAGCTAAATAGGAAGAAGAGCCACAACAAATACCCATCAATGAAGTGTTAGAGGAAGGGAAGATATATGAGAAACCTCAATAGACTTCCCAAGATATAGATGTGAGGTTTATGGACTCAATAGACATAGAGATGCCCAATGTGGATCTCTCACAAAAGGAGAAGACTCTGGAGAGGAGTGATGAGGGAAAATGCCCAACAAAACAAACTCCTTCTTCCTCTAAAGGCAAATCTCTAATGTTAAATACTCCAATATGGTTGAGGAAAGAAGTAATGGTTAGAAATAAAAGGTAGCAGTATTATATTGAGGAAGATGGACTAAGAGAATTAATTAAGCTCTCAAGAAGCCTAAGTCACTTGTAGTGATGCACAAATGCTGGCCTTTGTAATGAGTGATCAAAATTAGGACTTGTTTTCTCATGTTGCTATTCCTCCTCTGCATGTAGACATTGAAGACTTGACTCAGAAAGATTATGAAATTAGGTAGGTCATGCTTGGAAAACCCACCATAGATACTATGAAATTGATGGTTACAATAGGAATGAAAGAAGTGTTTAGACACTTAGAATAGGATTAAATTGATAACCCTTCAGAATTAGAATGAGATCCTAAGTGGATATTAGAATGAACTAGTTGGTCCATTAGATCTTAAAAATCCCATGGAGACTCTAAATGCAACACTTGAGAAAAGGGATAAGGAGACTATGCAATTAGATCCATTTTTGAAGGCTTATCAGCAATGGCAAGAAATTTTTGAAGAGAAAGTTGTGCAAATAATACAAGGAAATCTTAAACTACTACACCATATGTAGAGTAATGCAGATAAGATGGTTGCTAAATTGAACCTGGATTTTGAGTTAATGGACAAAGTACATACTTGGGTAAAGACCTGCAAGAATTACAATCAATAAAGGGTCAAAGGTATTAGATGTTAATGGATCTATATAAAGATAATGAGTTAGAAAAGATATATGAGTGGATAGAGAAAGTTGTAGATGGCAATGAAGTAATGGAAACATTATGTGTAAATATTCATAATCTCAAGGATCAAATCCAAGAGAAAATTTTGAAGGTAGAGAGAAATTATAGTAATGCATGCTTAGATAGTTTTGAAGATGATGCAAGGGATAAATTGGTGATAGTAGAAGAAGTTATTAAATAGTTTCAGAAGACTTAATGAAGAGTGTTCTACTAATGATGATATTAGATTTCCATTTAAGATCAAAGAGGCTTTGCTAGATTTGGATGTGAATTTGGGAGATTTTGTAGAGACTTGCATCGAGGTGGGCAATTAAAGGAAAAAAGTGAAGGACAAATATGAAGGTTTAGATTTTGTAAATGCAACCCAAATCACTAAGATTATAGAAAAATTCAATAGAAAATACCCAAACATAGCTCTAGTATAAAGGGGAACAAAATCCAAAAGCTAGAATTTCAGTTTTGAAACTTGGTAAAAATTTGCATTTTTTGGACCTACTTTTGAGGTGCACAACCTTTTGATCTTCTAAGGTGTGCTAGTTGTGTTGCTTCCAAGGCACACTTATTTTGAGGTGTGCAAAAAGTTTTTGAAGAATTCAGAGGTGCACTAATAGTTAAGTGCCAATTCTCAATTTAGAGCTTTCCATGCACCAAAAATGCATTTTGATGGTAGTTTAACTCCTACAAACATGCAATCAACATGGAGCTTCTATTTTTGGCACCTCTAGAGACTTCTACATCATCTTATTTCTTTCTTCTTCTTATTTTCTCATGCTTTCTTTGTTTTAAGACATGTAAAGGCTCATGCATCCATTTAATAATATAAATAAGGATGGAGTCCTACTTAGTACCAATTAAAGAGTTAGTTTCTACATAAATAGATTTGTTTTATAAGTTTAGAAACATATGTTTTCATAAAGAGATCTCTCACTCTCAACACAAATTGAGGAGAAGATTTCTTATAAATTTAGGATTGTAACATGTATTTTAGATTGTTACTTTGATGCAATAATATATGCTTTTGGTGCTCTCATTTAGAGTGTATTTATTCTTGTTGAGTGTGTTATATTTTGTGAATGTATGTTCATGGAGTGTAATTGAGCCAATATTTTTATTGTGTTTTTTGATTGAGTAATCTTTTGGTTTTGGTGTTTGCCACATATTTACAAATTCTATTGACATACTTAGATGGAGAAGAAATCACCATATTGTTGCTACATAGCTTTTTGTCTTCCATGGGTGCACTTTTCGTGGCCTCATGATTTGATGAAAAGTGAAACATCTTATGGTTACTAAATTCCCATCAACGATTGCATTAGTAGAATTGAGGAAGCACAAGTCTTATTTTCATTGGTTATCTACCGATGTTTTCAAAGGCTTAACTCATAGACATGTTGTTTCTATTGCTTATGTCCATTAGGAATTTACTTTTCAAGTCATTTTCTTAAACTTCTTCTTACCCTATCTTCATTATTTTCTTTTACAAAAACTTAATTAATATAGGAATTCATATAATTGCATAGTTAAAACTGCATTCATTGAAAAATAGAAAAATATATTTCTTTTTGTGTTGTTATTCTTTTGAGATAGCAAGAAGATATAACATGTTATCCAAAATTAGTGAGAACTAGCAAAGGCCTCCCTATGAACAAATAAATTTATCTTCAATTAAGCAGATTCTAGTAGGTCACAAGATCACTTGGAACCTTGGAGTTGATCCCAGATTAGCTCCTCTAGAGGAGTTCAAAAGGATTCCTACCATTAAGCATCATGCAAAATGACAGCTCAACATGTACCTATTATTCCCTTCATCTATATGATGGGATGAATAAATATCTATTAGCTTTATACTGACATTAATTATGCATATATCTATTTTGTATTAATTTATAAGTTTATTTGAATATTGTATGGATGATAAATCAGTATATTAAATGAGCCATACCTATTTCTTGATTCTTACCTCATCCTTGTAATGTTGATAATCATTTTATCTTTATCTTGTAGGACTACAGGATCATGCTCTCAAACGAGTGTAATATCCCCTTCATATCGCTCTACCAGTTTTCTTATTATAACCATGTATTGGTTAATTTTAAGAATAGATGCATTGCACATGGTCTTAATAGATTGTGTTTGTCCACCTAAATATTTGAAATATCACACTTCTTCATCATGTTTAAAGGGATTTGTGACCCTCTTTCCAAAAGTCAACACTTCATAATCATAGTCTTTTTGAAAAGTCACAATCCTTCATTATTATATTAATTTTGAAAAGTCACAACCATTCACAATCACAATCCTTCTAAAAAAGTCACAACCCTTCATAATTAAAATTATTTTAAGAAGTCACAACCCTTTATAATTTTAATCCTCTCAAAAAATCACAACATTGAATAACTACAACTTTTTGAAGAGTCACAACCATTCATAATTACAACACTTTTGAAGACTCACATCCTTTCATCATTTCTACACATGGAAAATGTCACTTCCTTATTTTCTTCATATTTATTTCCTCTTTTATTCATGCTTCTTTAATTGATATCTTCTCCTCTTCTTCCTTCATTGTTTTTTCCAGATGAACTATCCTTCCTTTAATATCTTATTTTGGAGGAATCATATCGTTTTATTAAATAACTCTTGGCCTTTCATTATATTATCTATTTATTTATTTATTTTATGCTTGTTATTATTTATTATTAAATCCTATTTAGAAAGGTAACATACTTTCTAAAATATTGTATCTTATAGTTATTTTTATTTAATTTTTAATTCATTATAGTTTTTGTATTATTTAAATATCATTTATTTCTATATTTCATTTAATTAATATATTTATTACATTAATAACATTTTATTATTATTATTATTTTTTTTTTTGTATTTTATTATTAATTGTGTTATATAATTTTATTATCACTATTTATTTATCAATATTATATTAGTTAGTTATTATTTAAACTATATCTTAAAATGAGGACATGACATATCACATTATCCCAAGCATAGAATATGAAGCTAATGTTACCCCTAGTCAATTCTAGGAGCTAAACGAGATTAAGGAGAAAATTTAGAGCATTCAAAAAGCCCTACAAGACTTTGATAAAGAGTTGGTTAACATAAAAAAGGAACAATTTCAACCTCAATTCTATGATCATATAACCTATGTTTCCTTCACTTCTCCTGAAGATATCTTTTATTTCATATTTTTCTCCTTATTG
The DNA here is from genome assembly GCA_028749045.1 of Cupressus sempervirens. Taxonomy (NCBI): domain Eukaryota; kingdom Viridiplantae; phylum Streptophyta; class Pinopsida; order Cupressales; family Cupressaceae; genus Cupressus; species Cupressus sempervirens. Next base: position 558,578,448 of record CM053793.1, on the reverse strand, counting down.
GATGGATTATCCCTTTTGATAGGTTTGGATAATAGTTTTATTTTCGTTGGTGGCAAAAAAATTTCTAATAGTTTTAAATAGCTCATTTTGGGCTTGTGTTTTTGGCTAACATTTGTAGCTAGTTCAAGGGTTATTGTTGACCATGATGATGTGTTTTATGTTTTGATGACCAACATGTGGGTTTGTTTATCTCAGGTTACTGCTTCTTCCATGATTCCTATAGAGGTGTAAACTTATTGTATCAAGGTGGGGACATCTTCTATAGAGATGGAGACTTGTTAAATGGAAAATATGGGTTGTGAATTGATCTAGGCTCCTATGTTTGGTTATTGGGATGAGAACTAGTTCAATCGTAGGTTCCTCACATTGGTGGCTTACCTCTTGGATGCACCTATTGGGTTGGACCTCTTTTGAGGTGGAAAGGGGTTTTACAACTCTAAGGTAGATTTCTATCAAGTTGATATTATTTATCACAGGAAGGGATTGGACATCACAACATTAAGCAAGAATGATATGTAAACTAGAATTTACAAGTTTATAAATTTAATCCAAATGCAGATTTAAATGATGATCAAGGCAATAATTACATGGATATATATTTTTATTCATTAAAATTACAATAATTATACTTTAAACACTTAATATTATTGTGTTTAATTACTTAAGAGAATGAACAATAAAAATTGAGAGAAATGAGAGAATAATTAAGAGATAGAAATGATGCAAACACTTGATAATTGAGTTCATCTGGGTAGGACTACATCTTTTGATCCACTTCTCAATTTAGGGATCACTGTATTAAATTTTCCAAGAAAATTGCCTTATTACAAATTCAAAGCTTTGAAGCCTTGGCCATAGTCTCCTTCCTCACACTCAAAGTATTTTTCACAAAATCTTTTTGCTTACAAAATCTCTCACAAGAGAAAAATTATCTCCCCTTTTACAAAATTTCTCTCCAAGTATAATTTCTTCTCCTAGACTAATTGCCCTCCCAAATATAATATCACCTCCCCTTATACATGATTTAGAGTAAGTTAGTGTATATCCCCATTAAATTAGACATGTCTCCCATTACTAACACACTTTTTTAACAAATGGGCTGTTGGAGGTTTGACTCTCATGACCATCTATTAAACAATCATATCAATGTCTTTTTAAATAAAGTTATTGCCAAAATTAGAGCAAAGAGGGGAAGTGTGAGAATGAAGGTTATGCATACAAGTCATGTTAAAAAATTTGATAGAAAGAATTTTGTATCCATCACCAAGATGCCACATGGCACAAGATAATTTGTTTGACTTGTGACATGTGTCATTAGCCAATTCGTATGCATCCAATGACACTTAGATACCATGTCACTATAAAGCTATCATATGAATTTTTTACTACCACATTAGCATTTTTTAACTACCACCTATCCTTGTTGGATTGGATGAAGATACTAGCTAAGTTGTTAATATCATGTTTATGTCATCCAGTCAACCCCTTTTTTTGGATAACTTTGACTGTCCATAATTTCTTCACACGAACTATGTTTTTGAAATAAAAGTAGTTTTGGAATCTACCCGATGAGCACTACAACTTAGAATAATTTTTGCATGGATTTAAGAGAATAAAAATTTCACTAATGTTATTGGTCAACCTCTGCTACAACTGTTTGACCCTAACTTTGAGTGGGCATAACTTTTGTATATGAGATCATTTTGACCACATTCAAATTGCATCAAATTCATTTTTATGAGCTCTTTGAAATGATCTTGAATTTGAGAGATTTCAAGACTTTGAAATTTTTGGCTTTTCTAGATCCACCTAGATCAAAGAGAAGGCATGATGAATTTCTTACTTCCTTATTATCCTTTATGCCCCATGTTATGGGTTGTTGGCAGTATGATGAATTTTTTTTATCTTGGCACTTGCATCATAAATGATTAGTTAGAACCTTTAGCTTTTTTGTACTTGGCATCTCTTGCCCTTGTCTACTTTAAGTAACATTTCTAGTGGATTTATTTGTTCAAGTTATGTTAGTAATAGCCTTCTTTTGTAAAAAATATAACACAATAGCTTGTGTTGATATTTGTTTGACAACCTTATGGCTATCAATTTGTCAAAGTCAACCCATTGTTAGGTCGTTGTTAATAAAAAATAATTGACTAGTGATAAGACTTCCATAACTAACTGAACATTTAAATCAATATATCTTTATATCTATCACAAGCACAGTAATACTAAAATATGGTCCAAATTGGTACAGAGTATCTCCTAATATCTATGATGTGTGTTATAACTGAAAGTTTACTAAACCTTGTGTGACAAGGGTTGAATCTCCCAACATCCATCACTTGCATGCTACTTGCAAATATTAATTATGAGAAACTTAAATTAGATAATATTATAATAGGTGGACTCATCTTATATCCATATACATATAATATTAATCTCTCTTACAATTAATGGCTTCATGACAAACAATCTTTGACAAGTATAATATATAGAATACAAAGCTATAAGATAATTGATGTAGGAGCATCATGTGTTGCATTTCTATATTGCATGTTTACCTTGTTTCTTAGTTTTTACCAAGTTGCAATGCCTTACATTTCTGAGTTCCTAACAATTCTGAGTTTATAGTGGTTGTAGAGTTGTTGGTGTTTATCAAGTTTGTAATGGTTGTTGAGTTCCTAGTGTTTGTCAAGCTCACAATGGTTGTCAAGTTCTTAGTGTTTGTTGAGTTTGCAATGTTTGTCGAGTTCCTAGTGTTTGCTAAGTTCACAATGTTTTCTAAGTTCATAGTGGTTTCTAAGTTCGTAGTTGATGCTGAGTTCTTTGTATTGCCACGTGCCAGTATTTTTTGGGGTCTTCTTTGATTGAGTTATTTGTTTCTGGTTCCAGTTTGGACCAACCTTGCTTATTTAATTTTGTGATTTATATTTGTTAAGAGCTAACTTGTGGCTTGGTTTGCATTTAATGTAAGGGTTTATTTAGTTGTTAATTTGTAATAGGCTAACTTGTGGCCATGCAAGTATTTAAAGGGGTCTTGGATATGGTCTTAGGGAGGTAGAGAATGAAAAGAAGAAGTAAAGTGGAATGCAAAGTTCATTATTGAGTTTGAATTGTAATGTTGACCTTAACCTAGAAGGCTTTATAGTTGGGCATGTATATCGATGATTTGATGAATCTATAAAGAATTTTGGCTCTTCTATCTCCTTTTGTGGTTGTTCTTTGTGTTGTTTTCTACTATATTTACTCTTGTAGGTGACTTTGATGGCTGGGTGTGCCTTTGGCCCTAGTTATCCAAGTTCCTCCCTTATGTCAGGTGGTATCAAAGATTAAGGTTTGTCCTTGTAGAGATTGGATCATGTACAATCCCAAGTTGAGTGGTTGTGGGGTAGAAGATCTAAGGATTTGACCTACTACTTGTAGATGGTTACAATCTTGTAGGAACCTAATTGTAAAGATGGTTCGATGTAGAGGAAACACTAAAAATGTCGTATTGGATACATTGAGACAAATTGCATCTAGATTAGATTCTATGGAGATAGCCAAGAGGAGAGGAGCACATCTTAATGATGAAGTAGAAGCCCCAAACCCTAATCTAGAACTTGAAGAAGATCAAGATGAGGCAAGATTATTGAGAGTATTATCTAGGGAAAATTCAAAACCTTCTATAGAAGTTTCTCTATATGATGGAAAATTTGATACCAAATTTTTGTTGGATTGGATCTCTAATATTGAGAAGTTCTATGAGTATGAAAACACTCCTAATAATAGGAAGGTGAAAATTGTAGTTACAAGGTTGAAAGGTCATGGCACACTATGGTGGAAGAATTTTCAAACTGATAGACAAAGGAGAGGAAAGGAGAAGATAAGGATTTGGCTGAAAATGGTGAACAAGGTAAAGAACAAGTTCCTTCTTGTTGATTACCAAGTTATCTTGTTAAGAAAGATGCAAAATTTAAGACTAAGGAACATGACTATGAAGGAGTATATTGAGTAATTCTATAGGTTAGACATCATATCTGGACATGTAGATGATGATGTTGAGAAAATTTTAAGGTACATAAATTGATTGAAATCTGGAATTCAAGATGAGATAAGTTTTTTAAAATTGGAAAGTGTGGAGGAAGCATATCAATATGCCTTGAAAGATGAGGAGATCTTGAAAAAGAAGCATGAACAAAGACAAAGAGGTAGAGCTTATGGAGAATTTGGAAAATCTAACAATTCTATGCAAGATAAGGCCAAATTTGAATGGAAGAATGATGATAAAGGAAAGATTGAGTGGAAAGGTGGTGATTCTTATCAAGGAGGTACTAGTTCTTACTAAGAAAGAGGTAATTCTTATTCTAGTGGTTGTTTTCATGGTAATTGTTTCAGATGTGGTAAAGAAGGGCATAAATCCTTTAAGTGTAGATCTTTTGAAAGTGGGCAAGGTAATAGGCATGTTGTGGTTCAAGGAGACACTGAGGGTTCACCAAGTAGACTTGAGGCTAGAGAAAATATGATGGTGAGAAGAACCTTATGTAATAAAGGAAGTGATGAGGAACCTATCCTAAGGAGAATTCTTTCCAAGACCACATGTAAGATAGCTAGAAAATATTGCAAGGTGATCATTGATAGTGTTAGTTCTAGAAATTTAGCATCAGAAGAGCTGGTTACAAAGTTATAGTTGTAGAGGTTGAGGCATCCTAAAACCTATCATGTTTCATGGAACAAAGATGAGCATAAGATATTGGTAAGTGAACAATGTATTGTGAAGTTAAAATTTTGACATTATTTTTATGAAGTTCTCTGTGATATTATGCCTATGGGTTTTTGTCATATTTTGTTGGGTAGACCTTGGGAACATGATAGATATGCTATACACAATGGTAGATTGAATCAATATACTATTTGGGTGAATGGGAGAAATCAAATATTGTTACTTTTAATTGAAAGTCCAAATAAGGTTAATTGTACTATTATGAGAATTTGCATTGTTAATGAAAAATCATTTGAAAAGGAAATTCAAAAAAATCAAAATTGTATAGCCATAATTCCTAGGAGACCAAGTTGTGCTAGTCACAACTGAGTATTAGAAAATGGTGTTAATCGAGTGCCAGTTAATAGCAAGTGAGCAACAAAAGTTAGTGGTAACTGAGTGGTAGTAGAAATGGGTACTATTGATTGAGTCCTAATAAAAATTACAAATTTTCTGAATGAGTATAAAGCTATTTTTGCTGAAGATATACCCGATGGTTTATCTCCAATTGGAAGTATAAATCATTGCATGAATCTAATTCCTAGAGCTAGTTTACTCAATAAAGCACCATATAGATTGAGACTTACTGAGAATGAAGAACTTAATAGATAAGTGCATGAGTTATCATAGAAAGGTTTGGTAAGAGAAAGCTTGATTCCATGTGTTGTACTTGTTGTATTAGCACCTAAGAAGATTGGAGAATGGAGGATGTATATTGATTGTAGAGCTATTAACAAGATCGCAGTGAAATATAGGTTCCCTATGCTAAGGATGGATGATATAATGAATTGTTTGAGTGGAGTGAAGTATTTTACCAAGATTGATTTGAAAAGTGGTTATCATTAGATCAAAATAAGGTAAGGCAATGGATGGAAGAATGTTTTCAAGACAAAATATGGTTTGTATGAATGGTTGGCAATGCCTTTTGGTTTGACTAATGTACCTAGTATTTCCATGATGTTGATGAATGAAGTTCTCAAAAGATTTTTGGGTAAGTTTGTGATTGTTTATTTGGATAAAAATTCTTAAATTAAGTATAGGAAGAACATCTTGAGCATGTTAGGCAAGTATTGTAGAGATTGAAAGAAGAGAAGTTGATGATTAATTTGAAGAAGTATTCTTTTATGCAAGAGGAGATATTGTACTTAGGATTTGTGATCGTTGTTGATGGTTTGAGAATGGACCCTAAGAAGGTTAAAGAAAAATTTGAATGGCTTACACCTAAGAATGTGGGTGAGGTAAGACCATTTCATGCTTTGACTAGTATTTACAGGAAGTTTATAAGGAATTTTAGTTCTATTTGTAATGCTATGACTAAGATAATGAGAGGAGACAAAAAGGAATTCAAGTGGAAATATGGAGCTAATAACAGTTTTGAGGCTTTGAAACAAAAGTGTATTGAGTTACCTATATTGGCTTTACCTGATTTCAATAAAGTATTTCAAGTTGAATGTGATGCAAGTGTGAAGGAACCATCCTTGTATTTATTTATTTAAATATGAATTTTCTCTATTAAATCCTATATAGGAGATTTGAATGAATATATGAGCACAAAAAGGAAATGGTATGGAGAAATATTGTTGTTCTTGCTAGAAAACCATGAAAAGGACATTGTGATATATTATGTCTATCTTATGTATAATAATTATGATGATGGATATGAATTAATTGATACATTCATGTTCTGATACTCTATGATTCAAGACTTACTACATTGTTCGATTGTTTAAACATTGATTTGTACTAAGAATGATATGAGGTGTTTCATCCTATGATGATGATGTTAATTATGATACTTGATGATTAGGTTATATGTATTGAGATAGTTCAGTACACCTTATAGATGATGTTATGATGTTTAGGTATACACATGCCTAATGATGATTATTCTAGTATTTTAATTCAAATTAATGAATAGGTTATGTTATATTGATTAGGCAATTAGGGATGATTAAATGTGTGTAGAAAAGAGAAAGGTTATTTTAAATAAAAAATTTAAATTTTTGATCAAAGTGATTATGCAAAATTTCTATAAATATATGAATGTGATCTTATTGAACTATTGATATTTGAATTGAGTGTGCATGATAATTAACCATGGAATTTATTAGAAAATTAGTAATTGAACCTATGTGGAAATTGTAAGACTAAGGTTGAATCCAATAAAGTGATTTGAACCTTTTTGTCAAGTGTTTTATTTGTATCGTAATATGATGAGTGTATCATTCTATATTTTGTAAGGTGTTGAATGTTACCTAATAGTGAATCTTATGGTGTCACTTGCCACTCATAATACATATATGTGTATCAACATATTAATTAGGATTGGAAATATAACCCATTACTTGAAGATTGATAAAGTTAGTAATCGAAGACTAATTAGTTGGTAACCTAAATTAATTACCCTAACTAGGGTTTAGTAGAAAGGTTACATCTTTAGGGTTTTAAAAGATCAAATATTTCAAGTCAATTATATAGGTCCTAAAATGATCCTAGAGGCCAAATTTAATATAATCCAAGTGCCCAAGGGGTATTTTTATGGGTTGGAAACCTTTTCCACCCTTCTAGACCCTTTTGTTGACTTTTATGACCCTACGAATATCTCATTTTACCTTTAGTACGAAAATTGATCATCTCCATGAGGTTTTCCAAGTTTACATTTCTCCTAAAAGACTATTTTGATGGTAGGATCAAGTGGGAAGATCCTAGAAGGCTTAGGTCAAGTCTAGAGTTATTGCCATTTTAGGTGAGTGAGTTTAGAAGCTTATTTAGTGACCACTTTGAGAGTTGAAGTTTGTTCATGCCATTCTCTACATTTAGAGAATGTCAAACTTGGAATTGAGGAGGAAGAAGTATTTAGCTCATCTCAAAGTCTATTGGCATAACCTTTATGAAGGTAGGAATTCTTCATGGCTATGTTCTTCATGGCTATGTTCTTCATGCATTGTTCATTGCTTGCTTATGTAGATCTCTTGCATGCGTGTATTTTGTGCTGATATTGTAACATGTAAGGGATGGGTATTTGTGGGTTTTCTATTTTTTTTCCTTTCATGTTTTCCTTTTGGTTTTTTTGGGAAATCTGTGAAGGGTGTGTTGACATTACTTATCCCTAGAATGTACGTGAGAAAGGCTTTGGTTGGACTCAAGGGTAGTGTAGAGTCTCTTTTCATGATGAGGAAAGGGAAAAAGTAAGATGTTATGTGCCCTTACTTATCAATGCAAAATTAAATTTGTTTTGGAAAGTAAGAAAAATGAAATATAGAACTATATGAGAGTTCTAGCCTTAGAAGAGACATTTGATATGGAACTATTTGAGAGTTCTAGGCTTGGAAGAGGCATTTTATTGTGTGTTATATTGACTTCTCATACCTAGATAAAATCCACCTTCTCCCTAGTCTTGGTTCAATATGGAACCTATTTTACAAACCTTGGAAGGGATTTGTTTGTTGATTGTGTCAATATGATTATATTTGATTTTCACCTAATTGATTTCAATTCTCCTAAGCTCAAGGTGGGGCCTCACATCAAGGCCTTGATTGGGAGGTGAGCTCTCTATGGTTTCCTTTATGTATTTGCAGATTGCCTAGATAGTACCTTGATATGGAGCAATATTGGATTCAGAATTGTCATGGTGTTCTTGATTTCATTACTATGGAGACTTCTTCCTATGGGAAAATATGATCCTAATCTATAAATTTTGATAGTAAAAGATGAGAATATCTTAAATGGATTTTGTGGTAAATCCCTTGAAAATTGATTGGTATAGAATGAATGCAGAAACATAGTGTTTCACAATTCATTTCTGACTCTATATATGTAACGAAAATGATATCAGGTTTTCTTCCTTAAGTATTTCCTGATTGAGTCTTTAAATTAGGTTTTTAATAAAATATATATAGTGACTATCCCACTGTTGTTTTAAAAAAGTTTTAAAAATATGTGTTTTTTTGCTCTGATATTTTGGGCATGACAAAGTGGTAGTGTAATAGGACTTTTTTGAGTCAAGAAGGTAAACCTACTGCTTTCTTTAGTGAGAGGATTAATGATGCTAAAAGGAAGTATTCTATGTATGATCAAGAGTTTTATGCAATTGTTCAATCCTTGAATAAGTGGACAAATTATTTGATTCCTAAGGATTTTTTATTGTATATTGATTATAAAGCTTTATAGTACTTGGGAAGTTAACAAAAGTTGAATCAAAGACATATGAAGTGGGTCGAGTATTTGCAAAGTTTCCCATTTGTGATTAAGCATAAAAGTGGAGTCACTAATTGAGTTGCTGATGCATTGAGTAGAAGATGTTCTTTGTTGACCGAGATGAAGGTTAAAGTTCTTGGTTTTGATGAGATGGAGTTGTATGATATAGATGTTGATTTTTCTAAAATGTGGAGAGAGTGCAAAGCACCTAGTTTGATAGAATAACCAAGTATGTTTGATGAATATTTTATTCAAGAAGGTATGTCATTCAAAAGAATTTAGTTATGTATACCTAAAAGTGACATGAGAGTTAAGCTGATTAAAGAAAAGCATACTAGTGGATTGGCTGGACATTTTGGAATTGATAAGACATTAAGTTTATTGAAGGATAAGTATTATTGGCCACAGATGTATAAGGATGTTCAAAAACTTGTAAATAGTTGTAGAGTTTGTCAAGTTGCAAAAAGAGTAAGTCAGCATACTTGTTTGTATACGCCTATTTTGGTTCCTAAGAAACCTTGGAGTGACATCTGTATATGAGCAATGTTAGTATGCTAATAGAAACCAAATTTAAATAAAGCTTCTACAAACTAAACAAAATTCATAAACTTCAAGATAGACTAAGATGAACTCTCAATTGAGAATATGAGCCATTAATGGGCTCTCTCAATGAGAAGCTCTCTTGTTGAATAGCTTTGTCTAAATAGATAGGATGTATGCTCAAGCTTTATGCTTCAAAAAGGGCTTCAAATGGAGTTGGAATTTGGGTGTGAGTGTATGGTTTTGATGTAAAATGGCTTCTTAAAATGACATTATGACTTTACTTCATGGATTGTGTTAAAATGACTTGGGAGAGGATTCCTTAAATAGGCAAAGGGCTTGAGGGATCAAGGGCTAGGATGCAAGGATGTGAAAAAGCTTATAGAAGGCTTAGATTGCATGAGAGGAGAGCACATGGATTGTGCTTCCTTAGAACCAATCAGAGAGTGACACATGTCACAGGGTGAGAGGATGGAGGAAAGGGCAAGGATGAGTCAACAAAGGAGGCTCAAGAGATAAAATCTTCATAAAGACCCTTCATAAGTGCTTTGTAAGAACATTTATGACCTTGTGGGCTTTATAAAGTTTTGTGGTTGAAGATATTTGTGAGAGATACCATGAAATTTGAATTTGAGGGTTTAGGGGGGTTTTAAGCTTGCTTAGGGTTGTAAAAATGATTAGAGGAAGGGTTAGAGATGGCTTAGGACTAGGCAAGTGGATGGCAAGTGGATTGCAATTAATGAGGGTGGGTGAAGGAGGAGATATTTGTTAACTTTGGGTTGAGTTAGCAAGTCTTAACCCATGTTTAGGGAATGTGACAAGGTTAGGAGGGGATTAGGATTAGGGTTAAAGACATCTTCTAGAAGAGTCTAGGCTTTGGATGAGGATGAAGACTTTCTAGAAGAGTCTAGAACTTCCTAGGATAAGATTTTATGACATAAATAAAGTTTTATTTATTTCAAGGGTTTGGGTTGAGGAGATATTTATTAAAATATTTTTAATAAACATGAGGATTAATATTTAATCTTGATTAAATATTTTGAGCTGGGATTAGGGGTAGGAAATGATGGGATTAGCCTTTAATTAAAATTAAAGAAGGATTAGAATATTTTGGAAGAGGTTAGTGGTCTTAAGGAAATTGGCCAAGTTTTGGGCAAAAAATAAATTTTTTATTTATTTTGGATTTTTGGGTCAATTTATTAATTAAATAATTAATAAATAAGGAAATAATGTTTAAATAAGATTTAAACATTTTTGGGAGGGATTCCTTAATTAAATATTTTTAATTAAGATAAAGGGATTTAATGGCATAAAAATTAATTAATTAATTAATTAATTAAATAATTAATTAATAAATGATGATGTCATCAGGACTTTTTCAGAAAATAAAAATACTTTATTTTTTAAAGATTTTTAGGTGTCTACAACATCAGTATGGATTTTGTTCTTGGATTGCCTAAGATAGTAAAGGGGTATGATTCTATGTTTGTTTTTGTGGATAGATTTTCTAAGATGACTGATTTCCTACCATGTAAGAAGACATCAGATGCTAAGCCTGTTGCTAAAATCTTCTTCAAAGAGATTGTTAGATTACATGATTACCAAGAAGTATTATTTTTAACAAAGACAGTAAGTTTGTTGGTTACTTTTGGAGGACTTTGTGGAAGATGGGTATTGAGTTGAAGTTCAGTTCTACATTTCATCCACGGACATGATGGATAGACAAAAGTTGTCAATAGAATCTTGGATAATTTGTTGAGATGTTTAGTTGGAGATAAGCCAAGTAATCGAGAGCTGGTATTGGAACAAGCTGAGTTTTCATATAATAATTTTATGAATAGGAGTATAGGGAAAACACCTTTTGATATTATTACTAAAATGCAGCCTAAGGGGATATTAGATTTAAGGGATGTTTCTAGTGAAGAGAAGAGAAGTGCTACAGGGGAAGAATTTGTTGATTTTATGAAGTCTATGCATGACGAAGTTAAGGTTGGAACAAAGTAATTTGAAGTATAAGGAGAATGTTGATAACTCTAGAAGACATCATGTTTTTGAGATTGGTGATGAGATGATGGTTCATCTAAAGAATGGAAGGTTCCCTATTGGAACATATAGTAAGTTGAAGATGAAGAAGTTTAGAGCTTGTAAGATCTTGATAAATTTTGACAGTTGTAATTCTTATGAATTTGAGTTACTTGTGCTTGATATGGATATATCTCCTATATTCAATATTTTTGATTTGTATAAGTATCATGACTTAGATGATGAATTTGTTGTATCAAATAATTATCCTAAGAAGCAGATTGAAGAGGTTGAACAAATATTGGATGAAAAAGTTGGTAAGAGCACAAGAGGAAAAGATTACTATAAATACTTGGCAAAATGGAAGAATAGGCTAGTTGAAGACGCTACATGGATTTTCCAAATTGAGTTGGATTCAGCTCAGTTGTGACATCTCAATGATTTAGGAGAATCATTTTGTTCAACCTTAGTTGTCTGATGTAGGAGCATCCTGGGTTGCATTGCTATCTTGCATGTTTACCTTATTTCTTAGTTGCTGCCGAGTTGCAATGGCTTACATTTCCAAGTTCATGAGGATGTTGAGTTCATAATGGTTTCCGAGTTCCTAGTGTTTTCTAAGTTTGTAATGGTTACTGAGTTCTTGGTTTTTGTCGAGTTCATAATGGTTGCTGAGTTCCTAGTGTCTACTGAGTTCACAATGTTTTCTAACTTCCTATTGTTTTCTGAGTGCACAATGTTTTTTGAGCTCATAGTAGTTGCCTAGTTTTTAGTTGATGCTGAGTTCTTGGCATTGAAAAATGCCAATATTATTTTGGGTCTTTTTGACCAAGTTTGGTTCTAGTTTGGGCCGACCTTGCTTATTTGATTTTGTGATGTGTATTTGTTGAGAGTTGACTTGTGGCTTGGTTTTCATTTAATGTAAGGGTTTATTTAATTGGTAATTTGTAAGAAGCCAACTCATGGCCATGCAAGTATTTAAAGGGGTCTTGAGTAGAGTCTTAGTGAGGTCGAGAATGAAAAATAGAAGTAAACTAGAATGCAAGGTTCATCGTTGAGTTTGAATTGTAATGTTGACTGTAACCCAAAAGGCGTTACAATTGGGCATCTATATTGATGATTTGATGAATCTATAAAGCATTTTGACTTTTCTATCTCCTTTGGTGGTCGTTCTTTGTTTTATTTTCCACTGTGTTTACTCTTGTAGGTGGCTTTGATAGTTGGGTGTGCCTTTGGCCCTAGTTATCCAAGTTCCTTCCCTACACCAATAATACAACTCTTGTTCCATTAAGTTTTCAATTAATTTGAGAAACTTATATTAGATAAGATTATAATAGGTAGAGTCATCTTATATCCAAATAAATATATGTTGATTTCTTCCATGACTAGTAGTTGCATCTCAATTAAGCTTTGATAAGTTTAATGCATAGAATACAAAGATATAAGATAATACAACTATTTGTCCCATAAAGATTTCAAATGCTTTTTTTGTGCACTATATATTTCTATGTTTTAAGAAATAAAACATATTCAAGGGATTAAATTCTTCATATACCATCTCAAGAAACTAAATAGGAAATCAATATTTTTTCTTCAAAAAAGTTATAAAATTTAGTTTAAAATGTAATAAACTATATCCTCAATATCTAACAACATTGGATATTGCAATATACTTTATTAAGATATTTACATGCACAATTACACATTAATTAATATTAAAAGAAATATTAAGACAACTATTGTATAGAGTTAGAGAGAAAGAATTCTTATTAAAGCTTATTTTATAAATTTCACTAAAATAGAAATAGTAGAAAATATTTCAACATTCCAACTACTTAAGAAACATCATATAAATAATATTGAATAATAAAGACATCTTTTAATCATTTTCTAAAGATCATTATTCCACATAACATCTCAAAAAAGTTTTTAAAAAGTCAATATTTAAAAAGAAGTGATTAAATTTGATTTAGAATAGAATATTAAATACTACTATATTTGATATGACCTGCCTTGGTAATTTGGTATCAAATGTAGTAGTAATGTACATTATACTTAAAATGAAATGTTTACTAAGATATATACACACAATTACACATTCAATCATTTTAAAAAAAATATTAAGATAAATAATGTATATAATTAGAAAGAAGATTCCCTATTAAAAACTTAGTCAACAATAGTTTAAAATACTTCTAAATGATAAATTAAAATTATTACAACAATTAAAATTGACAGCTATCTAAGCATATGCTTTTCTTTTTGTGCTTCAACGATCTCATTTTAAAAACCAAACCCAAAAAATGCTAGTCATTTAACTTTTTGTGCTTAAGAGCTAATTTCAAAAACTAAAAGAGACAAGGGGGCATGTGCTAAAGTTCCCGCCTTCATGTTTTTATAGTTGATTGAAGTAGTACTAGCTTATATATATATACACACCGAGAGATATCTTCTCCATGCGTCTATTTTCATAATCTCATAATTTTCATCATCGCATATTTATGTGAGCCCAAGAGGCGTGAGGAAATTGACTCTTGATCTGTCTCATTTTTTACTTGTATTTTTTCTTTGCAATTTTCACAATTTTAATTATAATTATATTTAGTTTATATATATATTTTTTAATATTTAGTTTATATCTTCTTTTTTTTTTGACATGAAAATGAACGTCAATTTTTTTTCAAAATGAAAAATGTTTACATTGAAGATTGTTGCCACTGTAGAAAGCCTCTAGGCTTAATTAATGGCATAAAAAAAAATTGAGAAAAATTGTAAAATAGTAGTTAGTAAAACATAGACTAAACTTTAAAAAACTAACATTTTACAATTGTAAAAAATAATTATCAATGTAAAATTAATAATATATATAACATTTAACTCTATATTTGAACTTGATAAGATAGCTAGTAAAATATAATGTAAACTTAAGAAAATAACATTTTACAAATTGCAAAAATAAACATCACTGTAAAACTAATAATAAATATATTTAAAATATAAAATATAAAACATTTAACTCTATTTGATTAAAATATCAATATTTGAATAACATTTTACAAATTATAAAAATAAACATCAATGTAAAACTAATAAAAAATATATTTAAAATAAGAAATGTGAAACATTTAATTCTATTTTTGAAAAATAGATAGAGATAATTAATATTGATTAGATATTCATTTCTAAGGTGAAAGAGAAGTTTTTTTAAAATGTTAATCCACTTGTCACAAATATGAAAAAAATGCATTATTAATAGAAATAGAGTTAGAAATATGCAAATTAATATAACTTTTGCAAACATTAATATATCTTCAAATTTTTTAGATTTATGTAACTACTATGGAATCATAGTTTCAAAGCTGCTGACCATGAGATGAGCCGCTGAAAAAGTAGCCATCAGGTGAGGTTATGCATACGCATTTCAAAACTGAAGTAGAAAAAAGTAGGAAAAAAGAGCCGTTAGCTTCTGTTCTTTAACGAGATAATTGAAAAAATTAACTAAGAAAAGAAGAGCCACTACAAATGACCATCGGATGAGTATAAATTTCACTTCTCCTTCATTTATTCTCCTCCTGTGTGTGCTGTAACTTATCTTTGTTCTGTTATCATGTTTTGCTTCTAAGTTTTATTTTTTTTGGATTGTTTCTTTCTTCCTTTAATTTATTATTCATTTGTGCTCTATCGTTTTTGCCTTTAATTTTTTTAGTCTTTGTGCTCTGTTCTTTTTTCCTTTAATGTATTCTATGTTTGTTTTGTTCATCATGTTTTTCTTTCGAATTTTCATTTTGCTGATTCAACTATTTTGTTTTGTGTTCTTTTTATCCTTTGGTTTGTAATGGGTGAGGAAAGAGATTGATACGACTCCTCAAGAAAATATTCGAAGTTTACAGATGTATGATCAACTTCACTTCTATTTGATTTTGAATTCAAACATTTGACTGATTGCGATAATGCCCAACATTTATTCGTTACTAATTCCAAAATATGTTGTGGATGTTTTAGGGACTCTGGCTGAGAATTATCTGTACAGACTAGGAAAGAAAGTAATTCCAATGGGATCCATCTTATAGAATTAAACGCACTCGTATATGTCCACTTCAAGCCAAACATTTGATAATAGAATTCATTTCAAGAATTTGATTAAATATTCATTGCACATTTGTCTTTTGTATGAAATCATTCTTAGGGTACTTTAGACTTCTGTTTAAGCATCTCATCCATATTGAACCATTTGGAAGAACTTTCTATAGTTGGTTAATTATTTTTTTCAAAAAAAATTAAAATTATATTGAACCATAAGGCCCTTAATTGGTATTATGTATATTGTTTGCAACTCTTTTGATTTGTTTACTATTTCATTCAAGAAATAAACAATATTTATAATAAGATAAAAAGAAAAAGAAACGAAAATGCAACATAGATTAATGAATTTTTTATATATATTATAAATTAAGGGATTAAAAAAAGGTACATAAAAAGGAGGGAGGCAGAGCCTCAACCAACTAATCGAAGAACAACAAAAGAGAAAGCCCACCAAGAGGGACCACTATCCGAACAAGTACATCAGAACCATACAAGGAGAAAGGTGAGCCAGATACATAGCAAAAGGAAAGCTATGGGAGATCATCTTCGAACTTATTGATCCATGAGGTCCAGCGGAGGGGTCCCTCCATCCATATGGCTTTTTTCTTATTCAGCAGTTGGTGAAAGACATGAAGATTATCCGCAGAAGGATTCTTGCTGTTTTTGATCTCTTGCAAGAGTTTGGCAAGGGCTTCATCAAACGCCACCTAATTGTCTATTATACTGGCCAGCTCGTAACCATTCTGCATTTCGTAGATAAACATGGTAGCCCGACCATCCTGCAAGAATCTAAGCAGCTTCCTCTTTTCCAAATTCAACACGCAACAAACCTGTGAAGCAATTTTAAAATGTATGAGATTTCTATGAAATCCAGTAAGAGATCTGGTAAAACCTTGGAACTTAGAATCATTTCTAAATTTCCATATATACCAAAGGATGAGCGATGAGAGAATCTGCCAGAACAAATTAGCATCTTTTCTAAGGCCCTCAATAAAACCAGAAATAATATCCAAGTTGTAAACATACTGAGTAATGCATATACCAAACATGAACCAGATTTCTCTAGCAAAAGAGCAATCAAAAAATATGTCTCATAGTCTCAGGAACTTGCAAATAGAACAAATATCAAGATTAGCATGTTGGTTTCTTATGGGGAGTCTGTCCAATAGGATCAACCACTTAAAGCATTGAATTTTAGGCTGAATAGGAGCTTTCCAAAGTTTATCAAGAATTTTATGCCAATCTGAGGGGGTAAAGATACAGTACCAAATGTCATTAAGATGGTAGGAAATAGAAGTGTCATGATTAAGAAATCTATAAATATCTTTGGCTTTGACAGATCATTTATCAAATAAATTCTATAACAATATTTTTCAGAGGGCATGGATAGGGATTCCACCACCTAATTTTAAGAGCATCCATTCATAGAAAACTTATGAACAATTTCAAGTTTGGCAGTAACAATTATCTTTAAAATTGTTATTACAAATTTGATCTGCCCTCTTTTTCTACGAGACATTTGGGCAATAAAGCATTCCAGATAGAGGACATAACGACGCCCATGTGTTCATTTTCTACCAAATTTTAAAGTTTAAAATCTATTGAATTTTCCATTCTCACTATATATTCATTTCTCACAGTAGCTTGTTTAATCAAAGGAAAAATTTAGGCACATTTCATAATGAACCTTTATGGCAGTTTGCCACCAGCTCTTGTTTGTTCTTGACTTTTTTGTAGAGGTAAAAAATAAATTGATATATATTGTAAACGTAAATACTAAATTGAAATAAATTACATGGATGCCCATGGATACAAATGTACACCAAGCTTCAATAAAAAAAATTAGCTGTTCCTGAAATTTTTTCATGTTCAAGTTTTTTGTCAATGCTTTCACCATAGTGTATCTATTTGTGTATGTTTTTACATTACCTTTTCCGTTACTTGATAATTTAGTATATTTAATACCAGGAAACCCTAAAGCTGAGCTTGACAATTTTGAGGATTCCAATAATACCATTTGAGTGGTTGTTGTTAGTAAAATCTGCTATATCTGATTTGGACAGGAAATAAAGAAGGCTTCGACAAAAATGACTTGCTCTTGTTTACAGTTTAAAAATCAAACTAATTGATGTCTTTCTTTTCAATATGGCTCCTTTTTAGAAGAATTTGACAAACGGGATGTTGTTGCTTAGATTTTGGTCAGCAACTTTAGCAACTTTATGGAACTTAAAATGTTGTGTTTATTTTATTTTGTTGATCTTTTTATCCAATCATATATATATATATAATCTTTTGATTTTATTTATATTTACCATGGTCATGCTTCCTTTGGTTTGTGTTTTTATTTTCTAATTTTGTTTTAGAAATTTTAAAAAGATTATTATTATTTTGAATTTGTTTGTTTTTGTTGGTAAATTTTCAGGCAGCATGAAGAACTCTTCATAACAACACACTATAAAACAGAGCAAAAAATGATCAACAGAATAAAAGAACATAGAACTAGAAAAAAGAGAGTAGAAGGAGTAATTTATATGATTTAATTGCACTTGTAATTTTCTTACATACATACAAATGTTAGGAGCCTTTCTTTTATAGACTTAGAATAGATTTCTTGAGAGTTCTGATTGGAGCTACAGTGAGGAAAGAAGAAAAGTCTAGAGCTTTCTACATAATTGGATTTTTCTAGAAGTTGTAATAAATTTCAACTATCGAGCACTTTTAATAGACATTATTCTAACATGCCCCCCCAACTAATGTTTATTTGGAGAGAGTAGAAACATCTTTAAGTTGTAATAGATCTCTAAATTTTGTAAATTTGGCTATGGACAATACTTTTGTAAACACATTAGCAACTTGATCTTCTGTTCCACAAAATTGCAGCTCCACCTCTTGACTTTCAATTAGATCTTGAACAAAATGATGATGCACTTCTATATGTTTAGACCTTGCATGATACACTATATTTTTTTCTAGCTTGATAGTGCTTTGATTGTCACAAAATATTATAGTTGAAGAGTCTTGTGGATGGCATAATTCTTCAAGTAATCTCCTAAGCCACAATGCTTCTTGAGATGCCTTTGATGAGCCAATATATTCAGCTTCTATTGATGAGAGTGACACTGTTGATTTATTCTTGTTGCTCCATGAAATTGGTCCTGATCTAAGATGGAAGATATATCCTAAAGTTGATTTTCTATCATCAATGTCACCTACATTATCAGAATCTGTATATCCAACAACAATAGGCTCTCCTCCATATTTGTATTCAATGCCAAGCTAGTAAGTACCCTTAATGTATCTTAATATTCTTTTCACTTCTTTCCAATATTCAATATATGGATCTTCCATGTACCTAGATACAATACAAACCACATATGCAAAATCCAGTCTAGTTAGAGTAAGATACAAAATATATCCAACAAGTTGCCTATACAATTTTCCATCAACCTTATTTTGAGTAGAGTTAGTAGTCAAATTCAATCCTACTTCACATGGTGTATTAGATGGTTTACAATCACTCATATTAAATTTATTTAATACATTGAGAGCATTTTTAGTTTGAGAAAGGAAAAAAACATGATCCTTTCTTCTTCTTTCCATACTTGTATGCCCAAAAAGTAGTGCATTATTCCTAAATCAATTATTTCAAAAACTTGTTTGATTTGATCTTTAGTTATCTCAATATCATGTGTGTGATCTCCTATAATGATCAAGTCATCCACATATAATACAATGATATAAAATTTATCATCATTATATTTTACATACACATCTGGATAATCATTACTTCTTTTAAATCCAAAATCTAGAAAGTACTTATTTATTTTGGATTACCATGCCCTTGGTTCTTGTTTGATACCATAGAGTGATTTTCTTAATCTACACACCAAATTTTCTTCACCATATTTAATAAATCCTAGTGGTTGTTGAATGTAAATTTATTCTTGTAAGGCACCATGTAAGAATGCATATTTTACATCCATTTGAAAGATTTTCCAACCAAACTTTGCAGCTAAAGCAACTATTGTACAAATGGAAGTCATCTTAGCCACTAGAGAAAATGTTTCAGCATAGTCTATACCTTCTTTTTGTGAGAAACCATTAGCCACTACCCTTGCTTTGTATTTTTCAATAACTCCATCTGATGTGAATTTGGTTCTATAGGTCCACTTGCAAACGACCACATTTTTTCCTTCTAGAAGTGTTGTTAATTCCCATGTTCCATTTTTTTTTATTAAAGAGTTGTATTCTTCTTGCATGGTCATTTCCCATTCGTCTTTTCCCTTTGCTTCTCCATATTTGCTTAGAGTGTCAACCTGCATCACCTTAGTCATAAGAGCATAGTTAACAAATATATTTTTAGGACCTTCTTGATAAATTTATTGGATGCTTTTAAATTTCCTTGGATTTTCATTATCACTTTCACTTGATTCTTCAACTTGAGTCTCTTCTCTTGTAGTAGTTTGTAGACCTTGACTTTGACCATTGATAGAATTTTCTTCATCAATCAAAATTGGAAAGAAAGATAATATTAGGGAGTTATCATTCTTAATATCTTTATCAAACCATCCATTTCTTTTAATATGGTTTTCATTAGTTTTAGGATTGTATATCCTATATCCTTTTTATTCCTCACTATATCCAACCATTATGCACTTCTCACTCTTCCTTTCAAGTTTTCTCCTTCTTTCATTAGGAATGTGACCATATGCATTGCAACAAAAAATTCTAAAATGAGATATTGTGGGCTTTCTTCCACTCCATGCATCTTCTGGTGTTATGATCAAAACCACCTTATAAGTAGGTGATATATTCAAGATATATACAACAATATGAACTCCTTTAGCCCAAAATTTAACTTCTAGATTTCTAGAATGAAGCACACACTTAGCCATTTCTAATATAGTTCTATTTTTCCTTTTAGCAACCCCATGAGAGATAGTCGATTTCTTCTTTATGCCATGTTCTTAAAAAATAAATCTAAAAAGGCCTTATTTATGTATTCAGTCCCTCTACTAGTTCTTATTGCCTTTAAACACTTTCCACTTTCTTTTTCAGTGAAAAATTTAAACTCCTTAAACTTTTGAAACACCTCATCTTTCTTTTGTAGAAAATATACCTAAATTCTTCTCCTATAATCATCAATAGAAGTGATAACATACCTTGATCCTCCAATTGAAGGTGCTTTGAAAGGAACCATTACATCACTATGAACTAGATGTAGAGGAGCTTTTGCTCTCCATGATTTACCTTGTGGGAAACTTTCCACATGTTGTTTTCCCATTGCACATCCTTCACATACCTTTGGATTTGACAATATCTTTGGAATCCCATGCATCATTTGTAATCTCACCATAATCTTGAGACTTTGAAATTTAACATGCCCCAAACACTCATGCCATAACCTGCTCATATCATCATATTGGGCAATAGCACACATATGTTTATCTCCACATTTAGATGTAAATTATTGAAACTTATATAATCCATTCTCCATTTTATCAATTGAAACAAATCTATAATTATTGTTGACATCTTTGATTAAGCACTTATCATTGTAGAATTATATTTTATATCCTTGACTTTCAATTTGAGATATTGAAAGTAGGTTTTTAATTTGGGGACTAACTTCACATTTTTGAACAAACCATTATCAACCTTCACATCACCAATCCCTTTAACTTCTAAACCACTATTATCTCCCAAATATATTTTCTCTATAATATTTTCACTTATTGATTCAAGTTATTCCATATTGTGAGACGTGTGTTGTCTAGCACCAGAATCAATAACCCAATCATCTTTGAAAGTATTATTTTCTTTAAGTGCAACATAGTAATGCATTTCTTTTAGAATGACCAAATTTTGAGGAATTATTTATCTTCTTCTCTGTATATCTTTTCTTCTTTAATCATTCATTTTCTTTATGACCAATTTTGCCACAATAATTATATTTCCATTTACTTCTATTATGATCTATGGAAGAAACACTTTTATTTTCGTATTCCAATTTATTTCTTTAGATTGATTATCTTGTGACTTCTTTCTTGGCATAACTTAGCACACAACTCTTCGGACTTAATACTTTGTAATTTATTTACAGTATCTAAACCCCTTATAAATGATTGATAAGATCCTAGAAGACTTATAATAAAATTTTCTCAAAATCTTTATCATCTTTATCTTTTCCAAGAAAAGCAAGCTCATTCTTCTTTTTCGTAATCCCTTACAGCTCAATACCGCCACAAGAACCAATTTTTGCATCAACACAATGAAATAATCCCTAACCCTAAGCCCTTTTATACAAGTATTGTTATGTCGCTTTAGGGTTACAACATGTCAGCCATATGTCTGTCATATGTCGGCTACAAACCGAAAAAATTTCCAAAGAATTTATGAAGTATGTATAGTACTTTCCTGATTAACCACCACAAACTAATAGTGTGAATGTAAACATGTGGGGTAATGTATTTGTATGCATGGATGGTGTGTGAGCATATATGCATGCAGGTGTGTGTGCATGTGGGTATGTGTACATGTGTGTGTATGTCTATTTGTATGTGCACACATGTGTGTGGGTGTATATTTATATGTGTGTGTTTGTATATGAGTGTGTGCATGGAGTTGTGCATATGTGTGAGTATATGTTTATCTATGTGCGCATGTATATGGGTGTATATTTATGTGTGTTTGTATATTTGTATGTGAGTGTGTGCATGGGGTTGATGTGGGTGTGCATATATGGTTGTAGGAATGGGTGTTTTCATGATCAGTTGTGTGTTTATGTATGTTAGGGAATGGATTGTGAGTGTGTGGAAGTCCAGGTTAATGTATATGTATGTCTAGGTGTATGTGTGCACAAGTGTGTCAGTGTATGTCTATATGTGTGTATTATGTTTTGGTATGTGTACATGTGTGTGTAGGTGTATGAATGTGAGTGTGAAAATAAGGGGTGATATTGGTGTAGGCATGAGTGTGCACATGATCAATTATGTGTGGGTGTGTGTTAGGGAGTGGAATATGTGTGTGTGGAAGTGTAGGTTAGTGTATATGGATGTCTAGGTGTACATGTACAAAAATGGGTCAGTGTATGTCAATATGTGTGTATTAATGTATTGTGTGTGTACACATGTATGTGGGTGCATATTTGTGTATGTGTGTGTGTGTGTGTGTGTGTGTGTGTGTGTGTGTGTGTGTGTGTGTGTGTGTGTGTGTGTGTGTGTATGTGAGTGTGTGAATGGTGTTGATGTGGGTGTGCACATAAGGGTGTAGGCATGAGTGTGTGCATGATCAGTTACATATGGGTGTGTATGTTAGGGAGTGGATTGTGTGCGTGAAGAATTCTAGGTTAGTTTATATGCATGTCTATGTGTATGTATGTGCAATTGTGTCAACATATGTTTATATGTGTGTATTCATGTGTTGGTGTGTGTACACATGTGCACGCGTGTATGCATGTGAGTATGTAATAAGAAGTGATGTGGGTGTATGTGGTAAAGAAGAATCATGGAAAAACATTGATGACTAATTTAATAGGTTATATTTTTTTTTTCTTGTCTATAAGGCCCCATGGATCATTTGATGTAAGTATGTAATAGGAAGTCTAAAAGTAGAGTCAAGTTTTGGGCCTAAATGGTCGTAAGACATATTGATTAAATATGTCTAATATTGGTTAAAAGGATAAAAATACCATGTAATGATCCATTTTCATAAAAATTGATGTAAAATAACCTAATATGGTCTTTTTAAGGGTTCTCATAGAGCAGGTCAAAATTTTTGAGTCAATAAACAAAAAGTTGCAAAATTGACAAAAAGTTTTCAATGCAACTTTTGTAAAAATTGATCCCAAATGGTTAACCAATTCAAATAGTGGTTGGGATCAATTGGGATAGTTGTAAAATGGAAATATAATCCCTCTAATTTCTTCATGTATACAATGTATTTCTATATGTGTGTATATTAATGTGTTGGTGTGTGTATACACATGTGTGCATGTATGTATGTGAGTGTGCACATAGGGAGTGATGTGGGTGTATGTAGTACATGAGCATCATGGAAAAAATAAGAGGCCCTATCTAATAGGTGATATAATTTTCTTGTTTTCTATAAGGCTTCATGGATCATTTGATGGAAGGATGTAGTAGGGAGTCTAAAAGTGGATTCAAGTTTTTGGCCTCAATGGTTGCAAGCCATATTGATTAAATAGGTCTAATATTGGTTAGAATGCTATAAATGTCATGTAATGATTCATTTGAATAAAAAATTATGTAAAATGACCTAATATGGTCTTTTTAAGGGTTCTCATAGAGTAAATCAAATGTTTTGAGTCAATAAGAAAAAAGTTGCAAAATTGATAAAAAAAAGTTGTTAATGCAACTTTTGTGAAAATTGATCCCCAATGGCTAACTAATTCAAATGGCAGCTGGGATCAATTTTGATAGTTGTAAAATGGATATATAAGACCTCTAATTTATTCATGTATACATGTGGTTGGAAGAGTAGGTGTTGAAAATGCAATAAAATACTAAGAAATTTCCTATTTTTACATTGTTTCTATAGATTTTTTGTACATATATTGATTGGCCTTGATCCCTAACTAGTATAAATGGATTATAGAATGTGCTATATTTCATTTCAAATTGGTTTGAAGTTTTTTTGTGAAGATTAAAATATTTTAGAGAAACATCTTTGTGATTGGCCTGAATATCAAGGTTTTTCTAGTGTTTCATAATAAAATACCGCTAGTTTAATTTCTAACCCTTGAAATTTTATGGCCTTGGATGGAATTCAATCCAAGAGGATACTATAATAATTTTATAGTTTTGGAGAGGAAAACCTTAGGAATTGTGAAAAATACAAAGCCCTAACCCAACATCCCAATGTGCTTGGGTGAAAACAAATTGAAAAACTAAGTGGATTTAACCAAAAAAATGGTGGATTTGTTTTTTTTGTATGTCTTTTGGAGTGCCTAAATAGTTGAAAGTTGTGGAGCCTAAAAAATTAGGCCTAATTTCCTAATCATCCCTCTAAGTGATTAGAGGTTCATTGGATTAGTTGATAATTAAAACTTGGGGTATCAATAGATACCCCGTAATGTTGTCTAGAAGGGTAATTTATTTTGGGGGGATTTTAAAGTTCTATGGAGTCAATCCTCAAAAATAGAGAAGACATAACTAATTGAATTAGGCATATTCACTAGGTCTTAAGGGACCTTTTGTGTCTAAGAAATTCTAAGGGATAAGTCTTGTTCAAAATAGTTTAGTTAAACATAAGAGGGTATAGGAAAGACACTCCACCCATCCTAATTTCTTTAGAACCTATTGTGTTGGTTTTCGTGGTTTGGAAGGAGAGTAACCCTATGGGGAAGAGTCATTGTTAAGGAGATCACTTGATGGGAAGAGGTTGTGAGTATATAGTGGTGTTGGGTGATTCATATTGGACTCCTAGATTCTATGTCTAAGTCATTCTACATCACATTTCATCCATTGGTTTTGAAGGTGATAGATAAGATTGGTTAATTAAGTCACTCAAACCCTATAATTGAATCATAGTGATTGTGTTAGGCCTATTCACTAGGTCTTAAGGGACCTTTTATTTTTAAGCAATTATAAGGGATACGTCTTGTTTAAAGTGGTTGATTTGAATGTAGGAGGGTATAGGTAAGCCACTCCACCATCCTAATTTCTTTAGAACCTATTATGTAGGTTTCGCTAGTTTAGGCAATGCTTCCATGTACAAATACATACATACATACATACATACATACATACATACATACATATATATATAGACACACACACACACACACACACAATGAAGTACACTAGTCATATGATTGTTTATTCTTCCATATGACATTGAAAGACAACATTCAAAACATAAAAATTAAAACTAAATATAATCAAACTCCACATTGATGAGCACTAGATACACAAATCTAAAGGAATGAAAACTCAATAACATCAATATGTATCAAAAATACAACATACTAAACCACAAGAAACCTCTACTCTAAGCCATCATATATACTGTTATGATAAAAAAATGTATCAAGTATAGCATGTGCATAAAGAATAGAATAAGTTCCAAGTAATCCATAAATATTAAAAAATACAACATACTAAACCACAAGAAACCTCTACTCTAAGCCATCATATATACTATTATGATTAAAAAATGTATCAAGTATAGCATGTGCATAAAGAATAGAATAAGTTCCAATTAATCCATAAATATTAAGCAATATAATTAAGGACATCTAACAATGTATTCTACCAATAACATCTCTAGATCATGGTAGTGATAGTAAGACATGAAGTGCACATGTGAATCAAGAAAAAAATAAGATACAACATCATGATAAGACAAGGCACCAAGAAAATAAATAAATTTACAAGTGACATAGTTTAGATGCATCAAAGCTCCAAATGAACATCAAGCTCTAGCCTCAAAACTAGAAGAAAACCATGTATAGGTAGCTATAGTTCCCAAACATGTGGTACCTATAGGCCCATACCTATCATGCTGATGGATATTATAGTGACCCAACCATAAAAATTATTCTCAATCATACAAGGTTAATACTCATGCCAAAAATAATGTAAAACCAACACCACTATCATGAGGATGATGAGTTATAATAGATCACCAATCATACACTGTATGGGATAACTATGTAGTGATTGTACTAGAGTCTAATCCACCTAGTATATACAAGCCAAGATATATATGGTATGGGTTAACTCCATAGGAAGGCCACATACCTAGAATGCCTTAACTTGAATAGAAGGTATCTATGTGTTCTCATACAAAATTCCAAAAAAGAATGGTATTAATATAGACAAGGCGTGCCCTCATACTGGGTCCCTTTGGATGCTCAATAACTATACACAAGCTCTCTTATCTTATCATTAATTTTTATTACCAATTAATTAAGTTGGTTTATCACTTATTATAACCTCTTCACATTACCTTATTAGTCACTTCTATGCTGGGGTACACAAGGGAAGCCACTACACACATCTACTCTACATATCAATTCTCATTTCATGATGAATTCCTGTAGACAATGAAAGCTACCAACTCAACTTCCAAAGAAGAATGGTATTAATATAGATAGGGCACCCTCATACTGGGTCCCTTTGGATGCTCAATAACTATACACAAGCTCTCTTATCTTATCATTAATTTTTATTACCAATTAATTAAGTTGGTTTACCACTTATTATAACCTCTTAACATTACCTTATTAGTCACTTCTATGCTGGGGTACACAAGGGAAGCCACTACACACATCTACTCTACATATTAATTCTCATTGCATGATGAGTTCCTGTAGACAATGAAAGTTACCAACTCAACCTCCAAATGAAAATTCTCTCAACTAACCTATATCTAGGAGTTCAGACCTCATAAGATCTCATTATAAGCACACACATGTTCTCATATGTGTGCACAACCAACTTCACAAATATAATAGAAAAAACCAATGCATAGGCTAGTTATGAGACATGTAACAAAATCATCAAGTCTAATAAAATTAGTCAACTGGCCTAAATATGGGAGTATGAATTTGACACAAATCCCAATGTTAATAAACTAAAACCTTGACATAAAAGACAACATAAACTATAATCCATTTTTACAATCTAAAGAAATGATACAAAAAATTGAGAAAATATCGGTGGTAGACAAAATGAGGAAAGAGGAAATTGCACAAAATTCAAACTTCTAAGATCTCAACGAAAATGAAAACCTATTTCTAAATGAGATAAAATGACGAAGGGTTTAGTAAAATTCACAAATGAAGATTAGATTCACAATCTAGAAAAGCTAGAAAGAATCCCAAGTCCACCAAAACTAATTTGAAAACACAACTTCAGATTAGGAAAAAGTACCCCTGAATGTTGTCTAGTCATGTTGACTCCATGGTCCTACTCATTGTAGAAAATGATACTAAATCAAATCTCTAATTAAACCAAACCTAGTGACAAGTGAAAAATGGATGGCATGCAAAAATAGATGATGCAAGAAAAGCTCAAAATTTTAAAACCTTATAATTTAATGAAATCAAAAACCAATTTTCTAATTGTGATCAAATATCCAAATATCACATAAAATTCAATCTACAAGACCTGAGGAAAATTCCAACATAAAAGTGCTAAAAGTTACATTTCTTAAAACCAATGATAAAGAAATGTTCACACATGTCCAACCATTTTATGGAATCACATAAAAATGGAGGGGGGCACTATTTTTCTAGTCCCTAATATTGACCAATCAAAGGAAGCACTTAAAATAGAGTAAAACTAATTAAACCAAAAAGTCCTTTCACTAACATTTGATATAACCATGGACAAAAGGATATAAAAGAATACTCTTTCAAGTCAGTTAAAAACTTTAGTAAAGGAGAGAAATCCACAAAAAAATCCAATGTGGCTAATCTCATGAAGATCCATCCAGCCAAGCTCTAGCAATAAGAAAAATAAGAAAATCACCCAAAGAGGGTTTGGAAGAATTTCCCCAAAACCATGAAATAACAAAGCAAGAAGTGAAAATGAACTCACTTTTTTTGGCATGATATAAACCCTTTAGCAAGTGACTTATAATACAAATTATTAACCCACTTAATAATATGTTTGACCCTTTCACAACTTAAATTAGATAATTCCAAATAAGTTAGAATTTAACAATGGAAAATTAGTTTATAAAGTTGGATGTTATTCAAAGAAATTTCCTATGGGCTAGAGTTGAAGAAAAAAAGAGACTTTCTATTTTTAAATGGGAAATGTTCTTCTCTAGCAAAGATCAAGGTGGCCTCAATGTAAGGGACTCCCATCTCATGAACTTAGCCTTCATTTCAAAGATAAGATAGAACATTATGAGGTTAGATTTTAATGAGCAAAAATATTAAAAGTAAAGTATCTCAATAATTGGAATGGGATTAGCCTATTGTTAAATCCTCCTAGTAAGGGGTCAATTATTTGGAACAATTAGAAGAAGACCACGCCTCTCCTTACTCAAAGGCTCCTCTTTTCTTGTTGATAATGGGGCTACTCTATATTTCTGGGGAAATTCTTGGGAAGATATTCTTTTGTTGGATTTCCATCCCCTAATCTCAACTCTTAAGATTATTGTCACTATAAAGATGGGCCTCAAGGTTTGGGATTATTGGGAAAGGAAGTACAATTGGGTGACCAACAAGATATACATAATTAATTGGTTTGAAGTAGCTTTGAAGCCCATTTATTTAGAACTCCTCAAGCATCTTAATAATTTAAGATTTTATAGGCTTGACCATAGGGATGAAGTTATGTTGAAAAGATCTAAATCAAGGGACTCTACAAATAAAACTTGTTTTAACCTGCTATTTTGAAGTTGGCCTAGTATGTTTTATTGAAAAAGGACTGGGAATAACAAGGCTATACCTAAATTCAAGTCTTTTAACTAGACTATATTTCATAAAAAGATTCGTACTATAGATAATCTTCAGAAAAGAGGCATTCATGTTGTTTTTGATAAGAAAAATAGGTTTTGAAGGGAGTTTAAAACCCTTTACAAATCATGAAATTTTCAAAGAAACCCAAACCAAAAAAAACTATAGTCCAAAGGTGTAATAGGTCACTCGACATGACACAGTGACCAAGGTGGCATCACAGAGAACACAGAACTCATCAGCAACACAAATAGGCTTTGACTGATCACCTAAAACCCCTAACAGGCTTTTTAGGGTGCCTAAAACCCTACACAAAACAACAACTCAAGGTGGAACATGTCACCAAATAAAAGGTGACTAAGGTGGCAACACATATAAAATAGAACACTACAACCATAAAAAATAGGTTTTTGACTAAGCTCCTAAAACCCCATGGTGAGACACACTATAAAGAACTATAGGCCAAAAGAGCCAAGGGACACTATAGAAAACAAAAGGCCAAAAGTCAAGAGATCCAAAAAGGACAACCACTTCAGACTTTTCCTTTTGACCCCTTCTTTTTGGACTGTAATGCCATATCAAGAGAGGGATCAGAGGGTTTGACCCTTTTTCCATTTATTGTGGTTCATCCATCCTCCACCAAACTAGTAGCCTTCTGCCATTGAAAATTAGCACCATCATAGCCAAAAATTGAAACCCCTAAAACTAAGGAAAAGGGCACAGTAGAGGAAGTGATAGCAAAAACCTAAGATGGAGCAACAACACCCTGAAAAGGAACCATAGGAGGAGCCACCTTAGAAACACCAAAAAATGGGATAGCAAAATCTAGAGATAGAACATCTACCACCACAGAAGGCATTGAAGGTGAATCCAGCATCAATATGCCAAGAGTGGATGGAATAATAGAGACAACATTCGAGTCCATGCTGCCAAAGGAGTGGATGGATTAAAAGAAATAGCAGCAAAATCCACATCAAAAATTGGGACAATAGAATCTAGAGACGAACCAGTAGCCAGGGCAGGAGAGACAACAATATTAGCCACCACCATAGGGAAAACATGTCGAACAACAAAAGAATCCACCTTCAAATTATCCTAAGAATAAACACCCAACCCATCCCCAATAGAGGGAGCTTTCTAAATAGAGTAGTGATTATCCAAAACCCCCTTCCACTAAGAAGATGACTTATTTGATCTAACCTTTCCAGTGGAGCATCTCGCTATGAGGTGGCCAATGTTTTGGCATATCTGACATCTAAATGGGATTTTCTCATAATCAAGAAGCTGATTCCAAGAGCTATTGGGAGAGACCAATTTAATCATTTCTAGGAGCCCATTAGATACATTTATCTCCACAAGGATGTGTGCATATGTCATTTGAAACACATTGCAAGATGTAGAGTCAACCATCAAAAAATCCCCTAGGGCATCTCCCATGGCCTCCAGAACTGACTTGATCCATAAGAGAAGGGGAAGGTAAGGTAGCTTTACCTACAAAAGAATCTTGTTAAATGATTTAGTAGATAGATCAAAACCCGCATACCAAGGTTTAGCCATCAAGGGGAACCTCTCCTTCCAAGAGAAACCATGACTTAGGATGGCATTTCAATCCTCCATAGAAGCAAATTTCACAATGAAAAAGCCCTTTTCTATAGGGAAAATATGGACAATACCTAAAACTAAAGGCTCCCAAAAATTGGAAATCAAAGCATGCAGATCCAACAGAGAGGGCTAGAAACCCTTGAAACAAAATCTGGCAGTAGTAGAGGAGTAGTCCTCCACTTGAGTATAAATCTCATCAACAATATCAGAGTCAAGAATAATCACAGGGTTACTTACTATAACAGGCACAATAGCATGAGTCCCTAGATGCATAGCCTAACCACCAAGACCAGCTTCATAGGAAGCCACATTAGCAAAAGAAATGGCTAAACCACCCATAATTCCTATGGAATGAATATCGCCACCAAGAATAGAAAAAGCCCTAGCTCAAAAATTTGCAGCAGAAACCACATCAAGACTGGAAGTCAAAGTAAAACCAGATGCAAGAGCCAAATATTTACAAGGCTATGTTGACTCAGATTTGTTAGTAGATATTCATACTAGGTGGGGTACTACAAGTTATCTATTTACAATTGGTGGGTTAAGGCATTCATATTGTTAATAGATGTGTTCGATGTGAAAACAATGTTGAGTCTATTAATCATATCCTATTCTCTTACCTCTTTTCTTTGGAAGTCACACAAAGCATTATGATTCTATTCAACTTGCAATGGTGTTGGAATAATGACCCAAAAGTTATTTTCAGCTCTTTGAAGTCCCCATCACCTCATTCTTTGTTACTGAAACTTTGGTGGAAGTCTCTCTTGTATGGTAGATGGTGCATGTGGAAGGAATGTAACAACA
Source organism: Cupressus sempervirens (assembly GCA_028749045.1). Lineage (NCBI taxonomy): Eukaryota > Viridiplantae > Streptophyta > Pinopsida > Cupressales > Cupressaceae > Cupressus > Cupressus sempervirens. The sequence continues at coordinate 558,547,030 of CM053793.1, read as the reverse complement.
AGTTCTTTGAGGACAAGTGCAAAAATGAAAAATATGTGATTATGGGTTTCATCCATAGTGTGAAGGAAAATATGAAGACACCAATTCCTACTAACCATTGTTCCTCCCTATCTGCTTTTGATTGGGATTTTAGTCATCTATGGGGGTTATTGGGTAATTTGAGAAATTTCAAAAATTCCATGAAAGTTATCCACAGGAATAAAATTCCCCCATCCTCCCACCCCCTTGACTCTAATTAGGTTAAGAAAAATTTTGATTGTTCTTCAATGGGTAACCTGAGTCAGGCATGTGGGGGTGGCCTTTTTAGAGGCTCAAAAGGTGAATTTTTTTGTGGCTCACTCTGTCAACTTGGACATCCAAATAGCTTGCTTGATAGAGATTCTTCCCCTTTATCATAGGGTTATTGTGTTGACTAGGAGGAATTTGAAAAAATTCATTATTAAAGGAGATGCCTTAAATATTATTAATATTTTTAATGACGCGGCTAAGATTAGAAGGAATGACAAAGATGTAATGCGAAATATTAGACACTTACTAATGAATTTGGAGGAGGTGCCAATTTTTGATACCTATTGTGAAGGCAATCATGTCATAGATAGGTTGGCAACTATGGAAATATATGGAAGGCTTCAAAATTTGGGATGACCCTCTATGTATACAAATAGAGGCATATGAAGTGAACTTGCATGAATGCTATGAAATATCACATTTATAACTATACCAATATTTCCTTTATTGGAATTGGATTCTCATAGACTTTTGATGAGCTAGGTTTCTTTTTGGGTGTTGGATTTATTTAGCTTGTCTGTGAATCTAAGTACTTGTTATTCAACTTTTTTGGGTCTATTATTTCTTAACATAGTCTATAAAATTTAGAGTCACTAGAGCAAGAGAAGAATGGGGGGATCATTATAAAATTTATCATAATAAATTGGGGGAGTATTAGAGTGAAAAAGAGCTTTGTGAGACCCTTAAGCATGGTGGGATCACTAATTATATCAAGGTAATCAAGGACTATAACCCAAACCTCTCCCAAAAAATTGTGGAGTCTTGGGGTTATAGAAAGGTAATGGTGGGTTGTGTTTCTTTTGTGATTACACTAGAGCCCATTTTTGCAATTACTAGGTTGAGCATGGATGGTTGAAGATTTTGAACAACACAAAAATATCCTTCAAAGAGGCTTTGGAGAACTTTCTTGACCCAAGAGAAAAATTCCCAAGCTTCATCATGGGTTTAATAGAGAGGTGATTAAAGGGGTGAGATAGGCCCTAATGAACATGTTCATATAATTCATTTCTTTTGACAAAAGGTACAAATGGTTCCATTCCCATAATTTCTACATGTTAAATCAGTTTTGGAGGAGTGATCTATTCAATTTCCCATTTTTGATTAGTTCTTCTCTTTATTCATCTATAGAAACTAAAAAGTTAAAGGCATCTTAATCAAACACCAAGGAGCCTTTAGTCATCCCTTGACCTTGTGGCTGAACTCAGTAAGAAGATTTGTAAGTTCATTGCTTCCTTAGGAAGGAAAGCTTGTACCCCCACCATTCCCATGAACTCCTCTAGCTTAATTATTGGGACTATGTCCCCCATCCCCTCGCAAGCTAAAAATAAGAAAGATCTCTCATTAAATTATGATGATATTATGTTCATCTTGGAGGACTCTATTAGGGGTTCTTCCTTGGCTACAGAGATAAACTAGACCCCAAATAACTCTTCTCTACTTTTTATTCCCCTTTCCATGGGATCCATTTGTAGACACCTAAATCTGATTACATCATTTAAGTTATCATATTTAGTCATCTCCTAAGGCATTATTGATTAAATATTTAGTACTAAATTTATTTATTTACATCCCTTAGTTAATTAATTCAGTTAATTGACTATAGTCCAATTAACATTCTAATTATCAATTAAATACCTATTCTCCTATTGAATTAAATAATTGCACCATGCCTATTCAATTTAATTCTACAACCCCTTTTGAATTAAATAAATTATTTTAAATCAAATCCCTAACCTCTAGCTATTCCTAAATCCACATCATTAGATAAATCCAACCCATTGAATCATGCTAACCTCACTTAGCCAACTAATCAACCCACCTCATTAATGCCACCCACTTTCATTTTACTAACATGCTAGTCACCTCCTACATCCCCTCCTAAGCTAAGCCTAATCCTTTCCCTAAACATGTATGAAAATTTGAGCAAGGGTTAAGAATTCCTAAGCCAAAGAAAAGTCAAACTCCATTCCATCCCTCTTACATTCCTATCCAAACATGACATTATAAGCTCATACATGGACTTAATAGCTCTTACATAAAAATTTAAAGCCTCTTACATCCCTCTTCCAAACTCCATCTTCCTTATAATTCATTTGATCATCCATTTTTCTCATCCTCTCACATCCAATCTCCTTCTGACACTTGCCACATGGCTATGAATTTGAGAAAGCACAATCCACATGCTTCCCTATCCTTGAATCCTATCCTTCCCTCATCCCTCATCCATCCATGCATCTTGGCCCTCCATCCTCACATCCTTGGCCTATAAATGAACCCCTCTCCCTTCATAATTTGGAGCCAACTCCTATGCAAACTTATAATGCCCTTTTGGAGAGAAAATCACAAAACCATACCCTTACCATGTAGGGATTCATACTCACCCCATATACAAACTTTCATCCATTGAAGTCTTGGAGCACACATATTTCCATCTTGGACACATCTACTCATCAAAGGAGGCTTGGAATGTTGATCATGTGGTTTGGATTCTCTTTTACCTTGTTTCCTCTTGCCAATTCATAGGTGTTAGCCTTATTTTTTTGTTGAATGCTTTGTTTAACCACTGTATTCCGTTGACACTAGCAATTTTTAGGTGATACATTTTGGCATGCCCAATGAGAGACTACATATGGGTCATTTTCTTATCCATATCTACTAATGTTGGTTTATAAACTAATGAACTAATAAGTTAATGGTGTTTTTGTTTCTTGTATGTGGTTAGGAATGGTTGTTATTGATTATGCAAGTTGGGAGACACATGTAGGAGGAAGAATCATACCTTGAAACACTAAACAATACTCAGAAACCTCTTGGCCATTTTTCTTCTCTGTCTTGGCACTTCTAACTCTTCTTTATGTGAATCTATGCACTTGTTTGAGATATTCATGACTTTTATTGACACATTTCCACCACATTTGCACATTCATCATGCTTTTTAGCACTTTTTCACAATATTTTTTGTAACTAGTGATACACACTCCTAGAAATTTCTAGTTGTGTAGTTATCCCTTACAGATGAACATTCATTTTGTATACCATCATATTTTCTTTGTATACTTGCTAGTGAACCTCTAAAAGTCCATTATTTTGAGAACCTTTTATCCTATTTTTAGACAATTTTCTTGCAAAAACATTTTATCACTCTATGGTTTAAGCAAAGGAACTTATGTTTTTATGAATATATTATCTATATGTTAAGACATGAAGATTGAAATATAGATAGTTTAGATATGTTGTGTTTGTTTGAATCTATGGACTTCTATGGTATAATGAAGGAATATTACATGTTGATAAATGTTTCCTCATCCATGCTATGTTTGGGTAGATTCCTTCCTGTAGCCATAGGATTTGCAAAGAGTGATAGTTTGAACATTGTACCTTTTCTAACATTGATGATGAAATGAATATATATGTATGTGGAAGCTTTTGTGTTCAATGTTTTTTAGGTACTTGTCACACATATTCAAAGTCAACATTTCAACACTAAGTCAAAGCTGACCAATTGATGAATCACTACAAAAAGTAGATTATTGTGTGATTCCCATTATGACAGCACAAAAATATAGCTCCCTCAACCTGCTATATTGTTTGAGGAGTTGAATCACAATTAATGATATTTCTATTGTAAACTTTATGAATCTGTAATTGATCCTTGTTGGTGGAATGATCGTAGAAGTAGGAAGTTGATGTAGTTTCCCATTAAATAATGCACATTGTAGCTTTGAATGAAGTTCTTTTTGCCGAAAGAAAGAAAGAATAGATTGTTTATTCATAACAATAGTGTGTAATCTTGTTTTTAATAAGATTTAATCTCTTACTATGAATGAATAGAATACAAAGTTCAAGGTCCCATTTTCTATCTTGATCATTTTTTTGTTTGCTTATCCAAGGGGGCCCACTTGGTGAGTGAATTGCTTGTTAGAATAGATTTCATTTCCTTGTTTGTTTCTTTGTAAAGTAGACTTCTATTGTTCCTATAGCCATTGATAACAAATTATTGAATTATTTTTGTAGCATAGGTGCATAGATAGATTTAGTGTTTGTAGCAATACTCTAAGATTTCAAATAAGATGTCATTTCAGCTTGTAGCTTAGTTTCCTTTAGCATTATTTTTCTATTTTAATTGTAATGACTTAAAGAGGAATCAGAGCATATAATTTGCAACCACCCTCTCAAGATTATGCTCCCAAGTTGAATAAATAAAATGAAGTCAATGTGTTATTCTTAGAAAAATACATGATTCTATCAAATCATGGAATCGATGTGAAAGGACATCCAATCCTTTGTTACTGAGGTATTTAGCTAATTGACCATTTTTGGTGCCACTTCCAGGGAAGGTTCCAATCTAATTCAAACTTGAAGTCATTATGTTAGTTTAGATTTTGCATTGTTTCGCATGCATAGAAGAAGAGACCTCCTTGGGAGATTTCTTCCCTGTAATATTTATGAAGACATTTTTTATCCTGAACTTGAAGAACCTCATAGCAAGAATGAAGAAGAACCTTTTGAAAATCCATTTTCTAATACTCAAGAAAAAATACTCTCATCCTCTAATGAATCCTTGTATCTGAATGATCTCTTTGTTGAAACTGAATAACAAGATAATCGACTTTCCCTTGTTATCTATCAAGCACTACTGCTAGTACCCCCTCTAGGAATGGCTCAACCTTGGCCTCAACCAACATTTCCTTTTCCTATCCTCCTCAAAAAGGTAACCAAAATTCGAAGAACATGCCTGCTACTACACTTCCCAAGTTTTATGGCTTGATCACTAAAGACCATGAATCCTTTCTCCTTGAGTTTGACACACTATGTAGAAGTTATGACTATAAAATTGATGTCCATAAACTAAATTTGTTTCCTTCTACCCTCAAAGAAGCTTCTCTAAGATGGTTCATGGAGTTGGGTGCCAATGCTATAGAAGATTGGCCTACAATGAACAATTTTTTTCTAACAAAGTATAAGGAATACTGCAAGGGATGAGATTTGAAAGGGGATTACATTTTCAAGATGTCCCAAAAGGATGATGAAACATTGGAAGATTAAATTTCTCGATTCATATTCAATGTACAATGTAATACAAAACATCAATTGAATGAGGAATGAAAGAAACATCTTTTCGAAGAGGTGTAAATGATGGAAGCATTGAAGCTCTAGACCTTGTGACAGGACTAGATATCACTCAAAAGACTTGGACTGATATATAGAGTATATGCTTGAATTATTCTAGAGCTACTATGAAGAAAGGTAGGGGGATTCAAGATCTACCACATAAGTCCAATGGTAGTTCAAGAGTATCCAAGATGGAATTATCTAATTTGGTGTCAGACTTCAAGCAAGACATCATTAATGATGTAGTCACTCAACTAGACACCATGCAACCTATAAGAAAGAAAGATGAAGTTGATGCCATGTTGACTAAATATTGTCCACATTGTAGAGAAAAGAAAAATCACTATAGATGTAAGTCTGTTGCAAGTGTGGAGACACAACCAATGTTGACTAAGTTCAAAGCCATTGATGAAAATGGAGAGCTACTTTATGTTTCTCAAAGAATTCCATGGGCTTAAAGATAAGGTATGCCACAAGATCTTCTTCAAAGTTATAATAAAAATAATCAATGACAAAATTTTAAAAATACTAATTTTAGTAGAAATAATAATTGGCAACAACCATAGCAAGGTTGGTAGCAATCTCAATAGGGTTGGAAGCAACCTCAAAATTGGAATACCCAATCTAGTTAGAAAACCTTATTGCCACCACCTTAGTAGCCACTAATACTTCTCCCAAGGAGACCCAACTACTACTTCAACCTAATCCTAATATGATCAATACTAAATAGTAGGCTCAATAGCAAAGCTATACCATCTCATTGAATGATATTCACTTAAGGTCAAGCATCACTCTTCCTACACCCCAAAAGCCTATAATAACTAAAGTTGAAGATCCTCTAACTAAGCATACAAATGAGTCAAATTAGCAAACCTCTCCTATAGCCAAAGAATCTCCATTTACCCATATGTTGATAGAGCAAAGCTAGCTCGTGGAGAACCAAGTAGTCATTGATTTTCTTAATCAGCTAAAGTCAATTATAGTAAAGATACCATTGTTGGATGTTATTAAGGAAGTCCCTTCTTACACTAAAGTTATTAAGGAAGCATGCATTATGTAGCACCAAAGGAAGAAGTAAGATCCAAAAATAATTCATGTCCTAGGACAGTTGTCTAAATTAATGCTAGAGAAATTAATTGTACCTAAATGCTTTGACATTGGGAGTCTTGTAGTTATAGTCACTATTCGTGGGATCTAAGTTCAAAATGCTTTGGTTGACCTAGGAGAATCTTTTAATGTCATGAAAAAGGAGGTATTTTCTTAGCTACATATCATTAGCCTAAGAGAGACACCCACCATACTTCAACTTGTTGATTGCTCTACCATTAAACTAGATACGATGATATAAGATGTTATAGTCACCTTAAATTCCTAGGAGTATCCAATTGGTTTTTTTGTTTTCTCCCCAAAGGCTAATATGGGAGGATATCCTTTAATATTAGAAAGACCATGGTTGGCCACTACAAATGCCTATATAGCTTGCTGATCTAGGAAGATGATAATATCCAATGGTATTCATATGAAGAACCTAACTTTATACTCCCCTACTCAACCATTATTACTAGATGACCAAGTAATCTAGCTAGACTTGGGTGATGATGATCTAGAAGTCAATCCCATCCATCAGTTGATGATGAAAGGTAGAGAATAATTTATAGCTACTTGAGAAGAAGATGAAATAATTTCATCCATTATTCTAAATGAATATGGAATAGAATCTCCAATGTGTGGACTCAAGCTGAATGTATCTTAGAAACCATTCTACCATCCTTGAATTCACCACATCATTCAAAAGCTTTAGAGTTTCTCCATTCATTATTACCTCATGAGATGGATTCTTCTCCTATTGCCCAATTATTCATGGTAGATAAGCTTGTTAAGATGGAACTTGGTCTAGACAAAGAACTGAATGTAAACAATACCTGATCACCCTCTCAATAGAATGCTATGTTGCAGTTACTAGGATAGAATCAAAGCACATTTTCTTGGGATTACATGGAAATGAAAGGATTAGAACCTATGCTCTATACTCACAAGATTTAAATCAGCCCTAACTTCAAACCTATTTGACAACCTTAGAGGAGAGTTAACCCTATCTTAAAGATTTAGTTAAGAATGAATTGCAAAAACTATTAAGTGCCAATTTTGTATAGCCCATCTCCAATAGCCAATGGGTCTTACCCCTAGTTATAGTTCCCAAGAAGGGAGGAAAATGACGAGTTTGTGTAGATTATAGGGGGATCAATTCAGCCACTAAGAATGACCATTTTCCCTTGCCATTTATAGACCAAGTAATTGATAACCTAGTTGGCAAATGATATTTTTCTTTTCTAGATGGTTTCAGTGGTTAAAAATCAAATTCAAATAGCCCTACAAGATCAAGAAAAAAAAACTTTCACCTGCTCATGGGGAACATATGCCTACTCACTATTGCCTTTTGGCTTGTGCAATGCCCCAGCCACATTTCAATGAGTTGTCATCAGTATCTTTTTAGATATTTCTACTAATTGTATGGAGATCTATATGAATAATTTTACTATTTATGGTGTTACTTTTGAGGAATCAAAAGGAAATTTAGAAATAGTACTCAAAACATGTCAGGATTATAATCCTTCCCTAAATAGTGAGAAATTTTTTATGATTATGGAGGAAGGGGTAGTGCTAGGCCATTTCATTTCATCTAAGGGCATCCAAGTAGATCCAACAAAGATTGAAGTCATTAGTACCTTGCCTATACAAGAGAAGGAGAAGCATGTACATAGTTTTTTGGGACATGTTAGATATTATAGAAGATTTATTATAAACTTTAGTCAACTTGCAACACCTCTCTGCAACTTACTCAAAAAGGATTCTGAATTTTCTTGGGACTCTAATTGTGCAACATCCTTCCTACAAATTAAGGAAGTTCTTACCACAACACCTATTTTGAGAGGACCCAATTGGGGCCTACCTTTTCACATTCATATAGATGCCTTAAAATATGCCATTGGTGTTGTGCTAGGATAGAAAGTAGACTTAGTTGAACATGCCATTTATTTCATCAATAAGAATTTGAAAGGTGCAAAATTTAATTACATAGTCATTGAAAAGGAATTACTTGCACCCATCTATGCCCTTAATAATTTTAGGCACTACATTATTAGATATTAAATATTTGTTCACATTGACCATTATGCTATAAAATATTTGGTGAACAAACTTGCAATTTGAAGAAGATTGGTTTTCTGGTTGTTGCTCATGCAAGAATTTGACATCACCATAGTTGATAAACCTGGAAAGGCCAATGTGGTAACTAACTTTCTCTCTTGGTTACATGTCCCTAATGATCGTGCAATCAATGATGATAATTTTCCAAATGAGTACCTTTTCTCTATTGTTGTCACAAAACCCATGGTATGCAGATAATGTTAACTACCTCACCACAGCTAAAATGCCAATTCACTTCTCTTCTAAAGCAAGAAAGTTACTAGTAGAGAAGATCTTTAATTATTCATCAATTATTGGATTTATGATCAATATTGGACTTGATCAAGTCATGTGTAGGTGTCTAAGAGAGGATGAAACATATGATGTCTTAAAGGCATGTCATGATGAGCCCTATGGAGGTCACTTTGCAACCAAAATAGCAGCCTTCAAAATCTTGATAGCTAGGTATTATTGGCCAAGCTATCACAAGGATGTAGCCAGATGTACGAAGAAATGTGAAAAATGTCAACAAATAGGAAGACCCACTAAATAAGATGAAATTTCCCTATAGCCTCAAGTAGTTGCCACACCCTTTGACAAATGGGGATTGACTTTCTAGGCCCCATTGATCCTACTTCACAAGGTAAATCCTACATTCTAGTGTGCACTGACTATGTAACCAAATGGATAGAGGTTAAACCTATGAAACAACCAAGGGATATCAACATGGAATTTTTTTTGTGTGAATCCATCTTTACATAGTTTGGCATTCCTAAGAAATTGGCATCTCATCAGGGGACTCAGTTTACATCAAATTTGATAACTACTCTTATGAAGGAGTATACTATCAAGCATGGTAAGTCATCACCTTATCATCCCTAGGCTAATGGTCAACTAGAAGTTACTAATAGGAAGCTGGAATCCATTCTCACAATGACTGTAGCACTCCATAGGAAGGATTGGGCAACACACCTTCCTAAAGCTCTCTAGGCTTATAGAACCACTTGGAAGTCAATAACTAATTTTACTCCCTTCGAGCTTGTTTATGGAAAGTTAGAAATAATGCCTATAGAATGTGAATATAAAACATTGAGGAGTACCTTGGAACTTAGGATATAACTCATTATTTCCCAACAAGATCAAATCCTATGTTTAAATAGTCTTGATTAATGGAGGAAATCTATACTGAATAATAATGAGCTCATTCAACACTAGAGAAAATAGTTTCATGAAAGGTTTATCAAATAGAAAATGTTTTTTATATGAGATTGCACACTCCTTTATGACTCAAAGTTCCAGCATAACCTAGGGAAGTTCCAAACATGCTACTTAGGTTAGAATGAGATTGTTTTTGTATTTCTCAATGGTGCAGTTTAGCTATCTACCATTGATCTTATTCTCTTCAAGTTGCTTGTCAATGGGCATCATCTCAAGCCATAAAATAAACCAATTATCCGTGAAGAGTTTTTGTAGCAATTCCAACACAATGAGGATATTTTCATTCCTATAGCCAAAGAGTTTGGTCTCCTACCCTAACTCCTAAAACTTCTTGACTTCATTCAAGGAATTCATAATAAATACTTTCTTCTTGAAAGTACCTTCTTCACATCCATTTCACTTCACCTTCTCTCTCTTCCATCTTACCATTCCATCCCATCACTTTATCAATTTTGATGATCTTTTCCAGAGCATCTTTCCTATAGTAGTTGCCAGGTACCTACAACATAACTTTTCATTTTAATTTATTTTATTTTATTCATGCTTTGTTAGGTTTTAGTATTTTTTATAATTATTCACTCTTGAATATCCTATCCTAGTGGGACCCATGCATTTATTTAGTTTGGGGGAGGGAAATATATAATATTTTCTTTCAAATCAATTTCAAATTGCATGTAACTTAAAAAGTTCATTGAGATGACTGGAAATAATTGCATGCTTAATGTCACATGTTGATGACTTGTCCTTCGATGATTGTGTCATTATGAAATTAAGGACATTAAAATTAGTTACTTAACTTTTAATGATGATTTTCAATGTGTTCAGGTGACAGACCTATACATAAGTAGAAATTATGAAATTTGATGCAAGAAGGATATTATGAGATATTGTCCATTAAAATCTCCAAGTACACATCATTTTTCTCAAATAACTAGGGCTAGTGTCATAATATTATAAAGTTTAATTCACCAAGTTCTGAAACATCATAGTATTTCCACAATTTAGCTATAATTAACCATGGTTGGAGGTCTACAGAGGAATGAGCCAATTGATCACTGAGTTCTTTTGGGTGATGCAGGTAGTTGTGAAATGTTTAGAAGGGGATGGTTGGATTATTGTCTTAGTTTAAAGGGATTTTATGAAGAGTTCACTCTTCAATTCATGGGCACCTTAAAGGATGGCTTTGTAGTAGTTAAAGGTCTAAGAATTGAGTTTTCAAAGGAGGTGGTAGTCGAGGTCACTAGCTTTCCCCAAGAAGGAAAAAATTGGGAGAAAGTGTTTGACCTAAAGATAGCTAGGGCACAATTCAGTATAGATTAGGATCCTCTACTAGACATTGATAAAAAATAAGGTACTTCTAGGTTATCCTTTCTAATGGAGTTTATACAACTAGCCTTGTTTATCATCTAGTCCTTCATGTATGAAGGATGTTACACATACTTGCATGCCCTATTTTTCAAAATGTTGGCTCACTTACGACATGATTGTAGACAAGTAAACCTTCCAAACTTTTGGTTTGACATTGTTAAGAAGCAAGCTTCTCTAGTGTAGTTAGGAAAAGATCAATCTATCCCTCACCATTACTTAATAAAATTAATTGTAGAAAGGGAATTGAATAAGCAAGAAATTGGGTCATGGGAGGAGTTCTTGTAGTTAAAAGAGGTAGAGCCTAGGTTGGTCAACCCTAGAGGCTAGGGTGTTGGGAAAAGGGAAAGAAAATTCACTAGTTTATGTAAAGTTTTTCCTAGAGCTGAAAATTCTCCTAAAGCCTCTCCCTCTAGTCCCAAACTAACTAAGAGGAGGATTTACAAAGCTTAACCCTCCATTGTTAACAAAAAGAGAAGCAAAAGTGGAGATGTTGCTAGTGCTCTTGAGGTCCCATCATTTTCTAAGAATAGGTGTCCCAATGAGAAAGACAAAAGTAAAATTTTGGAACCTAAAGCAGAAAGGTTCGAACAAAAACTAGATGAGGAGAGTAACCTTAATGAAACCCTACACTCTCAAGAGGAGTAAGAACTAGAAAAGAATCCTGAAGCACCTATGGTGGAAATACCTTTAAGCAAGAGGAAACGAGGAATCCTCCATGCTTGTCAACACCAACCATGAGGTGAAGTGCAAGAGTCTCCAAGAGTAGGGTTCCAAAAGAATCTATTACCATAGTTACCCCTAAAGTTTCTAAATGTGAAAAGGAGTCCCCTCTAAAGGAAAAATTGTAGCAAACTGAAACTACTAAAAATGAGAGCAAAACCCAAAATCTACAGCTAGAAGCTGATTGTAGTGTTGATTATGTGCTTATTGATAGTGATAAGGAGTTTGGTGAGCTTGAAATATCTAAGGAGTTTAAACAAAACCTTCACATTCAAGATATTAGTGAAATATTTGCATAAATCCCTTTGGAGAATTATCTAGAATTTAGACCCAAAATTGTTGAGGAAGTACTATAAAAATTGGATCAAGAAGGGTTAGACACATTAGCTACAATAGACACTAAATCAAGTAGGAAAGAAAATGTCAAGACAATAGTTGTCATAAGAAAAGGAGAGTGCTCCATACTATAGAGTGTCAATAAAACTCTCCATTTGGCACTTGAATGGATAGACCTCTTTAATCAAGAGTCATTGCCACCACCTGGTCCATCTACACCTTTATCTACATGAATTAATTTGTTTCAATAGTTGTTATGGGAGAGAGCTCAATGGAAACTAGAGAAAGGAAAATTAAAGCATGTTATTAATGAGAAGAGTTGCTAGTTGAAACAAAGTTTGTATCAAAATTAAGTCCTAAAAAGAAGAATTGAGTAGATCATAGGATTGATTCTTGAGTTAATGGAATGTAGATTGTCATTACTAGTATATGCTTTATTTCTTAAAGAAAAATTTGTAGATTATAAATTGACTAGAATTATGGAAGGTCTTGATCCCTCTATCTCTACCCCCATGAGTTTTATGATGCATTTCGATCTGTTCCCATGGCTTTGAAAAATTTATAGTGTGAATTGTATCTTCACAATCTAGCAGTGCCTAATGACACTAAATGGAACCCAGTCCTGTATGTAGGGGATGTGTAGTTAAGAGCCATAATATCATTGATACAGAATGAAATAAGTAGAGAACATCAAGCTACATACTATAGGGAGAATGAAATGACAACACCCTTGTTCACAAGACCAAAAGTTCAACATTCTAGATGAATATATCTAGATTGGATTTCTATTTTGGGCAATTCTACAAGATTTGGTAAGGTGAGTATAGTTAGAGAGTGGGCCTTTACAGAATGGGAACAACACTTATCTTAGAATGTTGAGACAACAATTGTTTCCTCAAGGAAATGATGGCTTAGAATGACACATGACCTAAAAATAAAAAAACCCCACTCTCCACAAAACTTGACACTTGCTACAATTAGGATTCCTTGGTATATTGACTTGGGGAGAAATTAGTGCAAACATTGGTCACCATTAAGGTATCAACCCCTGATTCTCCTACAACCATTACTAGTAGCAAATGACAATGAAGAGGATCATGACATGACTACTAAAGTTTGGTACTAGAAGAGGCTCAAGAGAAATTATGGTTACTTTGATTATATGAAGAATGAGCCAAGAAAGGACACCTAGTGATTGGAGAGTGTGGGCCCAAATTCGGAACTTCATGATTGTTGAGGACCAGTAATAGATAAGTTGAGGGGAATGACAAGCCTCTAAAAGGCCATTAAATTGAGAACCTTTTATCTTATTTTTAAACATTTATCTTGTAGAAACATTTTATAACTCTATGGCTTAAACAAAGGAACTTATGTTTTTATGAATATATTATCTATATGTTAAGACATGAAGATTGAAATATAGATAGTTCATATATACTGTATTTGTTTGAATCTATGGACTTCTATGGTATAATAAAGGAATATTACATGTTGATAAATGTTTCCTCATCCATGCTATGTTTGGGTAGATTCCTTCTTGTAGCCATAGGACTTGCAAAGAGTGATAGTTTGAACATTCTACCTTTTCTAACATTGATGATGAAATGAATATATATATGTATGTGGAGTTTGTTGTGTTGAATTTTTTGTAGTTACTTGATGTGCATATTCAAAGTAAGCATTTCAATGCTAAGTCAAATCCACCAGACTAATGAATCATTGCAACAAGCATATTATTGTGTGATTTCTATTATGGTAGGACACAAATATAGCTCCCTTAATGTGCTATATTCTTGGAGGAGTTCAATCATAGTTAATGATATTTCTATTGTAAATTTTATGAATCTATAATTAATCCTCATCGATGGAGTGATTGTAGAAGTAGGAATTTTTTGTAGTTTTCATTTAAAATAATGCCCGTTGTAGCTTTGAAAGAAGTTTTTTTTGTTGGAAGAAAGATAGAATAGATTGTTTGTTCATAATAGTAGTGTGTAATCTTGTTTTTAATCAGATGTAATCTCTTACTATGAATGAATAAAATAAAAAGTTCAGGTTTCCATCTTCTATCTTGATCATCTTTTCTATTTACTCATCCAAGGGGGGGCACTTGATGAGTGAACTGCTTTGTTAGAATAGAGTTTATTTCCTTGTTTGTTTCTTTGCAAAGTAGACTTTGTTGTTCCTATTATTAAGAGAATTTTGCAAGCATGAACACTAATGATATTCCCATGGGGGAGTGTTATAGATATGTTACTATGATGTTATGTTATATTCATGACTAATTTTGTCATTGATGTCAACATAGCAGCCTTCTATGGTATCTGACAAAAGAACAATAGAAGATCAAGTTGGTACGGATGACTGGTTGAGTATTATCACTATTTGAGGTTATGAGAGATACTTCTGAGTATCTAGTATATGAAGTTAACATCAGATAAAGAAATGATAAGTCTTGAAGAAGTTATGTATGTTTTGATGTCTATTCTGAGATAGAATTTACAAAAGCATGTTCTAATAAACTTGTTATATCTCTTAGAAGAATTGTCATTTTGAGAATTGAGGATGAGGATGTGTAGAAGACATGTTGGTGATGACATGGGAAAGCTCACTTGTCATAATATTGTGTGTACATAAAGGTATTCAAGTTGCACGGTGGAAGATTAATGTTATCACTAAGTGTAACATGTGTTTTTAATATGATCCTATAATGATTAATTGAGAAGGTCTAAAAACTGAATCAGGGAATTATTTTATGGACTTGATATAAAAGGAAATTTTCCTTTATCATGATATGGATGGATATGAAGGTGTATAGATGTCAAGTGATAGTAAGAAACAGAGAGAGCAGAATACGAAGTTGAGCAAAGCAAAGTGGAAGTGAAGGAAACTTCATTGCCAAGGTTTTTTCGAGTGATCTAAGGTTTGACATTTGGATATAATGTTTGTGACTTGGTCTACAAGGTCTAATAGTCTTTGGTTTGGTTGATAGAAAAAAGGAAAGAAGAACATAATAATAAATTGTATGTTTGAGTAGTGAGCTCTTCTTGTAATTGAAATTGCATATTTGGGTAGTGGGCCTTTCTTGCATACATTGTACTACAACTCCTAACAGGGTTGAAATCTCCTAACAAGGATTCGAAGTCTCCTAATCGAGACTATATGTACTAAATATTGTGATAGACACCTAATAGGGTCCATCCTCCAACAAAGAATATTTATATTAGTACATCATCTTATGAGCGTCATTCCCACTGGGGCTTTCCCTCTTATCAAGGGTTTCCCTAGTTAACATATCTGGTGTGATTGTCTATGTGCATTCTATTATGGTTGTTGTTTACTTTGGTTGAATGGTTAAGTTTATTTTAAAAAGATAAATGTTTTAATAGTTGGATAACTAGTTCACCCCCCCATCTTAGTTATCTTGGCAGACTATTGTATCTAACACCTATAACCATTGATAACAAAATCATTGAAATGTTCCTGTAGCATAGGTACATAAAAAACATTTATTGTTTGCAGCAAATTTCTAAGCTTTAAGATAAGATGTCATTTTAGTTCCTAGCTTAGTTTCCTTCAACATTCCTTTTTTGTTTTAGCTATAATGACTTAAAGAGGAATCAAAGCATATACTTTGCAACTGCTCTCTCAAGGTTACACTCTCAGGTTGACAAAATAAAATGAAGTTAGTGTGTTATTCTTAGGAAAAAACATTATTCTATCTAATCATGGAGTCAATGTGAAAGGATGTCCATGTCATGCCCTAATTTTAACAAGGAAAAACACACCCAATTTTTTTTTCTGAAAGGGAAACTAAAAGTAACATGTATAGAGCTATGCTAATTATGAACATTCTATCAAATTGTGATGTTGTAGTGCCTGCCCCTAGTCTACATTTTCGAGTTACATTTCTGATATCATTGCCAAACTCTTTTAGGCCAATTTATGTTTGATGATTAGTATTATTATTTTAGAGATAATCAGATGTTGTTTTACACTCAGTTTATTATATGATGAGATTACTTGGTACTCTATATTTCATGCATGTATGATGATTATTCAATGGTTTCAGTTATCAATGATGATTAGTTAGATGGTTTATTATTCCATGTGCTTCTTATGGATACTTACCCCATACTACATGTGTATGGTGTGCGTGTTGTTTTATTTATGTATGGTGTTTCTGATGTGGTTAAGGAAGGGAGTCATAGTCACCTGCTAGTCAGGATCTACACGATGCACCACTTCCTGCCATTGTCTGTTTAGCTTAGAATATTGTGTTTGTACATGCGTGAATTTTATGCAGGTTGCAGGTATCGGGTATCGACTTTCCTGAATTGTCAGGATGAGCGTACCCTATCACACTGTCTCAATGGTAAGAGAGGGGAGATAAACTCTTAAGTCCAATTCCTAAAACCTGTAGCCAATTGTCCTAATTGATAATTAGGACAAGTATCTGAGTTAAGTACCCTCTGAATGCATCAAATGATGTAATTTCAGGATTATAACCTTTTTGTTTTGATTTAGTATATGCTTTTCTATGTAGGGTTTTCGTATGTTGTTATATGAGTCCTTGATGTGTTTTCTATTAATTAAGTCTAATTAAAAAGATTAATTAATGATTTAATTTAATAGAGAATTATTATGATATCTTTATATTTAATTAATTAAGAAATTAATTAAATAAAAGAATTAAATTTGGAGATTAAAGTTCAAAGATAAATTTAGAACAGGATAATATTTATTTAATTTAATAATAATATATTTGGAGTTCATTTTTAAATAAATGCTAAATATTATTGTTATTTAAATTAATTAAATATGTTATCAATTAAGTTCTAAAATAAATTAAAAGTTGAAAGATATTAAATTATTAAGAATTCTAGATTGCATGATCTAAGCATGAGTTTAAATATGAGAATTAAATTAAAAGATTAAATTATAGAAATTAATAATGTTATTTTAATTTCTTAAAAGTGCACATAAGATTTAAAGTAATAAATTAATTTAAAATAGAAGTCAAGTGGAATATTAAATAAAGTTATTTAATAATTCAACTTAATGTGCATGAAAGTTGAGTGCAAAAGAATAAGAAAAGATAATAAAGGTTAATTTGGAGTTAACTGAGTTGTGCAAAGAGTCTTCTCGGGTAAACGCACAATTAGTGCCCCGAATTGAGGAGAAATTGCTTATCACAACTTTGGGGGTTCATTTTTGAGATATACGAAGTTGGACGAGAATTTTTGGAGAGACAACTTTTGGAAGCGAATTTCAGAAGGCTAATACCAAAGGAAGATTTTCAGAAGAAGGTTATTGAGAGGAGCGAATTCTCTTACAGTTCCTGGAGATTGCATAATAGCATCAGGATCAGGTAGGGTCTTGTGTTTTTGATTATCGATTAAATACGCAATTATCCTTTCCTGTCTTCTTCGTGTCTGGAGTTTGTAAATCTGGAATTCTCTGTGATGAATGTTAAAACATTACGATATTGGAATTTATTAGATGCTTGTCAATAAACTTCTGTATACATAAGATTTAAATGGGAAGGGTTGAATCTAATACCGAAATTCTAAATTAGAAGTTCGAATGGTTGGCTATATTTTGTATATCAATTTAAAGAAGGGAACCAATTTTTCAATGCTTTTATTTATATATATATATTTATAAATATATATATATATATATATATATATATATATATATATATATATATATATATATATATATATATATATATATATATATATATATTCTTAATTAATTTGTTTATTAATAAAAATCTTATTAATAACGAAATGGTATTCTTTTGTTTAAAAAAAAATATATATATATATTCATATGTTATTAGTGGGGGGGAGGGAATTATCCCGTGACCACCCCCACGGTCGGCGGAGCTGACAGTACCTGCGTCGCAAGTACTGCAATGGCAGGTACAGAGTACCTGCTGCCGCAGGCCTGTGGCAGACCGCAGGGTCTTATTCAGCCGACGGGCTTTAAAACATTTTTTTAAAAAAGATTTTTTTTAAATTCATTTTTTTATTATGTATAAATTTTATTACTTTTTAAAATTTTCAATTTATAAAATTTTAATATATATTAATTAATAAATATTTTTAATCTTGATTAATATTGATTAGTTAAATAATAAAACATTTAACATAGTTTGTGAATATTAATTTATTAATAATGTTGGATAAATATTAATAAATTAACAATTAATGGATAGATTAAAATAAGTAATTAGAACAAATGATTATTGATTAATTTAATTAAAATTAGTTTAATTAAAATTAATTAATAATGAATGTTAATTGATTAAATGGTAGATTTGAAATATTGACTTAATGGAAGTTATTATAGAAATGGGTTAATCGTAAGGGGTAGCTATGAAAACTTAGTTACTTGAAATTCGACATTAAACTGAAACATAAACCTTACCTTAACTCAAATAATATACTTTCTGATCCAATCTTTGAGACTTTGATGTTGTCTTTGTGCTTTGAATGTTTTGGGGTTGGTTTAGCGTTGACCAGTTTAAGTTGTTACCAGAGGCTCGGGGTTGTGAATGTGATGTCATGATGATTTGGTCTTGATCTTTCTTAACCCGACCATGGTAATGTGATGAAGTGCTCTATGACATGATTGTGTTTACTGTTTGTTATTGCTTTCCAGTTTCCTTGTGTGAAGTTGAGATGTACGTATTTGAGATACTTGACTTAACCATTTTCGAGTCTTGATCAGTTATATTTGATAACCATTTTTGAGTCTCGATCAGTTATACTTGGATTGCTTTTCAGTCGCTTGAAAGGACTAAAGTGGTTGTTATGTTCTTGATGATGTCATGTGTTGACTTGACCATTTTGGAGTCTTTGATCAGTATGGTAATTTACTATTGGGATACTTTCTGGTTGCTCATTGGAGAACCATTGGATTTTGTAACTTATCATTGATGCCTTCAGTTGCTAATAGAGAACTGTCGTGATCATATGATTACTAATTGATATTATCTGTTGCTCATGAAGAACTGATGTAATTTTGTGGATTATCTTTTATGATGTTTTTCAGTTGCTTGTATAGGACTGAGGTGGTTTTATTATGATTCTTTGATTTATGATTTCATGAGCCTAGGGTAGGTTATCTATGTGTAGAGTCGGGAAGTGGCTTGCAATGGGGGTCGGAGCCCTAAGAGGCTGCCTTGAGAAACCCATTGTAAGTCATTTTTAATAAGTGAAAACATTTACACTAAATGAGAGAAAATGAACCTAACAAGATAATTGTATGTTCTCTCCCATGCCTTGAGTGCTAGTACAGGCTAGGATGGGGTAGAGAGGACGCTTGGTTACGACCCTGCATTCCATAGTAGGCCTCGTCAGTACGAGAGGATACTAGTGGCCGCAGGATCAGTAGGGACCTGGGATTCCTAAGGGATTGCTCGAGTAACTTCTGCGTGACTTTTGCGATGACACTTTCCCGCTTGCATATTAGGTTTCCTACGTGTCTTGTGGTACCTCTGGGATTTAGATGTCGATCTTTTTAAAAACCCTTGAGTTAGCATACTTATAGGATTTCCTAGACTTAGAGAGTATTTATGATTATAGGTTTCGTTATCCTATTTGGGACTTGAGACTATCTCCTCAGCGTGGTGGGAGTGGACCATTTAGGTTCCACGCGGTCGGGTGGTAGTGCTTTTACTTTTACCATTGAGATCCGTTCCGTGGTCACCGTGGCTGGAGTTTTCGTGATTGACATTTACCTTCACTATGTCCTTGGATTATTATGATGGATGGTTAGATTTTATGATAGATGTTTTATCATTATGGATGTATGGACGTATCAAGTATGGTGAATAGTTTTGTATATATCTTTACTGTACTTTGTATCATGGATTCATGGAGGTTGATGTATTTCTATTTTTACATATATATATTCTTTTAAGCCTTTCATACCCAGTGACTTGTACAGTGGATGATTGAGCATTTTGAATTAATTTGCCGAGAGGCATTCGGAACAAATGTATATTATGGACATGGGGCTTTCTGATTATTCTTTCATATGTATGTGATAGTTGTTAGACTTAGATTTAATTAAATTTTAAATGTGACTCAACGTCTTGGGATCTTTAAGAAATGTAACTTACAATGTATGTTTGTCGATGATTACATGTTATTGCTTCCGCTACTATGTGTTTGATGTGTATGTTGTACTTTCTTACTTTAAAAAAAAAATGTTTAGCAAACTCAGTAAAACTTTAGGTTAATTCTTTTGGATCCCTTGGCGGGGCGTTATAGATGTATCTAAATAATCAATTCATGTTTCCTTGGGGATGTTAGAAAGTTACTACTTTGATCATTGGGTTTACAGATGATATAGGTAGTTCGTGACAAGGAATTTGTTCATTCAAAATCTAGGCTTCAAGTTTTGCATGAGAGGTCACCTAGTTGTTTATCATTGATTGCAATTCCAAGTTATAAGGATAGAGTTAAATGATGTTATTGTTTTTGAATTTTCACCTTCTATACCCCAATTAAGACACTTCATTTATGCAAGTGAAGTACAATTTTCGTATCAATTTAGTTGCAATGATTCAAGGGTTTGTGAATGTAGAGATTGTTTTATGATTGTTCCAAATGTTCCAAATACAAGTTTCCCTACCACATACATATATATGCACCCTAATTTCATGCCTTGTCCATTTATCTTCATTTCCACCTATTTGTACATATATATCCCCTTTAATGAATAACTCACATCTTATCCCTTTTCAACTTCAATCATATTGGTAAATCACTAATTAGGTAGTACAATCTAGGTCATTAGATTAATTATTAATTATTTATTTGATTTGATTTTAATTAATTAATTAATTAATTATTATAATTCTTTCAATCTACTAATTAAATCCTACAATTCTATGTCTATTCACTACAAAATCTATTAATCTGTGTTTTGCTTTAATACACCCAAATACTAACTTAATTATTCATGATAACTACTAATAGAGAATATTACACCCCCAACATTCCACAATTCCTTTAATAAGAACTTCCCTAGATATGCTAATAATATTAATTAATAAAATACATTCCCCAACCATCCTAATAATTCCATTTCATAACATATATTCCTTTATACATAAATATAAAAATAGAAAAAAAATAATAATTTAATACCATTTCTCATTCTAACTTACCGCCTACACTTCCATTATGCAACCTAAGTGATGCAGAGGGAATCAATTAAGGATTCAAAACTGCATCTATCTTTTATAAGCTTTCTTGATGTATAGAGAATAATCAACTGTGTTCTACAAACCTGCAAACTTCACAATAAATATGATTCCTCTTGAATTTGCATATAATTCTATTCCCTCTATGAACATTGATTGAGAGGTTCACACATAACAACGTCAACTAAATATAACCACTTTAAGTATATCTTATAGTTCATACTAAATCTTTGATTCATCTCACCATTATTCAATGACTGGTATAAGTGTTACAATTCCTTCATCCCGCGTCTGACTATCATAGCATGAACAAATATTGTATTTGCCGCCATTTATATCTTCAAAGGTTGAGAACAAATGTGATGTTATTCCTCTGCAGCACCCACAATGTTCATTGTTATGAACCGATCCCACACCAATTTCCTTCACTGTATATCTTTCATAAACAATATAAAAAGAACCAATATCAATAACATAACTTCTTCAAATGAAAAACTGATTCAATACACATTAAACTATAATAAACTCGATACATAAACTAAGAAACAAATAACTAAATCTTCACCAGCCAACTTCAATCTTCAAATACCGATTTCAAATAGCTTTTAAACTCCTTCCTTTGTCAATGCTCAGCTTCCAAACTTCTTCGAAGGGCCTTCAACACTCTATTCCAAACACATCGAACTCTGATAACGATAATAGAAATCAAGTCACAATAATATAACGGTTCTTGAAATCACTTTAACTTACACATTCAATTATTTGTAATCGAATTCTGATTTCAATCCTTGCCAAGTAAAACTGATCTTTAATGTCCCCACATTGGGGCTATTGTAAACAGAATATTTGTAGACAGCTCAATACCCAAAATGAAAACCAAACTCGATTACTAACTGTTAATAGTCAATTTTGGACACCGAATTCAATACAATCAAATGACTTCCATCCATAGTTGGGACATGATATAAATCCATGAAACATGATCAACTGTGTTGGTTTTGAAATCGTTATACCAATAAACTAATGATATTCTCATAGAACAGAAATTCATGACATTATTTAATCCATTCACATTAGTATAGTCAACCAAGAATGTAAGAACAGAGAACTATAAAGGGAAAATGAATGAACCACAAGATATGAACCAAAAACTTAAATCTTCTTTTCATTATTCTGTTTTTGGCTTACATTCATCATTCATCGATTCTTAACTCCTCTTTTCCTATTCTATCCAACTCTCCATTATTTCATCCTAAGCTACCCTACTACTATCTCTCACATGCCATTCTCGGGTTTGACAGAGTATATAAAGTTTTTGACAACCTGATAACTCCCATAAATGGCTTGATAACCACCCAACTATTAAATTATTAAATTGAAGGACTGAATTCCACCTGACTAATAACCACTAAAAATACTTAAAACTCTATCCAACCAGCTACAGTCAAAATGACATATAGAATCTCGATTGTTGAAATTTATTGAATCTGGCAATGCCCCTGCATAATGCTCTCCAGGAAAAAAGAATTCAAGTCCCTTTGAATTAGCCTTCTTTGAGACTTCCAGTTCAAGGGCATCATTCTATGAACCCCTACAAAAATAAACATATTAGCCAACATTTCACACATCTATTATCTTGGGTGAAAAATATTGCTCAAAAGTAAAGCTTCAAAGTGCATGAAGCCATCAACAATAGGATTCACCAAATATATTTCTTCATTGCCTGCATAAAACATGTAAAAAAAAGCCAATATTTTATCTCCATCAAGATGAACAATGAATTGTTCCTCCAGGCAAATGTCTACATTGTCATTTCCAGCCACTAAAAAAATTTCTTCATTTGCAACCACTACAAAAACTCCTGCATTGTGAAAAAATTTCTTGTCATCCTCCATTTGATCATCATGAACCATATTACTATCCTCAACTTTTCCAAAATCATATTGTTATTGCCCAAATCAACAATCATTTCAGCATCGTTGTCTACAACTAGAACCTTCTCCACACAAGGCTCATCCACAACCTTCTGCTCTTCATCAGCATCGATTTTCTCCTCTTGTCCTACCAATGTACAACTCTTCTTCTTTGTTTCTACTTCTTCTAATGCAATCTGGGCTTCAATTAATTCCAATATCTCTTGTTCTCTTTTCTCCATCAATTCTAGCTTCATTTCATATGCCATTAAATCTTCAATCTTCTTTCTTCTTGCTTCTTCTTTTCTCCTTTTCTCTTCTACTTCCTCATAGGCAATCCAAGCATCTAATTTCAATAGGAATTATGACATTTCTTCTTTTCCTTTCCATGAATGTAACTTGTTTCTGATACAACACTAATAAATGCTTGTGAAGGATGCAAATCCAATTAGTAAGGTTGAATTTGGTCTCCCCCAGCAATCATCCACAAATGGGTACTTAGCACCAAGAAAATCTATCAACTTATTAGCAAAACATATTGAAAGAATACTTAAATATCAAAGAAAATCTAGAAATTTTATTTTAAAAAATTTGTGAAAAGTATGTTCAAGAAAACATAATTTGTCACTGCTATGTCCTGGTGTGATTTTCCCTATCAGATGCTCAGAATCTTCTGAGCTCTGATACCACCTAATGTAGAGGGAATCAATTAAGGATTCAAAATTGCATCTATCTTTTATAAACTTTCTTGATGTAGAGAAGATAATCAATTGTGTTCTACAAAACTACAAACTTCACAATAAATATGATTCCTCTTGAATCTGTATATAATTATATTCCCTCTATAAACATTGATTAAGAAGTTCACACATAACAACATCAACTAAATATAACGACATTAAGTATATCTTATAGTTCATACTAAATCTCTAATTCATCTCACCATTATTCAACGACTAGTATAAGTGTTACAATTCCTTCATCACATAGGTCTGACTGTCACAACATGAACAAATATTGTATTTTATGCCATTCATCTCTTCAAAGGTTGGGAAAAAATATGATGCTATTCCTTTGCTACACCCATAGTGTTCACTATTATGAACTGATCCCAAACCAATTTCCTTCACTGTATATCTTTCATAAATAATATAAAAAGAACCTATATCAATAACATAACTTCTTCAAATGAAAATTCGATTCAATACACATTAAACTTTAATAAACTTGATACATAAATTGAGAAACAAATTACTGAATCTTCACCAGCCAACTTCAATCTTTGAATACCAATTTCAAATGGCTTTTAAACTCCTTCCTTCATCAATGCTCAACTTCCAAACTTCTTCGAAGGGTCTTTGATACCCTATTCCAAACACAGCCAACTCTGATAATGATAACAAAAATCAAGTCATGGCAATATAACGGTTCTTGAAACCACTTTAACTTACACATTCAATTATTTGTAATCGAATTCTGATTTGATCCTTGCCAAGTAAAACTGATCTTTAACATCCCCATATTGGGACTATTGTAAATAGAATATTTGTAGGCATCTCAAAACCCAAAATGAAAACCAAACTTGGTTACTAACTATTAATGGTCAATTTTGGACACCCAATTCAATACAATCAAATGACTTCCATCCATAGTCGGGATATGATAAAACAATCACTGATATAAATCGATGAAACAAGATTGACTATGCTAGTTTTGAAATTGTTATACTAGTAAAGTAATGATATTCTCATAGAACAGAGATTCATGACATTTTTTAATTCGTTCACATTCGTATAGACAACTAAGAATGTAAGAATAGAGAACTATAAAGGGAAAATGAATGAACCATAAGATATGAACTAAAAACCTAAATCTTCTTTTCATTATTCTATTTTTGGCTTACATTCATTGTTCATCGATTCTTAACTCCTCTTTTCCTATTCTATCTAACTCTCCATTATTTCATCCTAAGCTACCCTACTACTATCTCTCACATGCCATTCTTGAGTTTGACATAGTATATAAAGTTTTTGACAACCTGATAACTCCCATAACTGGCTCGATAACCACCCAACTATTAAATTATTAAATTGAAGGACTAACTTCCACTTGACTAATAACCACTAAAAATACTAAAAACTCTATCCAACAAGCTACAACCAAAATGACATTAAATGGCTTACCAAGCCATAGGACAATGCAAAACATAATCATTTATAATACATATAGAATCTTGATTGTTGAAATTTTAATACCATTTCTCATTCTAACTTACCACCTACACTTCCATTGTGCCACCTAAGACACTACCTTTTTCGAAAGCATTAAAAGCTGATCTCATAAACTTTGTTTGTGCTAACTTGATCATTTTTAAACCTTGCACTTTCCCCCTAAGAAAATTTCCTAAGTCCTAGTCTTAGTCTCATGTGCACTTATCTCTCTCTCCAAGAAATTTAGCAATGATGTTATTACCTCCCTCATAAAGCACCTAGTCGCAAGGCCTAGCCACATTGATCCTAAGGTTCATAATTTGACATGGATCATGCTTCCAATACCAAATTTCTTCTCCCACATTCAAATTCCTAACTCCCCTTCTTCTAGGCATGATGTGTTGAATAAAGTTAGAATTTAATCTTGCACAATCCTAAATATGCTAGGTGCCTAGGAAGGAGAAGTAATTCTTATGTCATGTCTAAGGGTCACCATCATTACCCTTTTCCATAAGCTCAAGGTGAGACAAAGACAACTTGCCTAGTGGGGACAAAAGAACTTTCTTTCCATGTTACTTTTTGTTTGCATATGGTATTAAGGTGATGCCTAGGTGAGATGGATTCACCAATAGTTAAGTTTGGAATAAATATAGTAATCTCTATTTTGCTTTGGTTAAAGTGTTATGAATTTATATTTATTTTTACTTTGTTCAAATTTAAAAGTGAACACACCTCGACCCACAAGACCAAACTTAGAGATGGAGTGTTTTATCACATCCCAAGGTAAGTAGACATAGCTTAGGTACCTAAATGGGTTCATAGGTTAGTTTATTTATTATTATGTTTTATTTTGTTTTAATGTATTTATTTTTAATTATGTCTTCATAAAAGTTTCTGATCATATGTTCTTAGAATATTTTATTACTCTATAATCTAGGTAAGGAATTATTCTCTTTCCCCTTACATTTTCTAGAGAATGGAATATGCACCTACAACAACTATTCTCATATGGTTTTTTTTAACTATGTCATTTAGGATTTATTTTTGGCTACTCTTATCTTAGGAGGCCGTGCTTATGAGTTGACATTGATTTATTTTTGAATTCTCTATTAATTCTTAACTTGCAAGGGTATATTATTATAACATCTATCTCATCTAAGGATCTATTAGAAGTTGGAATCCAAATGAACCAATATACATGCATGTATAATGAACTATCAAATATCATAATTTTATTCCATTACATTGAATGCATAACATACAATTTTGCAATGCAATCATCAATATTAAATCAATTATACCAAGTGATTTACAATTAACATAAGAAGAAGGATCTCACTACATAAATTCTTCATAATATGTCAAGTCACATATTGTGAAACTCATAATGAATATTTCTTGCAAAGGCTACTTCATTAAGTTTTCTCAACTTCACAATTTCAACAATATGCTATAAGATGAAAATATCATTTTACATCACATTGAAACAAATTTTTTTTGATAACATGGGAAAATTGGTCTCTCTACGCACTTGATTTCTCAGCATTGTCAAGGGTGAAACCCTAATATCCTTAAGGAATCCATCTTCACAAAACTTGCACACATACACAAACTAGGAATCATGGAGGCTGACCTCCCATCCTAGGAAACTATGAAGCCACCCATCGAGCAAGGAAAAAAAAGTCCAAACAAGATACAACACATCACTTGTCAATGTATGAATCACATCACATAACACAAAACAGTCCCATCCCAAGGGTATTTCACAATGGTTCACCAATGGAACCTTGAACATAGGGTGAATGTGTGCTTTCAATTAGGAAACTTGCCATATCATACCATATCTACAATAAAAACATACTACCATTAGTTATAGTTTCCTTGAAGCCCATACTCCATAAACTTCCTTTCTACACCATCTTTCCCTTATCACCTCCAAAGCTAGATATGAATGAATATGGTATACAATGGAGCCCATACTCCAAGGTTCTCAACTATATTTCAAGCCCAAATAAGCTCTACATCCTAGACTTCTCTTCCCTTTCCAAAGGGTGAGTGAAGCCCTCACACCCATAACAATACTTGACATTCAAATCAAAATAAGGAGATTCCAGACAGAAAATAAAAAAATTTCATGAAACATAATGCACAATTACACCACCACAACACAATAGCAATACAAGATCCCATAACAACACTCCATTCTTGTAGATTCATTATGCAATGCTAAAAGAAAAATGATCATGGTTTGAACACCAACCTTGGTCCAAGCTAAAGGTAATGATAGTTGTTGTAGATCTCCCTTAGTATTCCTCCAAACCCTAACTATCTCTAAACTTAGAGAGTGGGTGAACACCCCACTATTCTATCTAAGACTCCCTAAAAAGGCCTTCCCACTAACTCTTTTAGCAAAAAAACCAAGTCACTTCCTCTTACAAACTTGTCTCCCTCCAAGTTTCTATATTTGACTTAGTGGAAACATGGGAGATGATGCAGGAGCATCCAGAGGTATAAGGGCAATCCTGTGTCAACCAAAAAAATGTACTTAGGCTTAGTTTCTATTTCATGTGTTTTCATTTCTGGATACCCATTTCAGTCAAATAAAGATTCCAACTCTCACAATTCCACTATCAGTGTTCTAGGATAGAGTATTTGAAAACCTTGGGATACGTGTAAATGTCAAAAAATAGGAGTAAGCAATTGAGCCATCATTTTGGTGAACTAGAAGGTGTAAATTTTCCAGATGAATGTAATTGTAATTTAGAGCATTCCAGAAAAAGAATCAGGTCAAAAGGCCCCACGGTTTGAAAGTTAATGCAATTTTTTGGTTTTTGAAGACCTCCTAACAATGCTTCAAAGTCAGTTTAGGGGCATTAAATGACCTCGAAAAGGGCTGAAAAATGGGGTATGAGAGAAGTTGGTCCATAGGGCTATAGAGCGCTTCAAGAGCTTTCCGAAAATGTAAACGGTTTGTCAATCGGAGCTATAGTTCAAAAGCTATGCCTCCCAAAAGTTCGGTTACTGTTTCTAGATTCTTCTAGATTTGTGTTGACTTCTAACATAGCTTCTGGAGCCTTCTATTTGGTTGGTGTATTCCAACTAGCACTTTCTAGAATGTACTCCTAATTCTTAACCCTTCGGGGTCTATTTAAGAAAATTTCTAGCATTGTAAAAGGTAGTTCGGAGTGGAGTTTGAGAGGAGGTACTGAAAGGATAAATTATCTCTAGATTTATACTATTGTAAGCCCATAGGGCATGTTTTGAATTCTATTTTCTTTGTACTAAATGTATTAGCTTATTTACAAAGTTAATAAAATTTCCCCTTTCTTGTTGTGTCCATTCTGTGCTTGGGTTGTGTCTCCATTAGGAGAGAACACGTGTGACAACTCTAATTTCGAATTGATGGAAGAATGCATGGGTAGAGGGGCTCCCTAGGCTATCTAGTCACTATCATGGTCAAAATTAGGTCACTAACATGCTATACTATCACATGGGTAGCTCATTTTCACATAAAAGACACTTTGGGATTACCTAATGACCTCTCAAAACCCTAGTCAAGTCCAAATTAGAATTTCCTTTGATTGTGACCCATCCTACCCCTTGCAAAGTGAGTTTACTTACTCATTAGCAAGGTAATTAGTCTTAGGGTAAAATGCCACCATAACTAAAACCTTAGATGATATTTCATTGCACCCCAAATCCACAAGTGTCAAGTGACACATAAAAGCACATTCCACATCACCATGACATGTCCCTAATGCATCTTTATGATTAAAAATTTCCACATACAAGAAAACTTACATTTACAAAATAAAATAGATCACAATGAGGCTTTCAAATCTTCCATAGATTCACCTTGGTTAAACTATATTCACATAGGTTTCGATCTTGTTTCCCCCAAAATTTCCATGGCTCCACTTCCTACACATTAAACTCGAGCATCAGTAGTCCCAAGGAGGTCATATAAATATATATCATAAATGCATATAATTTCAAATGCTATGCATTCTTATTAGCATAATTCAATTAAATTTCCTTTCCTAATCATTTCAAATAAATCATTCAAAATGTTAAAATATCAAGATTTGCATATCATAAACCATCATAATCAAATCAACATTTATCTACATATCATATTAAATCATAAATCATCATTATGAAATTAACATTTATGTACATATCACAATAAATCATAAACCACCATAATCAAATTAACATTTATCTACATATCACATTAAATCATAAACCATCATTATCAAATTAACATTTATTTGCATATCGCATTAAATAATAATCCATCATAATCAAATTAACATTTATCTGCAATTCATATTAAATTATAAATCATCATAATCATCATATCATAATCTATTTCTATCATTTCATAAAGTTTCATCCATATATGTTCAATCATTCTCTTCACAATATTAGGTTCATAGTACATATCATAGATGTAGAACACTATTGTAAATGTCAAAATAAATAAATAAAATAAGTCATTGTCATACTAAGTCTTGAATAATGTCAAAATATCCAAATCCTAAATATCAAAAAGCAAGTAACATACCCCCACTTAAACATTACATTACAAGCATTTATGTAATTTAGCTTCTATCAAAGCAATTGAAAAAGGTTAGTAGAGGAACAAAATCATTAATTATATCATTTATGTCTTAATGTGCAGACATAAGTGCGGATCATCAAAATGCAAAAATTAAGATAACATAATCCTATAGTCTCAAAAGTATATGAAAACATCAAATTAGAAGTATCATAATGAAAATATGTCATCTATACTATGATGAATTGGGTGAGGCCTCATAGTCTTATCCTTTATTACTAAGGTAGTTAGCTAACGGGCCACTTGTGCATATATGATTTTAGTAGTCACTTTTATCCCATTTTTCTATGCATCTATTAGTTAATTTGGCTCAAATGTAATCCTTTTTTAAATCTTTCAGCCACATAGTAAATCCAAACCTTTGCTATAGTTACACCTCCATTTTGTATTTTGGTGCATTATTTGTGTTTTTTGGTGCATTCACCTTGTCTTTTGGTGCATCCGTCCAATTCTACAATGCTTTTTTTCATGCTACACATTTGACCCTTCCTATTGCACTTGTTCTTGTTGTTACTACACATTTGTTTTGTTTGGCAACACATTTTTAATCTTCTATTGTGTGTCTTTTTTAGTTTTCTTTCCTTTAGAATTAACTTGCATTTTTTAATCATTATTTTAGAATAGATTTGGGCTTGAAGTGAACCTCATCAAATATTGAATGATAATAGTCCAATTGACTAATTTCTATCACACTTAAATCTTGGAATTTAAAATGAACATCATACTTCAATTTTGGGACTAAAACAAACAAATTGCATCAAAATTTTGAATGTTGAAAAGGTCAAAGAAACTACATATTTCATTTTGGGCTTAAAAAGAATATTCAAAACACTTCAATTTGGGGCTTAAAAATAAAATTCAAAATCTTTTGTGATTAAAGGTAAAATGTTCTTATTCTCATAATTTTCCAAAGATTTCACAAATAATTTATTTTGTTGACTGATTTTATTTTGTTGACCTTCACTATCAACTTTGAAGAAACATTAAATGATAATCACAAGTATCTTCAAAATAGATAGAAAATCTAAAATCTTCAAAGATTGGAATGAACCAAGTGTTTTGTGTGCCTTAAAGTTATCTTTTCATTTTAAAAACAGATTTCTTAAATTATGTGATGCATGTACTAAAAGTTATTAGCAACATCATTCACAAAAACCAAGGAGTTCTTTTGGCAAGTTCATCATCCTTTGGGAAGCATCACCTCTTTGGATATAAACTCAAAGTGGTAAACCTGTCCGGCCGGTATATATATGAGAAGAAGGTAAACTTTTTTCTTCATCTAGAAAAGTTTGGGTGATGTATTTTTTATGGTAATCTGAGGTGGGAAAACTTTCCCATGATTTTAGTGTGGTCAGAATAGACTCTTAAGTGAGTCATGCATGTAACAACTATTTGATATGACTCCATGGATCTTATTACAAACCAATCAGTAGCTACCCTTTTATCCTTGGTATGTTATTTTTAGTGTAAGGGAAACAACATCCCTCGAGATTACTCACCATTGTGCTCCCCTGGTAGAGGCATAAAGCCACTTGCATTTGATCCCCAAGATTCATTGTCCTTGTAGAAGGGGGTCTTCTATTTTTCATGCCTTTAAGATTCATTGATGTGTATCATTTTTTGATTGACTCTTGTATCAACTCATCTAATTGAGAGGAATGTATTGCACTAGAATTAGGAGACATCAAGTTGTAGGTCATCAAATAACATATTGAAGACAATTTCACCTTATGGATAATGTTTGCTTGAATTATCTTCTTTGTGACTAGAATAGTGAGAAATATTTTTTTGTCAAAACATACACATTTGGTTCTATAAAAATCCTTTTGCTAAAGAGATCATCTACTTGTCTCTTTCAAATTTGAATATTGTTGGTTCACTGATCATATCTATTATCAAAGAGTCTTACCATCATTTATTGGAAGGTTGTTAGCAAGTCTATTCATAATAACCCTAGGTTTAGTTTGTTCCATTTAATCTCTTACTTCTAACCTAAGAAATTATATAGTCCATTGATAAAATCATTTTTTGCCCACTTAGATTCATTTTCTATCCAAAGATAAAATGTTTTCCAACATAAATAAAAGGTATTCTTAGTGTAGTCACTTCCTTAAACCAAATTTGAGATAAAACTAGGGCCAATTAGTGGAAGCCTCATGTCATACTAACCAAAACCCAAGTTTAAAAAGGTCAAACTTAAGCAACTTGCAGTATATAGAGAGATAGAAGTAGAATGCAAGAAACACAAACCTAATCCAAGACTTGCCAAACTATATAGAATTGAGAAAGAAGGTATTGAGGTTTCCCTACAATCCAAGTAAGATCAAAAAATTCAAAACATGACCTTAAGATGTGGAGTCAATCAAAGCCTCATCAACTACACTAGCTATACCCACTTTTATTAGGTCTGTCCTCTTCCACACACACTTTGCACTTATCACATCATATATTTGTCTCTTAGGGTTATCATATAGGTTATTATCCCCATTAGGCATTTTTAGATCCATCATCCTTCAGTCATGCTTTAGAAACCCATCCCCATCCAAATCCTATCATAGATCAAAATCCTCCATCATCCTTATCATCCTTAAGAATTTGTTGTCACTTTGTTAGAGTTGTCTATCCTACATCCATCATACTATTACCATTGTCCCTTTGACAAATAATTTTCTTGGGTAGTATATCTTTTTCACTTGTTTCCCTCATCACCTTGAGCGAAAGGTTGAGCTTCATATTTGATCATTATTTATCTTCCAAAAGGTCACACATCTATCCTAGAGTTGATATTTGTTGACTTGATGGTCAAATCATTTTTTAGTTAGTGACTAAACACTTAATCAGTTTGATTGGTTAAATTCCTACCAAGCTTCACAGAGTCTACCAAGATCATCAGTGCAAACCAAGGTTTTTAGTGTTAACTAAGCGTATCATTTTCTACTAAGAGAGTCATGTTAACCAAGTAGAAGGAAAGTAGTGTTGATTGACTAGCTGTAGTGTCAACTAAGCCCTTCAGTGTCTATTGAGTTACCCAATGTTTGTTGAGTTACCAAATGCTAACCAAGTTCATGGATACTCCTGAGTGATCAATGTAGACTAAACACTAGTGTCAACTGAGTACCAGATCTTATTGAGTCAACAGTGTTGCTGAGTGTTAGAATATAACCCAAGTGGCCTTCAAAACATAGGTATCAACAATAAGCCAACTCAGTGAATATTGTTTGAATTTAGTGTTGTGGCCAACTTCATAAGGTAATTAATTAGATTGGTATATATGTAATATAGCTTATCATATCCAAGTGTAAAAAAAGAGTAACACATAAGAAGTAGAATGAATGTAAATTAGAAGACAAAGGCTACAAGTAGTATACAAAAAATAAAAGCCCCATCAATGAGATAAAGGTGATTAGTTTATATCAAAGAAATCTCATACATCAAACCAAGTTGTAGAAAATATATCAACTATTGGTTCATCCTAACAAGTGCATTAGTCAAATCCTCTAACAAAGAAGACTTAATAGTCTTATGCTAAATCTCCTAACCGAGTGCATACTTCATTTTATTGCATAAATCCTTTCACAAGGTGGACCTACTAGTCCTTATTGCTCCTAATAGGGTAGATTATGAGAAGTGATCAATTATAAGCCTTAATAGGCCAAATTTATACTACAACCATAAAGCTTGTGAGTATCATCTCCACTCCAGTTTTACTTTCTATTTGGAAGGTTTCTAGGTTACCAAATATTGTGTCAAGTATTATGAATGTTTTATTGCTTTCAGTCTTTCATGCATGCAATTATATCAGAATAGCTTATGAAAGATTAATTCTAAATAGAAATTAAAGTTTTATTGGATCCTAATTCACCCCTATCCTAGTCACTTAGGCCCACATACATTTCCAAAAATTGGTATAAGAGCATTTGGTTCTCACATCAAACGTTTAGCAACTTTAGAAAAGATCAAATGCAATGAAAGTGTATAGACTAGAGAAAGCTATTGAGAATGAAAAGTTGGATCTGCAATTGGCCATGGATCAATTCAAGAAAATGAAGGAGCAACTCTCTCAATCCCTAAAAAGAAGAAAAGAACTAGCAACACAACTGACTGACAACCTCTACATTGGAGAAAGAATGGAAGACATTTGCTAAGATAGAAGTTCAAATGAAGCTGATGCAAAAATCAAAGACCTAATTGAAAAATAATCTTACTCTTCATGAAGAAGTCAGAAATTTAAAAAGAGAACAAGAGATTCAATTAGCCAAAATGTTTGAAGACATGGAACAAAATGAAAAAGCTAAAGAAGAGAAAAGATTGCTAACTAAAACAATAGAAGAAAAGGACAATGAAATTCATCACTTATCTCTTCAGCAAGTAGATTTGATTGATCAAATCAATCGTGGAAATCAAGAGTTTATCACCTTGAGGACAGAGAATGAAGGATTGTAGAATGATCTTAGCATAGAAAATAAAACCAATGAGAGGATAATGAAACCTCAAGAAAACATGAATAAATTGGACAAGAAAACCCAATTTAGACACAAAGGTAAAGAAGGATTAGGCTATAAAGATGAAGGTGAATCATCTCAGCAAAGAGCTCAAAAGAACAAAGGACCTACTTGTAATCATTGTGGAAAGATAGGGCATACATCAAAAAAGTGTTAGAGCAATGGGAAATCAAGATTTAGTGGAAAATTTTATTGGCATTAAGCTATGTTTGTCATTAGTGACAACACTTATTCATAATTATATATGATTATTGAGTTCATCATTTAGTTTCTAGTGTTCATTGAGCATTCAGTGATCGCCAAGTGAGTTCAGTAGTTCAGTAGTTCACACCAAGCATTCTAGAGGTTACCAAGTGAAAATAGGCAGTGTAAAGTTCAATAGTTATCATCGAGTAGTCAACAGTCATTGAGTTTCATAGTATTCACTGAGTCATTAGTTTCTATGATGTGAAGCCAATGTCAATTGAGTGATGGGATGAGCAGTTTTTACCAAGTACAAGCATGGTAAACATAGTATTCAATTCTTACCAAGTTACACTATATCTATCGAGTCTCCAATTTTCATCGAGTTCAAAGCTATGTTGAGTAATTAGTATGGACTGAGGCTCTACTTCTATTGAATTCTTGATGATGCCAAGTAATGCAGTGGATGTCGAGTATTAGAAGGTCACCTAGTCAAATTTCAAAACCTAAGTTTGTACATCTGGGCCGACTCAATAATATTTGTGTTAACTTGTGTTTTGGCCAACCTTGTAATTATGAGAATTGGAATGCTATATATGTAATGTATTGTATCATTTCTAAATAGAAAATATGAGGAAAATTAATGTTTTGAGAAGAGTGAATGTGAAGTAGTAGTAGAGCAGAGTATTCAACAAGGTCTATAAGGAGTAGTCAAGTCAAATCTATCACATAGAGGTGATCAGCATTTCAAGGATCTAATTAGAAAATTAGTTGTAAGTCAGATCTACTGTTTCATCCTAATAGGTGAATCAAATTCAAATCCTTTAATAGGGTAGACTTAACAGTCTTTTCTTTAAATCACTTAATAGAGTGCATACTTCATTGTATATTTGTAAAACCTCTACCAAGGTGGACCTAGCAGTCCTGATTGATCCTAATAGGGCAAATCATTAGAGGTGATCATTGTAAACCTTAACAAGCCAACTTTATAGTACAGTATTGAAGTTTTGTGGGTATCATCCCCACCCCAGTTTTACTTTCTATTTGGAAGGTTTTTGGGTCACCAAATATTGTGTTCATGTGCCATGAATTTTTAACTTTTAGTTTCTTATGCATGTATTAGATTAGATAAGTTAATGGCGAATGGATTACATTGATAAGTGTTGAATTTGTCAAAAGTTTTGAGGTTACTGATTCAACCCTCCCCTCTCAATAACCTAGCTGGTCTTGATTATTTCCAAAAGTTGGTATCAAAGCTTTGTGGTTCTCAAGATAAAGTTTGATAGCTTGAGTAAAGATCAAGGATAATGGAGATATTCATACTTGACAAAGCTAGTGATAATGAGAAGTTGGATCTGGAGATGGCCATAGCTCAACTCAAGGAAGGAAAAGAGCATCTTTCCCAATCCCTAAAAAGAAGGAAGGAACTTGCAAAGTAGATGAATGATCTCCAGTATGCTGCAAAAATGATTGAAGACTTTTTCCCTTCAGGCAGTTTAGATGAAGCAAATGAGGCAATCAAAGAACTCCTAGAAAAGAATGGTTCCCTGCAAGAAGAGGTAAGAAAATTGAAAAGAGAACAAGAAATTCAATCAATAAGATTGAGTGAAATTTTGGAATAGAGAAATAAGACAAGTGAAGACTTGGAGGCAAGAAACAATGAAACTCAAAATCAATCCCTTTAGCAAGAAAGTCTTATCAATAAGCTCTCCAATGTAAATGAGGAAATCATGAGTCTGAGATTTGAAAATGAAAGGTTAAGGAATGATTTAAATAGTGAAAGGAAAATAAATGAAATATTTAAAGTTGATCTAAATTCTAAGAAGCAACTCAATGAAAGAATAATGAAATTTTAAGTACACATGGATCAATTGAATCAACAGAGTGAGCATAATCTTTATAGGCAAAAGGGCAAAGAAGGACTTGGATACAAAGAAGAAGGGGAATCCTCCAAACAAGGTGCTTAAAGGAATCAAATACCTACTTGCAATCACTATTGTAAGATAGGTCATACAATAAATAAATGTTGGAGAAATGGAAAGGAAAAATTCAATGGAAATTGCTATAATTGCAGTTAGCATGGTCATAAAGCTAATGAATGCAAGGAGAAACCAAATTTTGATGGTAAATGTCACAAATACAAGAAACAAGGTCATAAAACATCTGAATGTAGATCTAAACCATTCAATCCAGCTGAACAATTTGTAAAGGCAATATTTGGTTGATACTACAATATTTAGTGTAGATGTCATTACTATGGAGAATACAGACACACTAGCATAAACTGTGCAAGGCATCACTTGAGAAAGAATGGTACTACAGTAAGATGTTACACATGCATTGAACTTGGTCATATTGCTAAGAATTTCATGAATATAGGTAGAGTTGAAGATGAAAAGAAAGCTAAAGCTAATAACATCAGGAAGCAGATGAGACAATAGTGGATTCCCAAATCTACCGAGAAAGCTAGTTCAAATGATGGCCATGTCACTCAATAAGTGGGTGACTCCACCATTTCCTATTAAGTTCTTAAGGAAGGAATGGAACTATATTTACAAGGCACATCTTAGATAGTTCCAAATGATAGGAAAGATCCAAATCAGTATTTTAGATACAAAGGGATCACATAAGTTTAACATTAGTATTCACCGAGTGAGGCTAGTTCATATCGAGTGAGGTCGGGAATAAAAAAGTTTTGTTTCATCATTGAGTTACAAGGTTCTACCTAGTTATCTAGAAAAATAGTGGATGACAACCTATCAAGAACTATGTCATTATGGCTCTCTTTGTATTGAGCATTAATGGAAGGTTTTCATCAAAAGGGCCAAATTTTGACTTTGTTTTCACCATAAATTTAGTCTATGTAGAGTAGAGCAATTTTCAGAGCATCCACGTGATCTTAAGCATAATTTGCAGTGATATTTTTGAAGAAAATTTTATCAATCTATCAAGTGATCATGGCTTCTACCAATAGCAGCAGCAAGGTGAAAAAAGGTTTCAAGATGTTAATGTGAGGTGTCGAATGGAAGGCTTCAAACTTCAAGTTGGTGCCAATAATTGTGGAATCACTCAACCCTAATGGAGCTTAGTCTCAAATTCCATAAAAGGAACTTCTTATAAATGATATTAATACTCATTTCAAATGTGTTGTGCAAGAAATTGGAACCCTAGAAATGGATAGTGCCCTAGGAGAATTGTGTGTGGATGGAACCCTCAAACTTGAGCATAAACACTTAGAGGAAAAAGGTGTGACCCACATTCTGCATCTGCAAAGAAACTTCCAAATCAAACCAACTAATTATCAAGAAGGTTCTTGATGAATACCAAAAAAAGGATGAAAACCTACTACCCTATAAATAATTGGTCAATCAATTAAAGAAACATTTCACCTAGATCCAATTTACATGGGTAAAAATGTTCCAAAACAAAGCTACAAATGCAATGGCCACTATTAGTTCACTCTTGGAAATTCCTCAAGAAGATAATAGTATGAGTTCTTAGTCAAGAAACTACACAAGCTTGCATACAAGATTGATGAATCAACACAAGTATGCATCTTGGTCAGTCCCCTTTCCCCATGGTACCACAAAATTTATGCTTATCTAAAAAATGGTATCATATCCCCTCAACTCACATGAAACCAACACCAAAACCTCATCCATAGAGCATCCCGCTACACTATTATAGCCAACACCCTATATTGTCAAGGTTATGATGATACTCTCTCTAGGTGTTTAGACCAAAGTGAGGTTGTTGTGGCATGAAAAGAGGTACATTTTGGACATTGTGATGCTCACACAAATGGTATTTTCCTAGCATGATAAATCTTGAGAGTAGGCTACTATTGCCCTACTATTGAAGATGATGCTTGTGAATTTTTCAAAATGTGTTTACCTTGTTAGCAACATACAAATTTGATACAAGCTCAAGCTCAAGATTTCCAACCTATCACACCACCATGGCCATTTTTATGTTGGGGGTTTGACCTTGTTAGATTCATTGCATCCCTATCTTTAGAATTTTACAAATGGATCATCACTGCTATCTATTATTTTACTAAGTGGGTTGAGGCAGTGCCACTTTTCACTACCACATGAGTTTAGGTATCTAAATTCATTCTCTATCATATCATATGTTCATTTGTATCCTTGCTACCATTTGTATAGACCATAGTGGTAACTTTGAAAACCTCAATATGGAAGAGTTGTGAACCTCCCCTCTACATTCATCACCATTTTTCTAGCCCATACTTTCCACAAGGTAATGGTCAAGCTGAGGTAACTAACAAAAACATTACTCAAAATCCTTAAGAAAGTTGTCAATGACTCTGGTTGTGATTGGCATCCACAAATGAACCCAACCTAATGGGCTTACCATACCTCATTTTTCACATCCAAAGTAACAAATCCATACTCCTTGGTATATAGTGTCAAACCAATCCTACCTAATGAGGTTGAACTCCCATCCTTGTGCATATCTCCATGAGGAAAAATATCAAATGAGGACTAGAGAGTCTCCAAACTCACATAGCTAGATTTCTAGATGAAAGAAGGAAACATGCCTATTACTACCTCATAGTCTACCAAAATTGATTTAAGCACAACTTAAAAAAACATTCACCAACAACAATTTAAAGTATGTGACATGGTCCTCAAAGAAAGCATGAAAGTCAAGGTAGATTGAGAAAAGAAGGGAACGGTTGATCCCACATGGCTTGGTCCATATGTTGTCATAACATCTTTTAGCTCAGGAGAATATTAGCTATCAATACTAGAAGGGGAAACTCTCAATGGTCCCACCAATATCATTCATCTCAAGAAGTTATACACCTAAGCCCCTCAATATATCTTGCTAATCATGAAGAAAGAAAAAAATAGTAAAGAAAAATAAGCATCCAATGGTGAAAACTAGGCAAGGCAAGCACCTTGGATAGGTAGTTTGGTGAAAACATAGAAATAGGTAGCATTTGTACTTGGACTTCCCATTATCTATTAGTGACCCACACCCTCTCACTCTTTCACCTAATTCAATCATCCATCTTCCCATGTTTCCATGATGTTCCAACATTGCATTGCAATAATGTATGTATCACTATCCCAATTCACAAGTTTGGAATCATTATCATAATAATATATTATATTGCAGTAGTTTCACATTGTATCATGATCACTCAACACATGTATCATATCCCTATATAATATCTATGTATCATATCTTATATCATATCTATATATCATATCCATGTATCATACCCCTATATTATACTCTATGCATTATATTCCTTCCACTGTCTCCTCATCTTGAGTTTTTCACATTGCATTATATCATGTCAATTCCTCTATCCTATCATACTGATCTTTTTATTCAATGATCCTTGTAAATACCTTGGTCATTCATATCTAAAACCTCTAGAGTTAGTCCTTAGCTTAGTCCAACTATATATATCCCATCATTGTGTGTCACTTCATGTAACTACTACATTTGGGCTCTAATTGTGATGGTCACCTATTCAATGAGTGAGAGTAACTAGAATTGGCCCCAGTTAGGTGCCAAAAGTTTTCTATCACAAATTGTGATGGCATGGGCTTCTATCACAATTGTGATAGACAAAGTAGTCACAATTTTGAAAAAAGAAAGGTCAAGAGTTCTTTTTCATGTTGTTAGAGGTTCAACAAAATACCATCACAACTACAATGACCTATAATTTCAAGTGGCCACCACAGGTCCAATGGAATTTTTGTAGGCCTAATGGGCATTTGACCAAAGAGGCGTCACAATAAAAATGGGTGGGCAATGACAACATTGTTAGAGTGAAGCATAGCCATCAATGGTTATCATCGTAGTAGCAATGATAATTCTATCAAAGTGATAAATGACCATCGCAATTGTGATGGATTTCTATACTATCAAAAAAAATAATAAAAATTCAAAGCTTTGCATAGATTAGTTGTCATGCAATCATAGGTTAATATTCAGCTTCACTTGGTTTATAAAATAGTTTAATATTCTCTACTAATTAGGGCCAACCATGTGAAGGTGGAAGCTCATTTGGCTCCACACCCCTACCCCCCTCCTCGCCCCAACATCTAAATTCCCCATTAGAATCTAAAATCTTTAAGAAATGATCAATCTTTAAAGTAGAAAAAAAAGGTTCTAGACCTACAAAAGTGACATCATTTTCCCATCTTCCAATGCATGTCATTTTTCTATCACATCCAAAAAAAGATTCTATCATTTTGAATTGAGAATTCATGTTAAACTATTTTCTATATGCATGGACAATAGAAGAAGCTGAAAAACCTAGCATATTTACACTTATTTAATAGGTCTATGCAAACCTCTAACAAAAATGAAAACTTGTTGGGTTTTTCAGCTACACTTGATATCATATGCATATGAATTGAGATTGCATATTGAACTATGGCATCCTTTTGCATTGCCTGAAACTAATAGATTCACACAATTAGTTGTTATATAATTATAGGTTAATTTTGAGCTTCACTTGGTTTCAAAAATAGTTTGACATTCTCTACTAAGCAGGGCCAACCATATGAAGGTGGAAGCTCATTTGGCCCCATGCTCCCCCAACATCTAAATTCCCCATTAACATCTAAAATCTTTAAGAAATGATCAATCTTTAAAGTACAAAAAATGGCTCTAGACCTATAAAAGTGATATCATTTTCCCATCTTCTGGTGTATCTCATTTTTTTGTCACATCCAAAATAATAATTTTTCACTCTAAATCAAGAATGCATACATGTAGCTACATTCTATATGCATGGACAATAGGCACAACTAAAAAAATGCAGCATGATTACATTTATTTAATAGATCTATTAAGTTTTTAAAATTATAGACCATCATGATCATTAGAACTCTAGTTGCTATGGCCAAGAAAATGTTCATGATGGTCTATAACTTAAAATATCTAATTAAAGACCTTTAAGAAAAAATTCAAACCTATTCTAGTTTTCAACTGCACCTGATGTCGTATGCATATGAGTTGAGATTTCATATTGAACTATGTAATCCTTCTACATTGCTTGAAACTAATAGATTAACATAGTTAGTTTTCATGCAAACATATAAGGTTAATGTTATCTTCACTTGGTTTAAATAATAGTTTAAATATCTCTACTAAGCCCAACCATGTGAAGGTGGAAGCTCATTTGTTACCCCCCCAACATCTAAATTCCCTATTGACATCTAAAATATTTTAGAAAGGATCAATATTTAAAGTACCAAGAGTATCCCTATCACCTCTTGCTACTCTCAAGAAAAGTCCATCTTCATTGCTCACAAGCAATTCATCACAATTCTTTATTGATTCTTGTACATCTAACATAGGTACATCCATGAATATCCTCATCACCTCCTACATAAGATGAATCCAATATTACAAAATGCCCCACATGAAGAGAGAGAGAGAGAGAGAGAGAGAGAGAGAGAGAGAGAGAGAGAGAGAGAAATATACTTACAAATAGGCATTGCCATTGCATCTATGGCCATGCTATGTGTTGAGTGAGTTTTTTCTCTTGTACCAAGATCTTTTTATTTATATATATATATACATACATACATAGAAACACACACATATGTGTATGTATGTATA
This sequence comes from Cupressus sempervirens, assembly GCA_028749045.1. NCBI lineage: Eukaryota > Viridiplantae > Streptophyta > Pinopsida > Cupressales > Cupressaceae > Cupressus > Cupressus sempervirens. The sequence continues at coordinate 558,504,536 of CM053793.1, read as the reverse complement.
CATACATATACATATCTATATATGTATATACATACATACATATACATATCTATATATGTATATACATACATACATACATACATATATACATACATATATACATACATACATACATACATAAAGATATACATACATACATACATATACATGCATGCATGCATGCGCGCGCGCGCGTGTACAAAGAGATCTTTTTTAAGGTGCTAAGTGACATACCTCAAGATCCTCCACAAAAATAATGTAGACTAAGAAAAATAGACAGAGTTCACAAGAAATTTTACAAAAAACATATCATGGTAGATATATTTAAAAAGAAACAAGCCATAACCTAGTTAAATGGGTCTAGTTGCTGATTAGCTAGGTTGATTAAAAATTCCTGTAGAAGGATCATCATATTAGGTATAATAAAACAAATGATATGAAGAGAGTAGATGGGTATGAGAATGAGATGCAGAGATTAGAAGGGCACAACAATGAAATGTAGCAATCACAAGGTCACAATAATGAAATCCTAGATCTCCACATGATACATACATATATATGTATGTATGAATGTATGTATGTATATGGAGAGATATTTTTTAAGGTGCTTATTATGTCTTAGTAGAACAAAAAAAATTGATCCAGCTCCACACATATTCCAGAATCCAAATAATTAAACAATAAAAATAATTGAACCCATATTGAGTGACTTAGCTCAAGATCCTACACAAAAATAATACAAAGTTATTGGGCAATATGGGTGTGGGTGTGTGTATAATGTATGTATGTAGGGGAAATATAATGCCCATTAAAAATGGCATTAACTCTACTCATTTTTCTTGGTTTGTATATATGTATATAACTACATACATACGTGCATACATAAAAATATATACATAAATATATACATACATACATACATCTGCATCCTCTATATGGTTTAGAGGTAATGTCATTGTTATAGAGGCTTCTATAAGGGAATGAGCCTTGTGATTATGGAAATTATGCAAAAAAAATGGGGAATGATTAATGTCATATTTTCTTTTTCTTTTTGTTTATTTTATTATGAAATCCTCCATATGGTCTATAGTAAAATATGTATTACATCTACATTTACTCTGCCATTACAGCAACAAAATTTTATACTTGGGATCCCTATAGGGAGAGTGTACCAATACATGCATCTATACATCCTTGGCTTCCATTGTTGGGCCAATGTATGGAGCCTTTATATCAAACCATTCATTATAAATTTTGGAATGTGCTTCATTCATGGCATTCAAGTGATGCATCTGCATATGCAATTTTATCACCTTCAAAAACTTTATTTGATCCTACTAGCTAGGAAAAATTGATTATTCATTTTATTGTACCTAATTTGATGATATTTCTATATGAATTTGTAATCAACCCATCTAATCAGCAATGTCTAGACCCATTTAGCTAGGTTATGGCTTGTATATATATCTATATTTAACTAGGTTATGGCTTCTACAAGAGAATGGACCTGCTGATAATGACATTTACAGAGAAGCAGAACTTGCTTCTCTAACTCCTTACACTCAAATCTTCATTGAAGTTATTCTTTGTATCAGTGAGAATAGATGCTAAAAATTCCTAGGAGCCAAGGGACCATAAAACTATGTTTCATTTTCTAGAGACATGGGAGAAGTTACTACCAACTTCAATACTTCATACTATTCTGGATCATATAGTGATGCCCAAATTAACAATATTAGTAGATACTTGGGATCCTCACAAGGAGAGCATGCCAAATACATGCATGGTTATGTCATTGGCTTCCATTATTGGGCCAATGTATGGAGCCTTTATATCTAACCATTTTTTATAAGCTAGGGAATGTGCTTCACACATTGGATTCAAGTGATGCATTTGCATATGCAATTTTATCACCTTGGGAAATTGTATTTGATCCTACTAGCTGGGAACAACTTATTATTCATTTTATTGTACCTAATATGACGACAGTTCTACAAGAACTTGTAATCAACCCAAATAATCAGCACGTAGACCAATTTAACTAGGTTATGGCTTGGGCATCTATTATTCTCATTTATCATACGGTTTCAATGTTGGAGGCAAAATTTTTTCCAAAGAGGCAATAGATTCTATAAAATAATATGTGCTTGCACAATCTAGAGATAGATGGGAGATTGTGTCATTGGTGTATCTAGTTGAGATGCACCATAATCAAACTGGAGGAAATCAATGATAAACCAAATATATAATGAAGAAAAAACTTGAAAACTAAATGTTGAAATGCTGAAATGAAAGCTATTGAGGATCAAACATTTATGCTTGAAATAAAAAACAATATAAAGTTGATTTTAGATATGGTAGACGTAGGTATTTAGAAGTTTGATAAGAATTTAAAGTATGAGAAAGAGTCTGTGGAAATATATATAGGAAAGTGTTATGGTGGGTACTTCAAAATTGGATTCACTTGCAAGTGTCTTTGAGAATTTATAGTCCAAATATTAGGAGGACTACAAGTTGTGCAATTTGTCATGTATTGCATTTGTATTTAGAGGAATAACAAATAGTTTCTCATCTTTTTCTCATTGTTGGACACAAAGTGTGGTTGAAATAACAAAGTTTAATCATCTTCCATTAGTGGATAGAAATAATCCTCTCACTGAATACTCTTCCTTCATAGAGCACATGAAAAAAAGTCTCTAATCAGTTTTTACACATTTCTATCGACTTATTGGTTGGTTGAAGAAGGGAGAATCTCATGGAAGAACACAAGTTGATTGTAATAATGGATGGGTATGTATATGGAACTAATGCAGCAAGCTCTCCAAGATTTCCATTGTACGAGATTGATTTTGGATGGGGAAAGCCATTGGATATCTAGATTGCAACAATGAATGAAATTGGATTAATGTTTTTGTCATGTAGAAAGGATGGAGGAAAAATAATTTTGGTCTCTGCTTGCCTTCCTCAACACTAGATGTAATTCTTACATAAATTCTCCCTATTTAACTATAATGACTTGCAATATTCCCTTATATGATGCAAACTATGGGCGATGACTAGTAATAATTAAGGTTATTACTAGAGGCAATCCATAGAAACAATACCAACAAATCTATATTTAAGTCTATACATGATTTCTAGTAGCAATCCCACATATATGAAAGTCAAACCCATAATGAGACCACAAAAGAAAAATCTACAAGATAATTTACAATATACACATCAAATCATGAAATGAAATCTCTATCTACTTCACTATACCAAAAGATTTATAATTTACATATGAACCATTTAAATTTACATGAAACTCATCTCCATTATTAGATCATCAGGAACTTCCAATCCTTTCATAACCTACATACATATGTACCAATTAAAGTAGTAATTAAGAAACTCATCTCGATTAGTACATCATAAACTTGAAATCTCTTTACAAACCTCTATTGAATATACAAATGAAAAATAATGTACTCACCAATTCAAAATCAGTTCCACAGTTAGACAATAAAGAGATTTTCGTTATAACCCACAACACCAATTGATAATCCTTTTGAATCCACAAGAAACTTATAGAAAACCCTAATTGAGTTAAATGTGGGATGTGTTTTAGTGTAAGAATAGTCCCATTTTCTAAACATATAAGTATACCCATATGTTTCATCACCTAATACAAAATATGATGGATTCTTATAATAAATTAATAAAGAAATGAATGATAACAAGAAAAATGCATATGAAAATTTAATAATGGAATTCACCTTGATGAACTTGTGTATGCTCTTGGAAAACATATCATTGAAAATGTTCATGACCTTTTTTGCTTCCACATGTTTTTGCATGGAGACTTCACACACCTAGTGTTCACAAATGTCTACTTAAGAATATTTTGTTATTTGGATTCTAGAATATGTATGTAGCTAAATCATTTTTTCTATTGTGCCAAGATCTCTTTGTGTATATACATATATATACATATACATACACAAATATATGTATATACATAATACATTCATACATACATACAAATCTACATACACACATACATATATATATACACATAATAGTAATATATGTATTGTATCTACATTTTCTTTGCCATTTCTTATAAGAGCATTTCAAGGTTGGGAACCACTTCAACATCATTTGCACGGTTTAGATAGAATGTCATTGTGGCAAAGGATTCTACAAGGGAATGAGCCTCACAAGTTAACATATAATGTCTTAAAATAATTACGTGCTACCTAACTATGTCCAAGGCATCGACACACTGGAGGCATACTCCACCTACTAGGTTGGCTACATACCCATATCCATAGGATCAAGACCCTTGAACTACTCACTCTAAAGAATATGCAGTTTTGGTTTCTAAATGTTTTGATGTAGTTGTATTCCTATAACCACTAGTGAGCTTTACTCACATAATACAACTCTTCACCATCATATACCCACTCAAGAAAATTAGGTGGTTTTCTATAATTACAATACTATAATACCCTGTGCAACCTTTTTGTTGCAGTTTATAGTTAATCTAAGCTTAACGTATATACATCCTAACTCACTCCTTATCTAGTCATGTTTAAAAGCTATTTTTGAAGCACATATTCCTTTTATTAAATGTAAGGCTGATTTCATAAAGATCCATATCTATATAAGCATGATAAGTTACCTAGAATGTCATGAGATCAATCTTTAAAGTACCATGAATATCCTCATCACCTCCTTCTACTCTAGGGTAGACTTTAAGAAAGCCACTTCCAAAAAACAATAATAAATATTGGTGAATATTTTATTATTTTGAAAAAACAAAATTATTTCTATTTCTGAATCTCTCAATTTTTTATTCTAAATATGATTAATATTGGTGATTAGTTTCAAATCATAATTTTTTTTGTATAAAATATTGACAAATCTCAATAATAATAGGAAGTTCATTAATCACCATGGAATATTACAAATCAAAATTGAACATTTTTTACCTCATGGAATATTATGAGGATTCTAACATACACTTTAAATCAATAGTGAAAACTAAATATTGGTGATATATCCCTAAATTAACTAATAATTATGATAATTATTGGTTAGTTCAATTTAATTTCTCCAATAATATATTATATTTAGATGATTCAAATCTAATAATGTAACAAATATTGTGGCGAATATTTAAGTTTAAATTTTTCAATAAAATAAATTATTGAGCAATTTTAAATATTTTAGAACTAAATTTTATAAAACTATGGTGATATAGGTTGTATCAAATCTTAAATTATTAGCCAAATTACTAGCCAAAAAAAATCTAAAATTAGCCAATTTGCGAATATTAGCCACTAAAATATACCTTGTTCTACTCTTAGGGGAAGTCCATCTTTATTGCTCATGAGCAATTCATCACACAAGTACATCCAGGAATGTCCTCATTGCCTTCTAAATAAAATGAATCCAATATTACAAAATGTCCCCTAACAAATAAGAGTTCAAGTGAAATAAATACATGAAAAATGAGAGAGGAAATGAGGAATCTACTTAGCAATAGGCATTGCCATTGCATCTGTGGCCATGCGACCTATTGAGTGAGTTTTATTGTTTTTCTATTGTGTCAAGATCTCTTTTTTTATATACATACATAAATATACATAAATACATACATACATACATACATACATTTGCATATGCAATTTTATCACCTTGGAAAATTGTATTTGATCTTGCTAGTTGGGAATAGTTGATTGTTTGTTTTATTGTACCTAATCTGACGATAGTTTTGTAGGAATTTGTAGTCAACCCAAGTAATCGACAACTAGACCAATTTAACTAGGTTATGGCTCAGGCATGTGTTATTCTCATTCATCATATGGTTGCAATGTTGGAGGCAACATTTTTTTCAAAGTGGTAGCAGGTTTTATATCATTGGCTTTCTTCAAGTCCTAATTTTAGTGAAGTAACAAAGTGATTTTAGGGTGGAAAGGACTATATAATGAAGAGGAAACTTGAAAACTTGAATGGTGAAATGCTGAAATGAAAGCTATTGAGGATCACACACTTATGCCAAAGTTACAACATAATGTGAAATATATATATATATATATATATATATATAAAGAAAACATGACATAAACCATTCCCCATTTATTTTGATTATGGAGAGCTCCAAATGAGGGTGGACAACTCTGAATGTTTTCATGCTGATGACAGGCCACACCGCCCGTGCCAACTCACAACCAAGATTACAACAAGATGGAGACAAGAGAGATGACAAAATGCTTCATAAAGCATCATCTATTTATACTTGAAATTCATTATAATATCCTCCAAATGAAAGGACTCCAAATTCTTACAATATAAGAGATATTTTCTCTCTAAGAGCTTCTACAAGAAATTACATCTAAAGAGCTTCTACTTGAAGAGCCACACTTGAAGAGATTCTATTTCTCCAACTTCCTTTAGAAGAGCTTCCATTTCTTGAACTTGATTACAAATGATAATAAGCCTTGCTTAAATAGGCACTTCTAACCCAAGGCATTACAAACACAACCAATGTGGGATCAAAGGTAAATACAACTACCTTTAAATAAATATTAAATTTCCACCCAAATACAACTAAGCACCCAACAAATATTAAATACATGATTTAAGGATCTTTCCACAAACTTCTAAAATGCCACCTACACACCTCAATTAATGGAATGACAACTGTTTTTATTATTTTCTATTTATGCCACCCATGCACCTTGAAAATAGAAATTCCTCTTTTCTCCATTTTTCCTATTTTTCTATTTTTTATTATTTTCCTTCCATTTTCGTCACTTTCTCTCTCCTCCACAAACCTTTTTTTTTTTTCTAATAATTTAATTTTCCCATGCAAGATGCTCCTGCATCAGACTCCCTTGGTAGATAGAAAAGTGTGTCCCACACTTTGATGCCAAAAGAAAGATATAGAACCATCTTCATCTTCACCACAAGCTTCCACCTCAATAGAGACAAGAAAACCAACATGCAAATCTTCCACATTTTTTTTGCTGATGCATGATGCTCCTGCATCCGACTCCCATGGTAGGAAAAATTTTGTGAATATAGATTCACAAAATGAAGTAGCCACTGTTGACATTTTTTTTCCCTCTTCCTCCAACACATAGCTGGAACAAGTATCCGATGTTGAAATTTCTCCTTTGCAATGAACTCTATCCAAGTATAAATCTCATCCTCATCCAATCTTGTTGAATTAGCCACACCTGTAATAAACCTAACAATACCATACCAATCTTTCTTTGCATACCACACATGACTAACAAAATCCTCATGGAAACCATCATCAATATCTTTTAAACTCATATCAAAGACAACATCCCATGATTCATAAGAATTTACCTCATTGACATAGTCATCTTTACTTGCCTCTTTCATGTCGTCAACAATGCATGCAACTACTTCACTTGCTTGATCTCCAACAAAGGCACTATATGTTTCCTCAATTGCTGCAATCTTCACATCATCTTGATCTACTTCAGGTTCATAAATCTTGTCATCTTGATGCTCTTCCTCTTCTTGTTCATCTTCTTCAACTTTAGGTTCACAAATGATTTCCTCTTCATCCGCTTGCTCTTCCATTGGATCATATTTCTTTTCCAAATTCAAGGAATTATCAACATCTCTTTTCTGGTGACATGCTCTTCATTTCTGAAACTTAGCTTCTAATTCATTCACTTGCTTCTGCAAATCAACTAGCAATGATTGTTGATTTCTTGCTCTAGTTTTCTCTAGTCGAGGAATCCTCAAAATCCATCCAATCACAAAAGTCATCTTCTTCTTTCTCTTCTCCATAATCAAGTCTTCAGAAGATAAATCTCGTCCAAAGCAAGAACCTCATGCAAATTGCCTCACAGTCGACGCTCTGTCTACACAATCAAGAACTTCTTCACAAACTTCACCCAACTCAAGGTCCTGGTGCAAACTGCCTCACATTCGGCGATCTGTTTGCACGCTCAAGAACTCCTTCTCTAATACCATTGATGAAGGTATGCTCTGCTACCATTGACAAAAGTATGCTCTGATACCACTGATGACGGGTCACACCACTCGTGCCAACTCACAACCAAGATTACAACAAGATGGAGACAAGAGAGATGAAAAAGTGTTTCATAAAGCATCATCCATTAATACTTGAAATTCATTATAATATCCTCCAAATGAAAGGACTCCAAATTCTTACAATATAAGAGATATTTTCTCTCTAAGAGCTTCTACAAGAAATTACATCTGAAGAGCTTCTACTTGAAGAGCTTCACTTGAAGAGCTTCTATTTCTCCAACTTCCTTTAGAAGAGCTTCCATTTCTTGAACTTGATTACAAATGATAATAAGCCTTGCTTAAATAGGCACTTCTAACCCAAGACATTACAAACACAACCAATGTGGGATAAAAGGTAAATACAACTACCTTTAAATAAATATTAAATTCCCACCCAAATACAACTAAGCACCCAACAAATATTAAATACATGATTTAAGGATCTTTCCACAAACTTCTAAAATGCCACCTACACACCTTGATTAATGGAATGACAACCATTTTTATTATTTTTTATTTATGCCACCCATGCACCTTGAAAATAGAAATTCCTCTTTTCTCCATTTTCCTATTTTTCTATTTTTTACTATTTTCCTTCCATTTTTGTCACTTTCTCTCTCCTCCGCAATTTTTTTTTTTTTAATGATGCAGGAGCATCATGCATCACATGCCCTTGTCATTTGTGCATTTCTTTGTTGTGATCTCTGCATTTCATTACCATGCCCTTGGTGGAGATCAACATAGATCTACAATTTTATTGTTGTGCCCTTGTGATTGCTACTCTACATTTCATTATCATGCCCTTACTCTACAGTTTTGTTTCCATGCCATACCCTTGTGATCTCTATGCCTGTCACGCCCTAAATTTATGAGGCAAAACACAAGCAACAAATTATTTTTTGAAAAGTGATAAAGCAACATGATGCATCATTATTTACTTAAGTTAATGTTCTATTAAACTTGATGTATAACATAGCAACTAGGTAACATCATAAGAGGCGGGTTAGGTTAACATTAACAATAGCATAACCATGTAGCTACAATAATCCAATCATCTACAAATATGACTATGTTTCCAATAGTCCTAGGGTATTCCGACTTTATGTCATGTAATTCTACTCATTATATTCTATGTTGATACTATCAAGGGATAGCTAATGGAATACTTTTATTTAGTAGTCTTTCGATAAAATTATAATTTATCTCTTAGGTATTATAAAATGATCTTCAATTATATATCCTATAAAGAAATACCTTCTATCATCACATTTATCCAAACTTAACATTCTTATTTTCTTCTTTAAAAAATAATAATTTTCATTACTTATTTCACCATTATTATTACTATTCATTTATTTTTCTTTTATTTTCTCCATAAATTTAACTATTGATTATTCACTTCATGAACATGCATTTGATTCCTATGAGTCCTATGGCCAAATGTCTCTTTTATTTTCAACTATATCATCAACCATTCATCTTTCTATTTTTTATTATATATTTAGACATATCTATATAGAAGGATAAGGTAGAAATGCTCATGATGGACTATACATTTTCCCTTTGATTATCAAGAAATTAGAAGCTTGTGATCTATAATAAAATTGTGCATGTCTTCAATTCCCTATTCAAAAATTATCCCTAGTAGGTTGGTTAGGTTTATCTCTCATTACCCAAGGATGTTAGGGAAGTATTGATGTTGACAAGCCATTAGAAAGAAAACCAACTACCTAAGTTTCCAATATTAATATACCTTAAGGTTTGCTATTTGTTCTCTCAAGCATAAGATTGGGTATGAACCTGAACTTTTCCTCAATGGGGGGGAGGGGGAGAATTACATTAGAGGGTACATTTTACTAGAGGTGTAAATAAATGTGCACTTTGATTTGGGCCATGATTGGATTGTTGATGATGCAGGAGCATCTAGTGTTGTAAGGGAAATCATGTATCACCCTAAAATATGCTTAGAGATAGTTTCTGTTTAATGTGTTTTTATTTTTGATACCCATTTGGGTCAAATAAATGTTTGAACTCTCATAGTTCCACTATTAGTTTTCTAGGTTATAGTTTTTAAGCACCTTGGGAAGTGTAAATGTAGAAAATGGGTTATTTTGTAATAGAGCCAAAATTATAATGAGTTAGAGGGCATAATTTGGAGGGATGATTATACTCATAATTTAAAGCACTCCAAAAAAAAGAATCAGGTCAAAAGGCTTTATGGTTAGAAAGTTATTGCAATTTTAATTTTGCTGGAGACCTCCTAAGATCACTTCAAAGTTAGATTTGGGTCACTAAATTGCATCATATAGGGTTGAAAAATGGGGTATGAATGAAATTGGTCCATAGGGTTGTAGAGCGCTTTGAGAGCTTTCCAAAAATGTAAATGGTTCATCAATCAGAGTCCTGGTTCAAAAGTTATGCCTCCCGAAAGTTAGACTAATGTTTCTAGATTCTTCTAATTTTACATTCACTTCTAAGATGACTTCTGGACCCTTCTATTTTGGTGTTGGATTCCAATTGGCATATTCTAGAATGTATTCCTAACCCTAAACAAATTGGGGTCTATTTAAGAACATTTCTAGCACTATAAAGGCAATTCTCAGTGGAGTTAGAGAGAAGGAACTATGTGGAGGATTTATTTCTCCAGAATCATACTATTGTAAGCCCATAGGGAATTTTTCATCAATAATAATAATTCCCTTTTCCTATGCGTTCATTCTAGCCTTTGGTTGTGTCTCCATCAAGTGGTATCAAAGTAGGTTTTCCTGAGTGTGTAGACAGAGCGTCGATTGTGAGGCAGTTTGCACCAGGACTGTGAGGTTGTGGGTTTGAGACAAGAAGATGCCTCCATGAAGGGAACATGGTGCAAGGGCTAGAGTTTTTGCTTCCAAGGTTAGAGCCCTTTAGAGACAAGATCTATAGAGGATTGAATGTTGTCGTAGGAAATGAAAGTGAGGAAGAAAATGAAGAAGAAGAAAATATTGGATAGGAAGGGGAAGACTAAGGGGAAGTCCTAAATTAGGCAAAGGAGACACTTTTTAGGGACATTTCTAAGCTTGAAAAAAACCCAAAATTGATGTGTATATGTTTCCAAGAAATCTAAACTTGGATGAGTTGATCGATTGGATCAATGAACTAGAGGAGTATTTTGAGTATGAGGATATTAGGGATCTAGATACGGTTAATTTTGAGAAGGCCAAAATGAAAGGGCATGCCAAAATTTGGTGGCAAGAGGTTCAACTAGAAAGAAATAGAAGATGAAAGGAGAAAATCACAAGACGGGATAGCATGGTGGACAAACTAAAGAAGCAGTTCATTCCTATTGATTACGAGCTTGATTTTTTCAAGAAAATGTAAGGATTAAAACAAGAAAGAAAATTTATCCAGCAATATATAGAGGAATTTTATCGACTTCTTATTATGGTAGAGCATGCAGAAGAAAACAAAGAGAAGGTTACCCATTACCTCAGTAGGTTACGACCTAGCATTTAGGAAGAGTTAAGTCTAGTTAGAATGACTAGCATTGAAAAGGCATACTAGTTTTCCCTACAAGTTGAAGAGAAGTTGAATAAAAAGTTTGAAGGAAGGCAAAGAGGGCATAGTCAAGGAGGAAGGGGAAGTAGTAGGTCATTTGGAGGCCAAAATGAGACCCAAAAGAAAAATGAAGATGTGGGTACTAGCAAAAATCGAAGAAACAAGGGTTTCCACCACTCCCATGATCAAAAATGTGGAGATCAGAGAGGAAGAGGTAGAGGACATGGACAAGGATCAAGAAGAGGAGGCTTTGGAGGTACCTATTTTCATTGCAATGAAGAAGGTCTTCATGCCTTTGAATGCCCTCAACAAGAAGGAAGGATAGATTGGAGAGTTGATGGTCAAGTAAGGGTTTATCATGTGGATGAGGATGCATAGTCATCACATTCAGAGGATGCAAAAAGAGGAGAGATTCTCATAAATGAAAGGGTCTTTCTAAGTGGTGAGACCAAACCTGGAAAAAGGAGGAGTTTTTTTTGTACTAGGTGCAAGTGTGAGGGTAAGTGTTGTGATGTGATTGATGATAGTGGCAGCACTAATAACTCGGTGTCTGAGGATATGGTCTCTAAGATAAAGCTCAAGAGGGAGAAACACCCCCAACCCTATCAGATTGCTTGGGTGAAGGATGATCATAAGGTCTTGGTTAGTGAATAGTGTTTGGTGAAGTTCAATATTGGGAGTTACCATGATGAAGTTCTTTGTGACATTATTCCAATGGATGTCTACCATTTATTGTTGGGAAGATTGTGGCAATTTGATAGACATGTTGTACATGATGGTCATGAAAATACATACTCTCTAACAAAGGATGGATTTCACCACAAACTAAAGCCCTTGATAAAGGAAGGTGAAATTGTATGCAATAGTGCTAGGATATGTCTTGTTGATGGAAGAAAGTTTTTGGATAGTCTAAAACATCAACGCATGTGTTATGCTTTGATTCCTAGAAAATATAAGGAAGGTAGTATTGAAATTCCACTTGAAGTTTCAAGCCTATTAAGTGAGTATGGAGATGTCATCTCTGATGATGTTCTAAAAGGGTTGCGACCAGTAAGGCAGATTAGTCATCAAATAGATTTAATCTTTGGAGCTAGTTTGCCTAACAAGGCTACTCATAGGATGACTCCTACTGAAATTGAGGAGCTAAACAAACAAGTTCAAGAGCTATTGAGGAAGGTTTTGATTTGAGAGAGCTTGAGTCCATGTGTAGTACCTATAGTATTGGCACCAAAGAAGGATGGAGAGTGGAGAATCTACACAAACTCTTAAGCTATAAATAGAATAACCATCAAGTATTAGTCTTTTTGGCCAAGAATGGACAATATTATGGACTACTTGAGTGGGGCTCAGTACTTCACATAGATAGATCTCAAGAGTGGCTATCACTAGATATAGATACAAGAGGGAGATGAGTGGAAGAATACATTCAAGACTAAGGAGGGTCTATATGAGTGGTTAGTGATGCCCTTTGGATTGACTAACATGCAAAGCACCTTCATGTGGTTTATGAATGAGGTACTAAAGAAATTCTTGGGAAATTTTGTTATTATCTATTTGAATGATATTTTAATTTTTAGCAAGACTTTGGATGAAATTTATTGCACATTTGTAGAGTCCTTGAAAGGTTTAGGGAAGAGAAAATGTTGATTAATTTGAAGAAGTGTAGCTTTGTAAAAAAAAGAGTTAGTCTACTTGGGGTTTGTTGTATCATCTGAGGGTCTCAAAATAGATCCATAGAAGGTAAAAGCCATCTTGGAATGGCCTACTCCAAGGTCTTCTACTAAGGTGAGATCATTTCATGGTCTTGTTAGTTTCTACAAAAAGTTCATTAAGAATTTTAGTGGCATATGTGCACCCATGACTAAAACAATAAGGGGGGATAGGAAAGAGTTCAAGTGGACTATAGTAGTTTCAAGGAGTTTTGAATTGTTGAAGAAGAAGGTGATAGAACAACCTATGTTGGCACTTCCTGATTTTAGTAAAGTGTTCTAGGTAGATTTTTATGCTAGTGGCAGTGCTATTGGGGCTGTATTGAGCCAAGAAGGTAAGCCTATTGCATATTTTAGTGAAGAATTGAATGATGCAAAGAAGAAGTATTCTATTTATGAGCAAGACTTCTATACAATTGGTTAGACCTTAAAGAAATGGAGGCATTATTTATTGCCAAAAGAATTTGTCTTATATAATGATCACCAGGCATTATAGTACACAAATAGCCAAGGTAAATTGAACCAGAGACATTTGAAGTGGGTAGAGTTCATGCAAAGCTATACATTTGTGTTGAAACATATAAGTGGAAGGTCTAATAGGGTTGCAGATGCATTGAGTAGGAGATAGTTGTTGCTAGTAGTAATGCAGGTTGAAGTGGTTGGGTTTGATGAACTCAAGAATCTATACCCTGAGGATCTTGATTTTTTTGAAGCATCGAAGGCTTGTAAAGAACTTGTTACTATAGACAGAACTAGGTGGCTAGATAATTTGATTCAAGATGGTATGTTGTTCAAAGGTGGTCAATTGTGCATTACAAGGAGTTCCATGAGGGAAAATTTGATCAAAGAGAAGCACAATGGGGGAATGGAAAGACACTTTGGGTGAGATAAGACCATTTCCATTCTTAGAGAACATTATTTTTGGCCTCAAATGTCATAAGATGTGAAGAAGTTTGTGCAAAGTTGTCAAGTATGTCAAGCACACAAAGGATTTAGTCATAATGCTAGACTCTATCAGTAATTGCCTGTTCCATTGAAGACATGGGAAGACATAAGTATGGATTTTGTTCTTGGATTTTTGAGGACACAAAGGGGTAATGACTTAGTATTTGTGGTGGTTGATAGGTTCTCCAAGATGGAACATTTCATTCAATGCCACAAGACACATGATGTTGTACATATTGCAGATTTTTTTTTTTAGAGAAGTGGTGAGACTACATGGCCTCCCAAAGAGTATTGTTTCTGATAGAGATACTAAATTTGTGGGGTATTTTTGGAGAAATTTATGGAAGAAGTTGAGGATAGAATTGAATTTTAGTTCTACACATCATCTATAGACTGATGGATAGATAGAAGTAGTAAATTGAAGTCTAGGCAATTTGTTGAGGTGTTTAGTGGGAGATAAGCCCAAGGGATGGGATTTGATTCTACCAAAAGCATAATTTTCTTACAATAATTTTGTAAAGAGGAGTACTAGTAGATCCCCATTCCAAATTGTGTATGGAAGTAGCCCAAGGACTGCACTAGAATTAAGGAAGATGGAGCAAGTGGAGAGGACAAGTGCCAAGGCTGAAGAATTCATCAAACATATCAAGAGCCTACATGAGGAGGTCCATGCACACATTACCAAGATGAATCAATAGTGTAAAGCTAGGGAAAATAAAAGGAGGAGACATAAGGAGTTCCAAGTAGGGGATCTAGTTAAGATACACTTATGAAAGGAACAATTTTCAATGGGTACTTACAACAAGCTAAAGATGAAGAAATTTGGCCCTTGAATTTTTTTGAAGAAACATGACTCGGGAAATGCATATGAGGTGGAGTTGCTAGATGAGATTCAAATTTATCCTATCTTCAACATTTCAGACTTAATAGAATATCATGATGATGGTGCGAATGAGGGGTTGATTCTAGAGCCATGTCCAATTCCTACTTCTCAGAAGGAGGAGATATAGGAGATTCTAGATAGTCATGTGGGTAGGAGTACCTAAAATTAGTAGTATGAAGAGTACCTGGTGAAGTGGAAAGGATGAACAATAGAGAACTCAACTTGGATATCAGAAATGGAAGTTGCCCATTTGGGTTTTCCTCTACCATAAGGTGATAGGGCCACTTTTCAATCTACCTTAGGTATCTGATGCAGGAGCATCTAGTGGTGTAAGGGAAATCCTATATCACCCAAAAATATTCTTAGAGATAGTTTCTATTTAATGTGTTTTTATTTCTAATACCCATTTGGATCAAATAAATGTTACAACTCTCATAGTTCCATTATTAGTTTTTTGGGTTAGAGATTTTAAGCACCTTGGGAATGTGTAAACGTAGAAAATGGGTTATTTTGTAATAGAGCCAAAAATTATGATGAGTTAGAGGGTTTAATTTGGAGGGATGGTTATACTCATAATTTAAAGTTCTCCAAAAAAAGAATTAGGTCAAAAGGCTTTACGGTTAGAAAGTTATTATAGTTTTAATTTTCCTGGAGACCTCCTAAGAGCAGTTCAAAATCTGATTTGGGGCACTAAATGGCCTTGTATGGAGCTGAAAAATGGAGGATGAGTGAAGCTGGTCCATAGGGCTATAGAGAACTTTGAGAGCTTTTTGAAAATGTAAACAGTTTGTCAATCAGAGTCCTGGTTCAAAAGTTATGCCTCTCAAAAGTTGGACTACTATTTCTGGATTCTTCTAATTTTACACCGACTTCTAATGTGACTTCTGGACCCTTTTGTTTTGGCATTGGATGCCAACTGGTGTTTTATTCCAACTGGCATATTATCACTTAGAAACATTACTTTCCTACCTTCACCCTCAACATAAAGGTTTAAGAAAAAATTTTGATTTATCATCTTTCCCAGCACTAGGATTTAGGTGGCATTGATCCCTAAATGGGATAGTTCTGACATGTTTCATATTCCAACTCCAAAACACTTATAAATAATCCTACTCTAATAAATCCCTTCTTGACTTAAACATGGTTCTTATCCCTAAATTTCTTCACACCCAAGTCATGCGAAATTCCTGAGACCTAATCCACTACCCACTTTTCAACCTAAGACATTCTTCCCTCCAAATCTTCCTTTATCCTAACCAATGACTACATTCCCTCACCCCCTCCAACACGTGGTCCTCACCTAGGCTCATGTGAGTCCTAAGGGGAAATTGAGTTTCTTAGGGTAGCCAATCATGGGCACTTACCTCCAAACTTATTGCTCCTCCACCATGATGTGATTGGGAGAAAACAAAACCTTTTTGTACTCCTTTCAAATCTACTAAGCACCTAGGGGAAAGATGTTGTCATAATTAATATCAGATGAAAAGTTTGTAGTTACCCCAAACATGTATTCCTAGAAAGAAAGGAGGGCATTTTCAAGTAATGGACATTTTTAACAATAAAACCAAGGTCATTTATTTTCTTGTCTTATCCAAGGAGGGGATGTCTTGGTGGGCGGTCCTAACTTTATGTCAGTGAGTAGTTCCCTTTTAAAACTTGTCACATGTGCCAATAAGGAATGCAGGCACTTAAACTTGGGAGATTTTCCTTTTTAATATTATTTTCTTTTTCTTTGACTTTTTTCAAACTGTATTCACTCCTAGGAAGATGAGCGCCTAGTTAAGTAGTTGGGGAAAAAAAAATCATTTAGGGCTTGATTAACCATGTTTAATTTACTTTTATTTCTTTTATTTTATTTTACTTGCTTTGTACCTTACTATGATCTAGTACTTGTGTTTATATGTCTCTTCAAAGAAACTTGTGATCTCCTTGGGGGAAACTTAGGAGATTATTATTATTATTATTATTTTTGGCAGCCTAAAATATACCCTCTACATTTATAGGATTCCTTCTAGTACTATCTAGAATATTCTTCTATCATTTTATTGCTCTGTATTCTTAGTAAAGGAATTAACTTATGTCCACATATATTTTCTAGAGGGATAATATACACCTATAGGATGGTTTCTTATGCTTTTTTTTCTATGTATCCATTTTCTCAAGTTGACTTTCTTTTTATTCCTACCATTGAATGTTAGGTGCATAAATTTGGTGATATGATGGTAGCACCTAAAATTTTATTAAATTTTTAAGTTCAAGTGACCTACTACATGAATGATCTATCAAAATATATTAACTTTCTTCCAACATATTGTGTGCAAAACCTATATAAGTTTACATTACAACCATTTATGCATTGAATTTGATCAACTATAACAAAGGGTGTAACTACTATGAAATATTTACACTAACTATATTGTAAGAAGAAATGTTATATTTATATAATTATCCATTCTACATCAATTACATAATGTAAAAATAAACTCACAATGAAGGTCTCCTTACAAGTAAACTATATAAATAATTTTGCATCTTTTCTGACACATTTTCAACAAGATGGAATGATGAGAATATCCCACTTTACATCACAATGGAATCACAATGCGAGCTTGATTCCACAATACATTTGATATGACCTAAAGCATTTGTCTCTCTTTACACACTCAATTTTCCAACTTGTCAAGGGTAAAACCTTGACATCTTAAGGGAATCCATCTTCTCAATCCTACACATAACACACTAGGAACCATGAAGGCTCACCTCCCATCCTAGGCTTCTATGAAGCCACCCATTGAGTAGGGGAAACAAGATCTAAACCAGGTTTCATTCCAATCTTCCAAATGAATGAATATCACATTACAACACTTAACAATCCCATCCCAAGATATTTCACAAAGGTTCACAAATGAAACCTTGAACATAGGGTGAAGGTGTGCTTTACAAAAGGAGGTGTGCCATATCATATCATATCTATAATAACAAATTTCATGCCCTTTTGGGGCTTTCCACAAATCAACATAATATCATGCCCTTTCGGGGCTTCCACAAACATCCTACAAAAAAAACACACTACCAGCAATTGTAGCTCCTTAAAACCATACTTCATTACTTCCTTTCTTCACCATTTTTCCCTTATCACCCCCAAATCAATATATGAATGAAAATGGCATGCAATGGAGCCCATACTCCAAGGTCCTCAACTTTGTTTCAAGCCCAAGTATGCCCTTCACACTGGACTTCACTTCCCTTCCCAAAAGGGTGAGTGAAGCCCTCACACCCATGATCACATTCACATTCCAATCCAAACAAGAAAACAAAATCAAGAAGGAGAACCAAAAAATCTTCAAGAACATAACACACTTTCACATTGTCACAACACCATATCAAAATCCATAATGCAAAGACTCACAATACAATGCTTACTCCATTGACACATTCTTCATACTTGTAGATCTACTTTTGCAAAACTCAAGAAGGAAAATGAAACATAGTTTTGGAAACACCAACCTTGGTCTAACCTAGGGAAATGATAGCAATAAGAGAGCTCCCTTAATCTCCCTCCAAAACCTAACTATCTCTAAACTTAGAGAGTGTGTGAACAACTAACTAATTTGTCACCCTTCCTCTAAAAAGACTCTCTACCCACCTTTTTCTAGTAGGACCATCAAGCCCCCTCTTTCTTACATTGTTGCCCCTTCAAAATAGGGAAGTTGACCAAGTAGGATGGTGAGGGTACACTCATGGAGAAACTCCAAATTTCAAATTGGTTCAAGAGAGCATTGTTTAAGGGGTCCCCTAAGTTACTAATCACTAAAATAGTTGAATTTAGGCCCCTAACATGTTATAATACCATTAGGGTGGCTTATTCTCAATAAAATGACACTCTATGATCCCATTTAGGCCCTCTAAAATCCCTGACAAGTTTGAATTCGAAAATTAATGTGATGTTGACCCATCCTAACACTCTCTCCCAAGTGGGTGTACTTAAACATTAATTTGAAGAAGGGAAAGGAATAAGATTAAGTGACCTTGTGACCAACACTCTAGGTGACATGTCCTCAACACATAGACAAGTACAAGTGTCAAGTGACACATTAAAATATATTACACTTCACCATGACATGTCCTTAATGCATCCAAATTATGATTAAACATTTCCTCATACAAAGAAATTTTACATTACCAAACAAAATACTTTCACAATGAGGCTTTTGAATCTTCCAAAGATTCACCTTGGTCAAATGGTGTTCACATAGTTTGGAGCTTGTTTCCCCGAAGAATTTTCATGGTTCCACTTCCTACACATTCAACTCGAGCATCAATAGTCCAAGGAGGTTACATAAATGTATATATCATAAATGCAAATAATTTCAAATGTTACATAATCTTATTAGCATAATTAAATTAAATTTCCTTTCCTAATAATTTTAAATAAATCATTCAAAATGTTAAAATGTCAGGGTCTACATATCACAACCTATTAAAATTAGTTCAACATCTTCTTGTGTATCACATTAAATCATAAATCATTATGATCAAATTGGCATTTATCTGCATATCACATTAAATCATAAACCATCATAATCAAACTAACATTTTTCTATATTCCACGTTAAATCATAAATCATCCTTATCAAATTATCATTTATCTACATTTAAATCATAAACCATCATAATAAAATTAAAATTTATATGCATATCTTATTAATCTTAGATCATTATAATCATCATATTATAATCTAATTTTATCATGCCATAAAGTTCCATTAGTTAGAAATGTTTTAGAATAATTAAGAGGGGGGATAGGGGTGGGAATCAGTTATTTAAGGTCCAAATGTCCAATTCAAACTTTTCACTAAGTGTAGTGAGTCCATTCAACCATTCATTCATCCAAGCTTAGACATTCCTATTCACCAAGTTACTATAAATCAACATGCAAGCATAATACATAAAAAGATCAACACATAACATAGTGATTTACATGGAAACCAAATTTGGGAAAAACCACCAGTAACATGCTACTCAGTTTTTACTCTTTTGAAGTGATTCCCTATGAAAGGCCTACCCTGTTAAAGGCTACAACACACTGCTAAATGTGACCTAGTTAAAGGATTTAATGACCCTATTAGACTTGGTTAGAGGACTTTAGAACATTCACTTGGAATGCCACCTTGTTAAAGGATTTTACAAATAGCTATTAAACCAACCTAAGTCCATAGGATTTTCCTTTACTCTAACTGATACAATTGCTAGAGAGTAACAATAAGTGGTTTTGACCTGATTATAGAATACAACTCAACCTACAAATTTCAAATCACCATTCAACTCACAACATTGCCTAGCTTTCAGTCTCTACAACTGTTGACAACTTTCCCTCCTTTCAAGCTTAGTCTCCTTGAGTCTCCATGCTCAATGTACCAATGCAATCATCTCTCTCTAACCACTTATCAAAGTAGAGTCTCTGTGCTCTATTCTTCCTTCTCCTAGATGTCTTCTCCTTGACACCCTTCAACCACGTCATAATTTGGCACTCTAGTAGCTCTTTCTTCTTGGTCTGTGAATCCTTAAATAGAAATCTAGAACTTCCTTTCCTACTCAATTCTTCCCTCCTTTAATTTCAATTCATATGGATTAGGTAGGATTCATTGAATCTAACCCATATTTTGTTTCTTTTAGAAACATCATGAAGAATCCTTTGGAATTAGTTCAAAAATGGTTAACATAAAATTTTGTGCCACTAGCTCATCATCCTCATCCTCCAAATGGTTCACAAAATTCAAGGTAACAACTTTGTTAGCACAGATTCGGTGAATCTTTGTCATTTCCAATAATGCAATAGCTTGACACTATTGAAATACTAGTGCTTGGTACATAATGTGCTACTCGGCATCAACTACATTTTTACTGATGCTTGGCACTTGTTACTTTTCTTAGCACTTGAACTTCAATCAACACTTGAAGTTCACTCAGCACACACTAGATTTTATGATGCTTGGCTCCAACTAAAAATTTACTTGACTTAAACTAGCTTGCTCGACACCCACTGATGAACTTAGTTTAAACTTTGTAGTCAACCTAATTACAAGTTACTCCTCAAGTGTGGCCAGCCTCTATATCTTCAAGTATGTTATCAATACAACATTTAACCATTATCTTTATTGATCCTTGCACTTCAATACAAAATCATAACTCAACATTTCCCTTAGGTACTTTTGTTACATCTTGTTGATTAAATCCTCTTCATTAATCAACTAAGTGATAGTACTTGGATCTTATAAGAAAATGTCATTCCTAAAAATAGCAGGTTTGACATCAATGAAAAAACAATGGTTGAAAGCATTCTGTTAAATAAAATCTCCCTCTTTCAATCAATCTTATTCCTCAATGATTTTTTCAATTAGATTTCCAATAGCATTCATATGTGTTCAAACATTCCATTCACAATATCAAGTTCATAGTGCATGTTGTAGATGCAAAACATTATTGTAAGTGTCAAAATCAATAAATGGAGTAATCCATTATCCTACTAAATCCTAAATAATGTCAAATATTTGAATACCGAATATCAAAATTAGTAACATACCCCCACCTAAAATTTAAATCACAAGCATCTCTGCAATTCAGCCTCTATCAAAGCAATTGAAAAGATTTAGTACATGAACACAATCATTAATTATATCATTTAGGTCCTAATGTGTAGACATAAGTGTGGACCATCAAAATGCAGATATTAAAATAACATAACCCTATAGTCTCAAAAGTATATCAAAATATCAAATTAAAAGTATCATAATGAAATCTTGTCATCTATATTATGATGGATCGACTAAGGTCTCACAGTGCCCTTTGCACTACCACATTTGGGGTTGAATTGCAATGGCAATTTGTGATAACAATGTAATTTGCGGTGTATTCGGGCCCAAATATATTAGTGCTCTATGATTTTCTTCAAGGAGAGAAGAGGCACCTATGTAAATGTTCTTTTTATTTCCTTCTAAATATGTTTCTCTTTATATTTCTCCTAGAAGGTGATTAGAAAAGCTTCTCTTTATGCATATGTATGTGTATATATACATACATGCACACATCTATGTATGTATATATAGGGAAACTTTTCTTTATGTATGTGTATGTGTATATATACATACATACACACACGTGTGTGTAAGGTATGTGTAGGATCATGGTGTGCCAAAAAGTGGCGATCTAAAATATATATAGTCCTAAAATGCCTTAAAGAATTTAAAAATCTATTCCAACATTTTTCCCACCCATCTTGATACTAAACAAAAAAATTAATACCTTTATAAGGCCTACTAGATCTTTTGATACCAACCCTATATGGTCAACTTTAAAAACATCCCAAAAATGTGTTTTTAGCCTGTTCATGTGTGTTTTTTTACTTCAAACATGCAGTTAATGATTTTTCACCAAAATTTGATAAAATAAAAAGGTTTTCTTAAGAATATTCTTAGCTTTTCATAAATGTAAGGTTTGTAAAATTATGAGTTTAGTAAGTAATTATTACTTATTTTCTAATGGAGTTATGTATAAAGTGTTGATTGACACACTACTTAAAAAATAACTATAACTTTCAAATGGTACAACATTTTTGAAATCCAAAAGATTCATCACATTCCATACTTCTTCTAGTATAAGGAAAATAATAATAATTTAAATTTTGTGGAGTTTTGAATTAGTTGAGGTGGTCAGACATGAGATTTTTTTATTCCAAAAATACTAAAGTAGAAAATTAATAACTAATTATTTATTTAGAATAAAAATACCCAAAAATATCTGTCACATCTAGGCATTAGTCTACTTCTTCTATCTAGAATATTATTTAAAATTATTATCATTTGGTTTTGATTAAGGTGGTCAGGGATACGTCTACTTATTTTTGTCCTAAAATTTTTATACATTTGCCTTAAAATTCAAAATTTTGACCAATTAATTTTTATTTTTATTTTCAGATAAGGCCTAGTAGTTTAGAAACTAAATTAAATTTCCTAGAGATTCTTTTCTATCAAGCTTTAGATATAAAGTTTATAACAAGTAGAAAATTGCACAACAAGCTGACATTACCCTGCTTTGCTAATTCTTTATTGCCACTTAAAAGCATAGTTTGGTTGACCATGATCCTACACATACCCTATATGTATGTATATACTCATATATACATATACAAAGATCACACGGGCATGACAATGCGATGCAAAGATACATACATACATACATACATACATACATCTACATATGTAATTTTATCACCTTGGAAAACTATTTTTGATCTTTACTCAATCAACAAGAGATAATATAATCTCTAAGTATATATTTTTGCATACTTAGTTTGGTATGAATAGTTTTGATTGAATTTGTCTAAGGATAGTGACTCTACTCATGATGATAATGGTTCATGTATTGGGTCTTTAGAGGAGAGAGACTTACAAAAGATTAGATGTTGTTTATGGATATGGGATGATTCATTTGTGATGCCAATATATCCTCCTCCATATTGAATTTCTATATCATCAAATTTCTAGATACAAATTACCGGACTTGGTCTTCTAAAATGGTATGGGCTACTTAGAATTGTCAAACTTGAACCATTTAACTATACATTCAGATTGATGAAGCAACACTTTGAATCACTAGTTTCATGTTTAGAACCTTTGGAATTTGAAATGTGAAGTTTGATTTTGATTTTTGGTCTGTGGACTATTATGAACCCAAATATACTTAAATTTTTTTGGAGACATCTGAAAGCATCTAGACAAATTGATATGAACCATTCAATCTATATTACAAAGTCTTTGAATCTCAGCACTTTGATCTAAGCCAAGGGCCTTCTAAACATTGAAACCACTAAACTGACTAGGACACTGATCTTATCAAACATATGAACCTCTTTGAACCAATGGTACCATTTTGAAATAGGTTCAATGAGGTTCAAAACCCAAGAGCCACTAAGATATAAACCTCAAACAAGGGTTGTGTGCTATGGTTGGGTACAAGGAAGATGGTTTTGTGAATGGTTGATATGGTAAGTTGCAAAAAATAAGGGTTTTAGTTGCAAGTAGTTACATTAATTTGATAAGGGAATTAACTTTGAAAGAGGGATGATCAAAATTAGCATGTCCATCCCTATGATAGATGTCTCTATCAAAGAATAGAAAATTATCTCAAACGATAAGTGACATTATTAAATGTATGGAAAATTAGAAGAAAATTCACCTATAATATTTTTGATGGACAAAAATATAATAAAAATAAAAATTTGGTGGAGAAAGCCATGATCTACATGGCTTCACATTGTGACTATTCCACTGTCCAATAGTGGAAACTCTTCACGTTAAATATTAACATCTTGAAATTAAAAAAGATAACTATTAGAGATCTATATTTTTTTTTTAGTAATAAAAAATATATAGGCTAATTTTAGGAAAAAAAAATAGTCTTAAATGTATATGATTAAATAAAATAAACAAGAGTACTAGTTGTAACTATATAATTCTAGTATTACTGATTATGTTAAACAACATGTTCAATAAAAGAGGTATGAAGTAACATAAATGGATCATCTACCTAATCCTATTATAAATTAATGTGAAGGCATTCAATCATTACCTAGATGATATTATGCATAGGATCTTTAATCAATCACCAAGGGATAATAAAATCTATAAGTATAGATTTCTGCACACTTAGTTTTGTATGAATAATTTCAATTGAATGCAAGGATAACTTCTTGTGTGAATTCAAGACATGAATGATTAATTTAGTTTAGCACAAGTACTATAAAAGTGCATATGTATGCATGTAAAGAAGTTCACATAGTGAATTGACATACATGCATTCATGCACATATGCATACAATCACCATAATCAGTTATCCTTGAATCTAACCAAACCTATTATATATAAACAATAGATACATGTTTATAAGGAAAAAAAAAAAAACATTTACATAGGTACCTTTTCTCCCCTTGAAGAAAATCATAGAGCAAGGGCACATAATAGAAATGAAATGCAATGATCACAAGGGAATGAAAACAAATGCATATATGTCCACCAATGTTTAGAGCTCTCCACCCTTATTCAGAGCTATCCACCCTCTTTTGTGTGTAGCTCTCCACAATCAATCAAAACAAATGAGGAATGATTAATGTCATGTTTTCTTTTCTTTTTTGTTTATAATCCATAATCTACAATCCATAAGATGTCTTGGTATATATACATACATACATATATATGTTGGAAATATAATAGGGAAACTAAAATTTGAGAGGGTAGGGGGGTGAACCAGTCCTCCAAAACTTTAACCATAAAATAAATCTCCCCACATCTATCCCACAATTTGCCTGTAAACTGAAATAGCTAGCTAAACATATTCATCCATAAACATTCAACACATATATGATGCTTGGCCAAACAATGGTATCAGAAATCCAAAGCAATGGACTACTTAATGTAGGATTGGACACCCCAAATGATTCCTAATGCACTATTTAGTCTCATTTAATTATCAACCAGGGACATAAACTTGGAATTACATCTAAAAAGTATATGCATCAAACCTCCTCTTCTAAGCCTATTTAAGGAATTCAAATGCTTATGCTTTAGGAAAACTAAACTAAAAATGATAAGAAAATGTGTTCTAATCAAAGCAAGAAATTACAATTATGAACTACTCCAACTAACAATGTTGTGGGAATAGGTTACTAATTCTAGTGTCAGGGCTATATGAACAACAGAGTTCTAAAATATATAAACAAATAGTAAATGAACTCTACACTAATAAAGAAATTCACTCATCAAGTGGGCCCACCTTGAATGAATGAATGGAAAGTAAAATCAAGATGAAAGTTACAAACTTGAACTAAACATTCTATTCATCCATAAAAATGATTACTTGATTGAAATAGTATGCAATATTTCTATATTAAAAACTATTTTTGTTCAACTAACTCAAAAAGAGTCACAACAGTCAACTATTTAAAAGTAAACTACTTCTAACTTCCTAAACCTACGATCACTTCATAATGAGGATTACTTACAACTCATAAAGTTCATAACTGAAACATTATTGACCATGAACAATCCCAAAATATAGTGTATGCTAAATCTGCATGTTGCATACAATAAGAAGCATTGACTTACTTTGCAAAAATTCTAAAATTATGGTTGGCTTTGATGACTCTATCACTAGTATGGTAGTCCTTGAATATCCATGTTCAACTCCTACAAGATAAGTAATGCACACACATCCAACCATATACATATATATCCACATCATCAATATTAGGAAAACATGTTAATCTTAATTATCACTCTTGGAAACCTATGGCTATAGGAGGTAACTACCCAAAACATAGCTTGGGAGAGAAAATATCCATTTACATGTATAACTATTATACTCACCATTCTTGTCCATAAAATTAAGAAGATATTATGTCTTTAGAGATATCCACATTCCATCTTATGTTCACACACACACATATATAATCATATACATAGAAACCCTATGTTTATATGCTTAAAACCATAAATATATGTGTATGTGCAATCAAATGTCTTAGAAAGAGGATAAAAAGAGGTGAGAAAGATGGCTAATTTAGGAGCCCATCATATGACACAAGATATTTGGTTACCCAGAAACCCTCTACTGAGAAGGTCAAATTGGGGTGGGGATGACACCCAAAAATCTTCACTATTTTAGTTCTAAAGTGTATAGAATGAAGGTTACAATTTTTTATCATAAACTATGATCTACCCTATGAAAAGTTTTCCTTGCTAAAGGCTTACAAGATTTTTAGATCTTACCCTATTAAAGGATTTCAAAACCTTGTTAGAAGTGTGCTTGACTAAATAACTTAAACTTACAATGAAGTAAGCACCTAGCTAAAGGATTTATGATAACCTGTTAGGACTACTCTCTTAAGAGATTTAATTGATTCACCTATTAGAATGTCTAAGAAATGATCATTCAATTAGCACTCTTATCCTAGATAATAGATGACTTCTTTCTTAATGTGTACTTGATCCTCTCTAATTAGATGTATCACTTTTATCCTCTAACTTTTTTCCTTTGTTCTCCTCTAATTGATTCTACAATGTATAACTTAGTTCACAACTCTTTAGCCACCATGAATGCTCTATCTACACATGCAAACTTCTCTCTCTACACATTTAATATTTAGGGTTTCCTTCCTTAAGAAGACCTAGGTGACTTAGGTTTAGGTATGAATCAATGATTATGATTCACCCATTTTACCACTTAATCCATCTCTTTAACTAATTGGTTACATGTACTACATAGGGATCCTCAATATAGATTCATTTTTGTCATCTAGAATTGCAAAAAATTCAATAAGCCAACTCAAAAATGGTTTACATAGAGGCTTGTTCTATTACAAACAACTATGTCCAAATTTTTTTTACTCAGCACTTGAAGTCCCTAATACTTGACATCTACTATATTTTTAATTTTGTAACTTGGCCTTTGAATGACTCAATATCCATTGATCACTTGGTGTCTGAATCACTTGAAATTAACTATCTGCTCGACACTTGAGTGACTTGACACTTACTAGTTACTTGGAACATATTGTATATTTTCTTTCTCAACATACACTATCTGACAACTTATGCTCAACATACATTACTTGTTTAGCATGAACTAAGTTTTATCATGTAAATGAATTAAATGCATTATCACTCATATGTCAAAACCAATATGAGATTAACAATCTCCCCCTTTGACATGAGTGGAAAAATACTTGCTCATGCATGAATATCCTTAACTTATGAGTATAACTCAGATAATCTTTATTTTGTACTCAACTGAAAAAAATTCAAAAGTTCAAAATTTTGCAAAACTAGTGACTTATCAATCACACCTCAAAATTCTATAACTCCCCTTGAGTTGATTGTTCTTTTCAAAATCTGAGTAGATATGTTGTTCTGCTATGCTAGCCCTATTTTATCTCACCCAAAACTTATGCATTCCCCCCTTTTATATTATTCTCATTCTCCCACTTTTTGACACTTATGTCATGGGTGGTACATGAATAGTGTTTTTGTCCAAGAATGACTTATGGACCTCCATTATGAGCTTTAGTCCTACATCCTTATTGTCACATGCTACATCTAGAGATTTGATTTGAATAGCTATCTTGGCAGCAAGGTTAACTAGGCCTTTATGACTAGAAAGATGGGAATCTTTCTTCATCAATTTTTTTTCAAAGGCTGGTTTCTTGTGTAACACCTCCATGTGAGGGGTCAACATGGACCGGATTCTAATTAGTGTAGACCAAATTTTTTCATCTTGAGCCTATAATTATTCTAATAAACCTTGGGCTAAGAAAAATTATATAAAATTTGATTGGCTTTGATTAGGAGACTGTCATAGGATGTTACCTATTTTCTTCAAATCTCCCTCCAGGTGGTCAATGTGTCTTTACACTTCTTGTGTGAATAGGAGTACATCACACAACTTGGTGTAAAGAGATAAAATATTCTCCAACACATTCTTAACACCATCAATTTCGGTTGCTAACTCAACCTGACTAAGTGCAATGTCACATGATATCTTTTCAATTAACTTGGCATGAAATTTCTTCTCAAACCATTCTAACAATTTGTCATTTGTATCTAGGTCTTCATCATTTATCTTCTCCAAAATATTTTTCAACTGTTGAATGATTGGCTTGGCTTCATTAGGTGTAGGTAGGTTGAAAAACTTAAGAAATATGTCCTTGATTTCATGTAGTGCTTGTTTCTACCTATGCTCCCTTCTGAGCAATTCTTGGTTTTTCTTTCTAGCTAAAAAATCCTACAATATGCTCATTTTCTCTATGGTTATTCATTTAAGAAAATTTTTTGGTAGTTCAATCACCTCATCTAATTTTATATCACCATAGGATGTGACCTCATCAACCTTAGATTTGTAAGGACTAGGCCTTGATGATTGCAATGGTGTAGCTTCTACACTCAGCCTATGAAGTGCTTGACTAGGAATACGAGTAGAAGTATCTAGTAGGGTAGCCAGTGTTTGAATTTCTATCACTTCCTGTATGTACACTCAGTGATTTTTGTCTTGTTTTTGCATTCTGACTAATCAAAAATTTGTCAAAAAAAGTCTCCCAAAATTTTCTATCTCCCCCTTTTATCATACTTATCATTTTATTCCTGTACTTAACTCCCCCATACTTATTCTTCCCCTTTTTGACACTTATGTCAAGGGTCTTACAAGGAAATGCCATACTTGGCCAAAAATGTACTATTTACTTCAAGGAGTACTTTCAGAGTTGCATCCCAATTTGCTAGTGCGACATCCAATGACTTATGCTGGATGGCAATCTCTACTACTAGGTGTACAAGTCCATTAGATGAAGAAATATTGGGGTCTTTCTTGAGGGCTATCTTTGCATTTATCTACTCCTTGTGAAGTAGTTCCAAATGAGGAGTTATTGAGGATTGAATTTGCATCAATTTAGCTTTTGTGGTTGCCTCCTTTGCTGCTAAGATAGCTAACTCTCTTTGTGTGTGAAGCGATTGGGCAAAATGCTTCTCACTCTGAACTGGATTTGTGGGCAGTTGCATGCTAGAAATATTTATATTGTTCTCCAAGCTTAGTATTTTTTGGCTAGTGTCCTTTGTGAATGTGGAAAAATAACACAACTTTTTGTACAAGGAAAAGATGTTTCTTAGTATAGTTTTAACTGTTTTAATTTTCTTTGCCAATTCTACTTGTGACAATGCTATATCACTAGATATTTTATTATTTACCTTGCCTTGGAACTTCCTTTCTGACCATTCGAGCAATTTGGTGTTTATTTTGTGGTCTTCACTAGTCACCTGGTCAACTATATCAGATAGTTTCTCTATAATTGATCTTGACTCATATGGAGATTGTAAGCAGAAAGATTCTGTGAATATGTCTTTGATTTCATTCAAGGTAAGATTATGCTTGTGTTCTTTTCTTGGTGCTTCTTGTCTCCTTCTTCTATCCAATGCACTCTAAATTTCATTGATCTTCTCTTCAGTGAGAGTGCTAGATTCATAATATGGGATCTTTATTTCTTCATCAAGCTCAGGAACTCCATAGTGAAGTTTCCTGACTGCCTTTGATGAGCTCGAGCCTGGTGTCCTAATTTTTAGTTGTAACCCATCAATTCTTGGCTACTGAAGAGTCTGTGTTGGAGTACCAAATTTTAGTAATGCAACCAGTGTTTGTATTGTAGACTCCTCCTTCTTCTTTGTCTCATCTTTTTCTTCAACTTGAGTATCCCTTTTATGATCGCTAGGTGGGGTTGAACTTGTTGGTTGTTCAGATGTTTCTTTTATTTCCCCTGCTACTGTACTCAGCATTTGAAGTGTATAAGTGACTACACTTGGTGGAGGTGGTGGTGGAAGAAATAGAATACCAGTAGTTTGTATGGTCGAGGGTGGCACTTGTGCTTTTACCTTGACTATCTTTGTTTTAACTTCTAGATTCTATAATTCATCAACACTAACCAATACAGGATTTGAACTTAATTTTGCTACTAGTGATGATTGGTCAAGGATTTCTAAATCCTCTACAGTTAATGGATTGATGTTTGGATTTGAAGTGTCTGTAACATCTTTTATTTTTATAATATCTACAGGTGTGATGGTGGCATGAGGAGGGCTAGGAGGATATACCTGTGTGTCTTGCACACTTTGATCTTGTGGCTCAGTTGTATCTTTCTCTTCCTCTTTCTCCTCTGTATGTGCCTTTTCTTCTTTTTCTTCTTCACTCTTCTTCTCCACCTGTTCCGTCTCTTTTTCCTTGGTTCCTGACACCTTCTTTTCCCTTATCTTGGCACTTGCCTCTGTCTTATATTCTTCATTATACACATCTTCTATTTTCTTGTAAACTATTTTCCACAATCTTGTGGATTTTGTAACTACCTCTTCAATTTTATTCTGTAATATGTTGAATGCTCTATGCTTGGGAGTCAATCTATTATTATGCCTTTTTACTACATTTGTTACTTGATCTCTAGACAAATTAGGCAACAATCTAGCTAATGTTGACTCCCTTATCTCCCTTTCCATTTGTAAACAAAAATTCCATTTATCCTGTACAATTTTGTACAATTCTTTAGGCATTGATTCATCTAATTCTAGAGGTGTGTGCTTATATTCAGCCATCATAGCATACACAAATTCCTCTAATTTTTTTTTCTCTTCTTTGGTGAGCTTAGAAAAATTAAGGTTCTTTAAACCTTTCAAATCATCATTCCTATTTTTTGAACATAATCTATCAACAATAGTCTGAGGTTTGTGTCTTACCACTTGAAATTGACTATTGTCCTCTGACTCTGTCTTCTCCTCATCTATTTTAGGCTATGCAACAAATTTTCTTTTCTTAGACTTGGTAGTAGTCTTCTTTGAGTCTTTCTTCTTTCCTTTTGCCTCCTCTTGGGCTTTTTGTGCTACAGACCTTGTGGTAGGTCTCTTTGGTGTAGGAGCAGCTACTTTCTTTCCCTTGGATTGAGGAGTAGGAGGAGTTGTGGCCTTTCTTTTAACTTGTGCTTCCTCGGCTTCTTCTTCCTCAACACTTTCCTCTTTATCTTCTCCTAACCCTTGAGTTAGACCTTGAGGTTTATCTCCCTCTTCTTCAATGTCTTCTCCTTCCTCTTTTGTTGTTCCTTCTTCTTCAACACCAAATTTTCTCTTGATTTATCTCACCATTTTTTCTTTCTTCTTTACTGCAAAAGCAGTCTTCAAATCTATTATCACCCTTGATTTAACAGCATCACAGGTTCCAAAAGCTTTTACATTTTTATCAGCTTCTTCTGCAAGGAGGGCTGTTATCACTGCAGAAGCTTGATC
The DNA here is from genome assembly GCA_028749045.1 of Cupressus sempervirens. Classification (NCBI taxonomy): domain Eukaryota; kingdom Viridiplantae; phylum Streptophyta; class Pinopsida; order Cupressales; family Cupressaceae; genus Cupressus; species Cupressus sempervirens. The sequence continues at coordinate 558,472,559 of CM053793.1, read as the reverse complement.
AATATCAAGTTCATAACCTAGTGGCCTAAGCCATCTTACTCTAGGTATAACTGCTTGTATATAGGTATAATCTATCTCTACAAGAAAACAAATGTCTTTTTCATATTTCTCAGTCAATGAGACTGGAATCCTCATTCTTTGTTTCATGGACTTTTTGAAGTCCTTAAAGTAACTAGTCATTTGGGCATCAAAATTTTCACCCATCTATTCAATGTATCTATTGATTTGTTCAACAATTGTTTTGTCTAGACTTCATGTTACCTTACCCACATAAAGGAATTCTTTCATCAGATAGAAAAATATGCACATCAAAATTGATCCAAAATTGCATTGTGTTCCCTTGCTCTTCCTTATAGCTCCCAGATTCTCATTAATTTGTTGAAACATGAGCTCTACTAGATCATAAGTGTGATCCTTTTTAATTATCTTGTATGCAACATCAACTGCTATACAAGGTACACTGTTTAACCTGCTTGATTGATAGAATTTGTGTGAAATGATTCTCACAACAAAATCTAGTAGGGGATCTACGACTGTGTCAATAGTCATTCCTCTATTATTCCATTTAGCACCTGTGTTTTTCTCTATTACTTCCCTTTTGTCACTTCACAGGTTCTTTGGCTGATCTAGGGTTGGAATACCAGTAACCCTATGAATAGTTTTCTTGGTGAATTTTACTGGCCCTGATTCTAACCAAAAGGCTCCATCATGTCTTCTGCTCCAAACTATTTGTACCCATTTAATTTTGAAAACAATAAAAAATTCTAGGATTTTGGTTAATCCTTTTCTTTCTATTATTGAGAACTCATCTTTCAGTCTTTTGTTCTCACATAGCTTGTCATATGCATTGTAGATCTCTAAATCTCCTATGGCTCCAATTTTGCAGTTATAACATCTGCGAACATCTTGGACCATAAAAAATTTATCAGGAATAACTGATAATGTACCTGTGAGATCATTTTTGTATGCTACTTCTAGAATGGGCTTGAATTCAGGTTGTTTAACTTCATTGCTGACCATCTGTATTTCATGACTCTCTCTACCCTTAGTGATTCTTGACCCAGATGCCATTATTTTCCAAACTAGGGTTTACAATTTAAACAAGTTTATAAATTCTACGTAGCTCGACACTTAAGTAAAATACCTCAAATCGATGAAACTTGTCCTGAATCATTGTTGAAATCTTCACAAATGGCTTCTGAGATGACCTTGATCTTCTCCACTCTTCTCGACTTTGCTTCTCATTTGAATGGTGGGAAAATGATCAAAAATCAAATTTATGTACCCTTCAAAATAGAGTAATTAATGCTTAGTGCACTGACAACTGTCTACTCGACACCTGAAGGGTTTCAACATGAATCGACACCCATTGTGTTTCACTTTTCTCAGCTCCTATTGATATTTCATAGCTCGGCATCATCTATCAACTTGGTCGTTGTTAGAAACTCGGCACCTGAAGACAACTTTGATAGATCTTGCAAAACTCTCAATTTTGACTTAGCATCTTTTCTTATACTAATTTCTTCTTTGCATTTCTTCTATGTCTTGGAACTGATGTATGATGTAACTTGGTTTATCAATCCCACACACTTATTCTTGCTTAATTTGATGAAGTGTGATCACTTGACCTATTAGGTGAGGTGATCTCTGCACTTGATGTGCTATACTCATCTTTCTTCTTCCATGTCTTATTCATTTTACTTCTGATATGTCCAACATCTATCTTTGCCTTTCCATTGCTGAACTCAGAACTTGATGCCTTTGACCTTGTTGGGCGATTCCTGCTGACATGACCAATTTTTAAGCAACTGAAACATGTAGTTTGACTCAACCATCTTTTATAGTTTCCTTTGAAATGCATTCTTATGCAATTCTGGGGTGTATGTCCATATTCTTGACAATAGTGACAACTATACCTAGTGTTGTAATCCCAAAATTCATGGTTTGATGTCTTTGTTGGTTGATTTAATGTCCACATAGGTTTTGTTCTACATTCAAAAGCTCTATGTCCATATTTTTTGCAATTATGATAATGACCCTCAAATCTTGATGTCTTAGTAGTTTTGGTTCTACATTCATATGCTTGATGACCTTGCTTCTTGAATTTATGAAAATGGTTTATACTTTTAGGTTTATCATGCTTATGGGCATTCTTGCTTCTACATACATTATATGTATGTCCTTTCTTTCATAAGAAATGACATGTAGGTTTAACATCTTTACTTTTATTGCTTCTTTGTTCTGCACTCTTTGATGATTCTCCAACTTTAGTGTTGTTGTATCCAAGTCCTAATGTATCATGGGTTGATCTTGGGGATTTCAGTAATTGCTCAAAATATTTGATGGCTTCACTTGACTTTTTGAGATTCTTTGCCACCTCTTTTTCTCTGTTCAATTCATTCTGAATTTGTTCATTTTGCATCTTCAAAGTAGAGATCTCAATATCTTTCATATTGAGTTCATGATGAAGGTTCATCATTTGGGCAAGTGTATCCATCTGCATGTTTGAGAACCTTGTCAATTCAGTACATTTTTCTTCAAGTCTGTTTGCAAGATTTCTTTTGTCATTTTCCATCATGACCTTATCATCAACTGCTCTTTTCTTTTGTTCAGTAATTTTACGTATCATTATGGCTTGTGATTCATGTTCCAACTTGAGAGATCTTATCTCCTCTGTTTGAACTTTGTTTTTCTCCATTAGTTCTGCTATTGCTGCATCAAACTCTTTAGTGTCTCCGTTAGAAAATATGTTGGTGGTATCAATCTCCTTGTAGTTTATCTCATTTTTGGCTATGGATAGATCCTTCCTTTTTTTAATGAATTTCTCAACTTGTTTCTAAATTTCTCCAAGCTATGCAGAGCAAGTTGCACATCTATCACCTGATTTTCAATGATCTTTCCAAGTTTGAAAGCTTCCATCTTTAGATCTTTTCTGCCAAGCTGTTAGGCTTTTCCTTGTGAGAACCTAGATTCGCTCTGATACCAATTGTTGGAATATTCAAATATGGAAAGAGTACTTATGAGGGGGGGGGGGGGGGGGGGGGGTGAATTACATTTATCACACTTTAGCCAATAAAACTTTTAGGTGGAAGTAAATTGCATACATGTAAATATATCAAGTAAACATGAAACTAAACACATGCATCAACAACACATAACACTGGAATTTGGTAACCTAGAAACCCTCCAAGAATGAGAAGGGAAAACTGGGGTGGGGATGATACCCACAAAAATTACTGCAGCAATATTGTTCAACCACTTCTGATGGTTTGCCCTATTAAAGGCATGCCCTGTTAAAGGCTTTACACTATGTCAATAGTGACCTGGTTAAAGGATTTCAAACACTTAACATGAAGTGTCACCCTGTTAAAGGATTTAATCACCTTTTGATAAGGTTCTACAAATAGATGTTAAGCCAACCTATCTACATAGGATTTTCTTTCTAATACAATGGTAAGAGAGTATTAGGTATTATAAACCTGATTGTTTGCAATCCTTGATTACTGAATGCAGTAACTTGTTCTGGCTCTTTCTTTGATTTTGATCCTCTGAGATCTGATTTTTGTTTGTCTACCTTGCTTTGTTCTGATCAACTGATTAATGAATTGCTTCTCTTACTTTCTAAGTCTCCTCTCGCCAAATACCATTCTATTTTTCCTTTTTAATTATGCTCTACTCCTCTCATTTTCTTTAATGAACCTTTCATCTTCCTCAAAAATACTTCAAAAATTTAGGGTTAGATATGGATCTACGATCCACATTGAACCTCAATTTCCCGCTCAATACTTGTCTTTTGCTGATTGGTTGCATGCCTTTCCAATTTTTCCAATTGTCTGCATGCAAATTGCATAGGAAATGTAAAAGATTCATTCTTATCTCTATATCTTTTGAGATTTATCTTATGTTGGCTACAAAAATAGTTTACATCATTGTTTGTGCAATCACAAACTCTTATGCTGATATCCTGCGTTACTCAACTCCTGAAGCATTGTTGATGCTCGACACATGCTATTTCCTAGATAGCTCAACACCTAAACAAAACTATATCAGTCGGCACCTACTATTACTCGACACTTTTTAACACTAAACAACTATTGTTACTCAGCACTTATTAACACTCAGCACCTACTGTTACTACTCAACACTTGATATAGCTCAGTACTTCATATTACTCGGCACCTACTCTTTGTTCGACATTGTTTAGTGGAAAAATGGTTAAGTGTATTGACACTTAGTTGTCAAAATTATTCTTTAAACTATCATTTATCACCTTGTGCTTGTGTTGTGGGTGCAGGACTAGTTTCCTGACTTGTTTGGATTGGTTTCCCATCTTTCTCATTTGTTGAAACTACATGTACAAAAAAATTTTGTACCAATGTGTTAACATGTGAGGAAATTGTTTCCTTCATTTGATATACTACCATAGGCATGATAGATTGCACTTCTATATATTAAGGAGGGGCAATTGATAATTCTTGAGTTTTCTCCCTTGTAGATGCCAATTTTGCCTTCTCAATCTCATCCACACTCACCAAAATAGGATTCCTCCATAGTTTTTCCTTGGTGTTGGAATCAACCAATATCTTCTTCATATCCTCCTCTATTAAGGGATTGATGGTATGATTGGAGTTTTTAGAGACATCATTTATATTTACTATTTCTACTTGTTGATCCTCTTTGTCCACATGATGGGGACTGGCACTCAACATATGTACCTCAAGTACATTCTGATCTTGTTGTTGCTCTTCCTTAACTATAGCCTCTATATTTGATTCTTTTAAAGTAACTTCCTCATGTCCTTCCCTTACAGATTCATCTTTTGTTACCTAAAATCCCTCGTGTTAAACTTTGTCTTCACCTATTTCTCCAATTGCTTTCTCAATAGCTTATTTTGTCTACAACCCAAAGATAACGTTCCATATCTGGGTGCTCTATTTGAAAATTTTCTCAATGTTGTTATATAAAATTTTGAAGGCTCTATATTTTGGAGCAAATCTCCCCTTATACTTATTAATGGCCTTATTCATAGATGACTTATCTAATTCAGGCATTACTCTAGAAAGTGTAGTCTCCCTAATATTGTTTTCAGTATTTATATTAAATTTCCATCTTTTCTCAACTCTATCATATATAATTTTGGGCAAAGAGTTAGTAGGCTCAATGGGGTATTCTTGAATGTGGCCGTCATTTTATACATATATTCTTCAACCTTATTCATTTCTATTTTAACAAGTTTGTCAAAGTCAACATGTGTGAATCCTAAAAAATTAGCATTGTTCTTGATATTATCACATAATTTGTCCAAATCAAAAGAGGGATTATAGCTTACCACTTGAAATTGACTACTTCCATCTCACTTGGTCCTCTCCTCACCTAATTTGGATGGAGCTATATATTCCCTCCTTTTCCTCTACTCAAGTTCATCTTCCTTAATAGTGTTAGAAACAATAGTCCACCAAGATAATTGAGAAGGAGGAGGGTGAATCAATTATCCAATAATTAAAACATTTATCAACCTTAAAAAATCTTATCCATTCAACCAAAGTAAATAGTAACCATAACAAGATGCACATATATCTACACCAGATATGTTAACTAGGGAAACCCTTAATTAGAGGGAAAACCCTAGTGGGAATGATGCCCACAAGATGATGTACTAATATAAAAATTTCTTGTTAGTGGATGGACCCTGTTAGGATTCTATTACAACATTTAGTATATATGTGTCCTTGTTAGGAGAATTTGAATCCTTGTTAGAAGATTACAACCCTGATAGGAATTGTTGAAGATAGAATTGCCCACTTTCCAAATAGCTTTTGCAGCAAGATCACCGAACTCACTATCCAACTAATCTCTCAACTATTCCTTGCATAATAATTGTGTGTACTATACTATAACTTCTTTCCTCTATCCTTTCAACTAGACCAATTGCTATCAAACCCTGTAGATTAGGTCACGAACCTCAGATCCAAGTATCCAACTTTAGATCACACAATAAACTATGAAAATGAAGTTTCCTTCACTTTCACTCAACTTGACTTATCTTCATATTCCACTCTTCAATAATTCACATTCCTCTATTCATCCTTACTTCATAATAAAGGAAAATATCCTTCCTTTAGATTGAATCCATAAAGCAATTCCCTAACTTAGTTGTTACACCATCATAATTAATTATTATAAGATCACATTAAGAACATGTTACACTTAGTGATAACAATAATCTTTTACCTTGCAACTTAAATAATTTTTTTTACACATAAAATTATGATATGTGTTAGGATTAAACCACAAACAAAAATAAAAATTACATGTAAATATCAAAAATATCAAAAAATAATAGATCACACAGAAAAGAACACAAGACACCAAGATTTAATGTGGTTTACCTAATCCCTAGGCTATGTCCACCAAAAAACATGTTCGATATTAATACAATCTAGTGATTACAACTTGATTACAATCCATAATCCCTTATAGCTCAATACCACTGCAAGAACCAATTTTTGCATCACCACTTTAGGGTTACAACATGCCCACCATATGTCAGCCATACATTGGCCACAATGTTGGCCCAAACCCCAAAGAATTTATGATGTACAATACTTCTCTAATTAATCACCACAAACTAACAATAAGTGAGCTTAGCCATGTCATCACCAACCTGTTTCTTTCACATCTTTAACTTTAGCTTATTAGAATAATAGCTCTGCTAAGAAAATCTAGCAATCACCACAAACTAACAATCTTCCAATTGGAGATTGATCATACTCCACACTAGACAACAATCTCCCACTTGGAGATTGATCTTGTAGTAATACCACTATCACATGGGGCTCCCACTAGATCAAACCACCCTAGATGTTGTTGTTCCTTTATTCTTGTTTAGTCTAGAAGACCAACCAAAGCTGAAGAGGAATTCAACCTCTCCCTTGTCACTAACTTTGTAAACATATCTATTGTATTTTCATATGTATGTATCTTATCCAGCTTTAACTGTCCATCATCAAAACTAACTAAATGAAATGGTACCGCAATTGAATATGTTTTGTCTTTAAATGTAAAGAAAAATTCTTTGCAAGATGAATGGCACTCTAGCTATCTATAAAAAAATAATTATCCCTCTAAGGGTGTCCCAATACTTTGAAGAAGAACTAAAGCCATATTATCTCATTGGCTACCTCTATAGAAGCAATATACTCTACCTCTATAGTAGATAAAGCATTAACCTTTTGTAACCTAGAAACCTAGCTTGTGACTATCCCACCAATAGTAAATACATAACCTATAGTACTTTTCTTGGTATCAATATCCCCTACCAAATCTGAGTCAACATAACTTTTTAAATTAGTAGTAGAGTCCCCAAAGTGTAAACACTTATTGGATGTTCCTCTCAAATTCCTAAGAATCCATTTGACTACATTCCAATGCTCAATTCCTAGATGACTCATATTGCCACTGCATGTACAATATTTGGCCTTGTACATACTATAACATACATCAATCTTCCTACAACTAAAGCATAGGGTACATTTGACATCTTATTCTCCTTTTTGTGTGTCTTGGGACACATCTCATTAGTCAACTTCAAATGACTAGGTAAAGGTGTGCTGGTAGCTTTAGCATTCTCCATAGAGAAATGTTGCAACACCTTCTCAACATAATTAGCCTGAGATAGCATTCATTTCCTATTCTTCCTATCTCTACAAATCTTGATACCAAGGATTTTTTTTTCTGCCCCCAAATCCTTCATAGCAAATGCATGTGCTAACTAGCATTTCAGCTCCTTAATTTGATCCATGTTAGGCCCAGCTACAATCATATCATCAACATATAAACATAAAATAATGTAGCTATCATCATCCAACCTCTTAAAGTAAACACAATGATCTAAATGACACCTATTGTATCCATGCTCATGCATAAAACTATCAAATTTTAGATACCATTAACAAGGTGCTTGCTTCATGTCATATAAAATTTTCTTCAATTTGCACACTAAGTTATGTTTACCTTTGACCTCAAATCCCTATGGCTAAGTGATATATATCTCTTCATCCAAATCACCATGAAGGAAGGCTTTTTAACATAAAGCTACTCCAAATGAAAATCTTTAGTAGCCACAATACTTAAAACAATATGGATAGCAAGAGAGAATATCTCATCAAAATCAATTCCTTTTTTTTTGTGAAAATCCTTTTACAACTAACTTGGATTTAAATCTTTTCTTACCTCGATCCTCTTCTTTTAACCTATAAACTCACTTATTCTATAAAGCCCTTTTACCTGCAAGCAACTTGCATAAATCTCATGTCTTATTTTTCAGCAAAGAGTCCATTTCATATTTCATTGTAGACTCCCACTAAATCTTAGTATCCACTTGCACAAATTCATCATAACATTTATGTTCACTAGCATCTATTAGAAAAATAGAATAAAAAGACAGAGAGAATATATCTAGAGGTCTACTTATCTTTGTTGACCATCTAACATTCATGGAGTTTTGTGGTATTTGTTGTTGTGGTTGTTGCACATCATGAGGAATTGTTGGAACATCATCTTTTAGAGTATCATCCAACACTACATAATCATCTTCTTTCTTCTCATGTTGCTGCAATAGATCTTTGTACAAAACTTTCTCATTGAATATGACATCCATACTTCTACAATTTTATGATTTTCAAAATTCCAAAGAATATAACCAAATTCATTAATTTTATATCCAACAAATACACATTTTTTTAACTTAGCTTCAAGCTTGGTTCTATTTTTAGAATCTATGCAAGCAAATGTTTCACAACTAAAGGTTTTGAGAAAAGAATAACTCACCTTCGTACTAGTCTATGCTTCCTTTGGAATACCACAACCCAAAGGAGTAGAGGGACCTCTATTAATCAAATATACAATAATATTGATAGCCTCCACCCACATGTGTAAGGGAAAACCAACATGCAACCTCATGCTCCTTTCATGCTCCATTATAGTCCTTTTTATGCATTTAGCCAGTCTATTTTCCTATGGAGTCCTTGGAATAGTTTTCTATCTATGAATACCACTAGTGGAGCAATAACCTTCAAATTTGTGACTACAATACTCACCACCATTATCAGATTTGAGACATTTTAATTTCTTACTAGTCTCATTTTCAACCAAGCATTTTCATTTCATAAAAGTTTGAAATACATTAGATTTATGTCTAAGGAAATAAACCCATACTTTTCTAGTTGCATCATCAATGAATGTAATATAATAATAAGAGCCACCAAGGGAAGATACCTGAGCTAGTCCCCATACATCAATATGCACAAGCTCTAATTTCTCCTTTTTATTTTCCTTCTTAGTCTTCACAAAGCTCACTCTCTTTTGTTTTCCACACACACAACTTTCACAGAAATCCCTATCAATATATTTTTGACCTGGTAGAACTTTCTTTGAATGAAGTACTTTCATACCTTTCTCACTCATATGCCCATGTGTGTTGTTCCACAATGTTATATCAAAATTTATAGTAATTATTTGTTATCCTTGCGCAACTACAATAGTTGTTCCTTAACATTCATTTTTCTCTAAAACAATTAATATGACCTATACAAAGATATAAGGTGCCTACTTTCACACATTTTGCTACTATAAGAAAACCTTTTGAAACCTTTCAATTTTTATCATTATAAGTAACTACACAACCATCATAACTGAGTTACCCTACTAAAATTAAATTCCTACATAGCCTTGGAACATGTCTTACCTCATGTAGTAGCCAATGATTCCCATTCTGCAACTTAATTTTAACTTTTTCATTTCCAACAATATGATAGGGTTCATCATCCCCCAAATAAACAAGCCCAAAATCCACTTGGACAAAATCAATGAAATAACCTCTATGAGGTGTAGCATGAAATGAAGCACTAGAATCTAAAACCCATGAATCATCAACACTTTCTAAAGATAGAAGAAAAGCATCCTCTTTGGATTTGTTACTTACCACATTTACCTTCTCGTCTCCATCTAGTTTATCTCCTTCATTTTTTTTTTGAGTCGAACAATCTTTTTTTTTATGCCTTGGTTTCCTACAGTACTAACAATTGTTTAGTCCTCTCAATTGAGACCTCCTCCCCTTTGAATTTTCTCTTAATTTTTCATGATTTTTGAAATTACTTCCTCTTTCAGTTGTTCATCATCTACTTTGTGCATTCAAAGAGATTATTGATGTAGATCCACTTGAGGATTTTTGATAAGTTTCCTCACTCAAAATAACATCGATCACATCATCATATTTTAAGGTACTAGATCTAGGAATAGAATTACTCACAGCCATTAACAAGCCATTCTGGCTTTAAGAAAAATGACACAAAATCAAGAGAGTCCTAATTCCTTCATCAAAATTGATACCCACTGAAGATAATGAGCTAGTAATAGTATTAAACTCATTTAAATGATCTACAATAGATCCACCTTCTGCCATTTTTATATTAAATAAATGCTGCATGATAAATACCTTGTTTGAAGTAGAGGGCTTTTAATATAGTTTTTCTAGGGTTTGCATTAACTATTCCATCATCTTCACTTTTGTAACATTAAATGCCACTGATGGTGCCAAAAAATAATCAAATGCTTCCAAGTGTCTTTCTATCTAAAAGATCCCAGTCGTCATTTGACATAGATCCCTGATTCTTGGTTTTGCCTTCCAACAGCTTCCATTTCTCTTCTAATAAAGATAGTATTCCATTTTCATCTTCCATAATTGAAAGTCCTACCCATTAAACCTATCAACCCTCAACTTACCTTCATCTTCCATCACTCCTAATCAATTGTGAGACTCCCACTTAATTGTGAGACTTTCTTATAGAGGATAATTGGAAAAACAACCTCACTCTAATTACCACCTGTTAGGATTAAACCACAAACATAAATAACAATTACATGAAAATATAAAAAATATCAAAAAATAATAGATCACATATAAAAGGACACAAGACACCAAGATTTAACATGGTTCACCCAATCCCTGGGCTACGTCCACCAAATAGCAAGTCTGATATTATTACAATCTAGTGATTACAACCTAAATACAATCCGTAATCTCTTATAGCTTAATACCACTACAAGAACTAATTTTTGCATCACCACTATATAACAATCCCTAACCCTAAGCCCTTTTATAAAAGTATTTTTATGACACTTTAGGGTTACAACATGTTTTCCATATGTTAGCCATACATCTGCCACAATGTCAGCCTGAACCCCAAAGAATTAATGAAGTGTCTATAGTACTTCCTTGATCAATCACCACAAACTAACAATAAAAAAGCTTAGCCACATCATCACCAACATGTCTCCTTTACATCTTTAACTTTGGCTTATTAGAATAATAGCTTTGCTAAGAGATGTAACAAATTTTCCTTTGTAAACTCTATCTCATAACAGTCTTTGCCAAAATTTTTATAACTTCTTCTAGACTTAATATATTCTGCTACCAAGCTTAGTTTCCTATAATAAACACATTGTATAATCTTCATTTAATTACACTACTGAAAGTACTCAATGATCTATCTATACCAACTTGATCTTTACCACTGTTCTTTTGTTAGATACCATAGATGACTGTTATGTTGACATCAATGACAAACATGGTCATGAATGTAATATATCATTATGATAATGATCTAATCATGTTTCTACAATACTTCCCCATAGAAATATCATCAACATTCATGCTTCCAACAATCTCCCCCTTTGGCATTGATGGAAATATAGATGAAAAACACCTAGTTTCAAGAATAACAATTGTAAAAGACCATTAACCTTACTTTTCAAATCATGTTCATCAATCTTTCTCCCCCATTGATATACCTTAATGTTCTTTATATCAAAATATCTTTCCATGCTACACTTTCTCCTATTGTACTTGTTCTTACTTATTTTTCATGTTGTACTTCTCCCCCATTAACATCAATGCCAAAGGTTTCAACAACCATCAAACACAACAACTATTTCTTACTTAGCTCAAGTGTCCAAAGACACTATTCAAAAAAAAACATCCAACAAGAGTCCTAGATGGCTCTATCCATCATAGATACTCCCCCATATAGGAAGCATCAACATTCAGTCCAGACAAACAATAGTGTTATATTACACTAGATTGATGTGTTCTTGCATCTTCTACTCTAATGTATGAAGGGGCATAACACCTAGCATACATCAAAAATACTCAAAAGTGTCTTTGGGAAGAGGCTTAGTGAAAATATTTGAAAAGTGCTCTTTAGTGCTCACATACTCCATTCTAATTTTCTTTTTTGCAAATTTCTCTCTCAACATGTGATACTTTATAGAAATTTCCTTGGTCTTAGAATGCAACACTAGATCCTTAGACACATTTACTATCCTTGCATTGTCACAATGTATGACAAAAGGTTCACTAAATTTTTTCCTTCTTTCCTTCAGCTTTTGCTTCATCCAAACAACTTGATTACAATTATTTGCTACTGTAACATATCCTACTTCTGTTGTACTTTGTGAGGTACAACCCTACTTCTTGCTTAGCCAAGAGACTAATCGTCCTCCAAGAAAGAAGGCTCCACCACTGGTGCTTTTTTCTATCATTCATACTACCTACCCAATCAACACCAGTATAAGCATATAGAGTGAAATCATAAGATTTTTCATACCACAATCCAAACTTTGATGTTCCTTTTAGGTATCTAAATGCCCTTTTGACTAGTGCATAATATGCTTCTCTGGGACTAGCTTGGAATCTTGCAATAATTCAAACTACATTTTGTATGCTCGACCTTATGTGAGTCATATATTGCAAACCTTCAATCATTTATTTATACTTATTCTACTCAATAGTAGGTGTCTCATCCTTTGTAGATAACCTATGTTTAGTTACGATAGGTGTTCCAACAGGTTTACATGTTTCCAAACCAAACTTTTTCAGTAAATATTTCAAATACTTAGTCTAAGAAATAAAGATTCCTTCTTTATCCTACACAATCTATAATCCTAGAAAATATTTCATTTCTCCTATCATGCTCATTTCAAATTCCTTCTTCATTTCTTCTACAAACTTATCACTTTCATCATCATTTCCTCCAAATATGATATCATCAAAAAACATTACCAAAATCATTGATCCATCATCAATTTCTTTCCAATAGAGATGTTAGAAGATTGGTTGGAAGCATGAACACTGATGATATTTCTATGAGGGAGTACCACTATGATGATATGTTACATTCATGACCAAGTTTGTCATTGATGTCAACATAGAAAGTTTTATGTGTTATCTAATAGAAGAACAACAAAAAGATCAAGTTGGTACAAATGGCTAGTTGAGCATTATAACCACCCAAGGTAATGGAAGATACTTTTAAGTATGTATTATTTGTAGTTAACATTGGAAGTAGAAAGGATAAGTATAGAAGAAGTTATGTAAGTTTTGGTGATGTCTATTTTGAGATAGAGTTTACAAAGGCATGTTTTGGTAAACTTCTTATATCTTTTAGTAGAGTTGATGTCTTTAGGATTGAGGTTGAGGACATCAAAAAGACATGTTGGTGATGATGTGGCTAAGCTCGCTCATCATTATATTGCATGTAGGGAAAGTTATTCAGGTTGCAAGGAAAAAGATTTAGGTTATCACTAAGTGTAATGTGTTCTTAATGTGGTCCTATAATATTTGATTGAGAAGGTCGAATAGCTAACTTAGAGAATTATTTTATGGACTCCGTATAAAGGAAGGACATTTTGTTTATCATGGTATCGAATGAATGTAATGTGAATTGATGATAAGTAGCAGAGAGTGTGGAATGTGAAGTTGAGAAGAGTAGTGTGGAAGTGATGGAAACTTCATTATTGAGGTTTTGCTAAGTGATTTGAGGTTTGGTATTTGGATATGAGGCCTATGACCTAGTCTATAAGGTCTAATAATGATTGGTCTAGTTGATATGATAGAGGAAAGAAAAAAGGAAAGGAGAAGATAATAGTAAATTACTTGTTTGAGCACTGAGCTCTTCTTGTAGTTGAAATTGCATGTTTGGGCAGTGGTCTCTTCTTGCATACATTATACCACAGCTCCTAACAGGGTTGGTGCAAGTTCTAATAAGGTCAGAATCTCCTAACAATGATTCAAAATCTCCTAATAGGGACTCATTGTACTAAATGTTGTAATAAACTCCTAATAAGGTCCATCTTCTAACAAGAAATATTTATATTGGTACATCATCTTATGGGCATCATTCCCACCAGGGTTTTCCCTTTGATCAAGAGTTTTCTTAGTCAACATATCTCATGTAATTATCTATGTGCATCTTATTATGGTTTTTTTTTTACTTTGGTTGAATGCTTAAGTTTATTTAATGAAGATACATGTTTTAATTGTTGGATAATTGATTCCCCCCACCCCACCCCTCTTAGTTATCTTAGTGGACTATTGCTTCTAATAAGATATTTCTATCTATCATACCTTTTCTATATCCAAGCTTTTTCAAATGCTTGTCTAACCTTGCATACCAAGTTTTGGGTGATTACTTCAAGACATACAATTCTTTCTTCAATCTACATACTATGTCCTTGTCATTTGTTAATGGACAACCTTGAGGCTATTCAATGTATACCTCTTCTTCAAGTTCTCCATTCAAAAATTCTAATTTGACATCCATCTAATATACTTTGAATTTCTTATATGCTACATATACTAAGAATAATCTTACAGCTTCAATTCTTGCCATAAGAGCATAGGTTTCATCATAGTCTATTCCTTCTTGCTGTGAGTAACCTTTACATACCAATCTTGCCTTGTTCCTTACAACTTTGCCTTGTTCATTCATCTTGTTCCTAATTACCGATTTAGTTCCTATCACATTCTTATCTGCTAGTATGGAGACCAATTCTAGTGTCACATTCTTTACTATCTGATTCAATTACTCTTTCATAGCTTGCTTCCAATAGTCATCTTTACATACTTCATCTACATTCATAGGTTCAACTTTAGATATCAAACATATTTCTTCATAGATTCTACTTCTTTTAATCACACCTTTATCTCTTCTTTTGATGATCTACTTAGGTGGATGATTCTTTGTCATATTCTAAGCCAAAGTAGGAGTTGTTATCTCAATTGTTAGCTCTACTGATGGTTCTATGCTTTGTTCCTTCCTTATCTCTCCTTCATTCTAAAAATCATATTTATTCTCAATGAATGCTTCATCATTGCTTGGTTTAGTAACAACATCATCATAAAAAATGTAATCAACTATTATTTCTTGTATCCTAAATTTCTCAACAACTCTCACGTATGCATTTTCCATAATAGTCTTAGTTCTCAGATTATAACATCTATAAGCCTTTCTTTTCAATGAATAACCAAGAAACATACCTTCATCACTTCTAGGATCAAACTTACCAATATCATCATCTCTTTTGATATAACACTTACTACCAAAATTTTTGAAATACTTAACTATAGCTGAGTGACCAAACCACAGTTCATAAGGGGTCTTGTTTGTGTCGTTCTTGACTTGCACTTTGTTCGTAGTGTAGACTGTTGTATTCACAACTTCTCTCCAAGACATCTTGGATATATCATTCTTACCTAACATATCTCTTGTTGCTTCTGTTACTAGCTTATTTCTTGTTTTTGCTATACCATTTTGTTCAAGGATTCTCAGAGATGATAACTATCTTTTGATTCCATTAGCTTCAAAAAACATATATTGATATAAATTTTAGTAGAGTTGTTCCAAATTTAAAATTATTAATTATTAACCAAATGAAATAGAAAAGAACAAAATTTGAGCACATGAATTTAAGAAATTTTAGTCATGAATTCGAGACTTACAATATTCCTTCACAGTCTAAATGATGTAGGGTATCAAATGCAACCCCATTGTACTAAGTTGGGTTTCTCCCATGCCACACTAGCATCATGAATCGAAAGGATGTGATGCATTCTTCATGCAAAATTATCATTTGAACCCAATTTCCTCAAGACTAAAAGGTGTTGAAAAGAAGCTTCGTGGTGAATAATTCATCTATCCTTCCCTTCCTCTCTATAGGTAAAGTAGCTTTTTGGTGATCTACTTTGAGTTTTTCCTAGGCATTTTAAGTCATGGATATTTACTTACCAACACATGGTCCCCATAGTTTTTCAGTGTGGAAAATTTTCTTCTAGGATTGAAACTAACTAGCAAGAATTTGGAAGAAGGGTCCTCCAAGGCCATCATATTAAAGCCTGTTGCATTTTCAGCCATGGTTATTTTAATCTACACATTTCCAAACAATAAATGTGCAATAAAACCTATATTATAACCAATCAATAAAATTTTGCATTTTTTTAAACATTGCCCCATTGTAATGCCCCACTTAGAAACATGATAAATAAACCTAACATGTTACAATGTTTGCTAAACTTTTTTTTTTCAATGATAAGTTTAAACAACATCAAAGTAAAAATAATGTGGAAGCAATATATACATAGACATCAAGTACACATAAGAAAATTACAAATATAGTTTCCATTCCTCAAGGGTTCCTACATGATGAGTCACATTAAATTTTTGGTATTAATTAGTTCAAGTATCAAGTACAAAGTCTCTTGATCATAAAGAAATAATAGACACATTATCACATAAACAAATGCATTAGTAAAAATAATAATATGAAAGCATGTCTAAATACTAAAATTTACTACACATGTCATAGGGTATGTGAAAATAAATACAAGTACTTGCAATATGAAATACAATATCTTGTAGGATCTGAAAACATGTGATATGTATAGATACATCAAATGAATATAAGTTTTCAAGATAAGAATAAGAATGATAATGGTGCAACTATATCAATGAACATCCAACATCTGTTAATCTCAGGTGGACCCAAATGGTAAGAAGACACTACCTCCCAACTACATGGTCACCTAATTAGGCTTCCACTCCCACCGTGTAGGAGAGATAATGTATGATCCACATAGATAATCAAATCATAAAATAATGATGGGTAAGGAATCTTGATAGCCAAAACTACCTCAAGGGTAACACAAATTACACAAGAAGAAGATATAATGAAAATCAAAAGGACACTCATTCCAATACCAACACCACATACCAAATCAACATACAAATACCAAGTGCAGATAAAATGGAAAAGACTCAGAGGGACTTCCTATGGTCTGGGTTTGAAGATCACAAGAGATACCACCTTGTTGCTTGGGACCTCGTTTGCCTTCCCAAATGCCACGGGGGACTTGGTAATAGAAAAATTAGACATCTCAATAATGCCCTTTTAGCTAAATAGCTATGGTGCATTTTTCAAATCATGAGCATTTGAAGGGATATCTTGTTTGATAAATATCTGAGACGACAATCCCTCATTTTCCTAATTTATGAGACTGAGATTCCCCAAGGTTCCTACATTTGGAATGGGATCTTGAAGGCCAAACCCCTGGCCATTTCCAAGGCCAAATGGAAAGTAGGAAAAGGTGACAAAATTTTATTTTGGTAGGACCATTGGATGTGTTAGGGACCATTAATCAACCACCCCAGCTATTGAAGATGGGCAGAGCAATGGATAGAAAGGTTTGGCATGAAAGTTAGTGAGTATAGATCAGAGAATGGTTGGCACAACCAATCTATGATTTCCTTGGACCTTAACCCCCTGATGGTTTTACTAAATGCCACCTTCATTAACAATGATAGGGACTCCATCATTTGGGGAGATACCTCGAATGGGCTTTATTCTATTGCTTATGGCTATTTCTCTTTATGAGACAGAATGGAGAAACCTATTTGGGCCAAAGCCTAGGTTTTTGGTCTCACACCTAAAATCAACATTTTCTTTTGGCTCCTCCTGCAAGACAAAATTCTCACCTTGGATAATTTAGCCAAGAGAGGCCAAATTATCTCCAATAGATGTTACCTCTACAAGAATGAACTGGAAATGGTCAATCATTTTTTCATCCACTACCCCTACTCTTTCAAGGTGTGGATCTTCCTGACTAAGGATCTTGGATTAAGTTGGTGCCCCCTAGCCAATATCTTGGATTTCTTTTGCAAGTGGAGAAGCCATCAATATGGTTTGAACTCTTAGTTAATGAGCTCCTAGACTCTCCCACACTTCTGTTGAGGAATATGGAAAGAGCACAACAAAAAAATATTCAGAGAAAGAGAGTCTCTAGAGTTCATAATCATTGAGAAAATAGAAAGTCTCATTCTAAAGAACTTTGCAATAACTATAGGAGGAAATATCAAGGAAGGTGGAATCAGAAAAGATAGTAAGAAAGATAGGGCCATGAGAAGATAGGAAGTGAGATGGTCTTTTCCCCCTGAGGAATGGCACAAAGCCAACTTTGACAAGGTGGCAAAGGGGAACCCCATTCTGGCCAGAAGCAGAAGCATAATTAGAAATAGTTTAGGCAGAGGAATTATAGCCATTTTGTTCCCTCTTGGTCACCAGAGAAACCACTTTGTTGAAGCTAGTGCGACTAGACATATTGTTAAGCTGGCCTTGGCCTCTGGGATTGAGCACCTATGGCTTGAGGGCAACTTCCTAAACATCATCAATTGCATCAAAGGTCAATCTATGCCTTCCTAGATGATTTCCAACATCATAGATGACATCAAATCTGACCTAAGAAAGTTCAAAAACACTCACATCAACCATGCTTATCAGGAAGCCAACTTGGTTGCTAACTGGTTTGCCAATGATGCCATCACCAGAATCTCAGTGATGATGTGGATGAACAGAGACGAAATCTTGGTCACAATGATTGAGTTGGTCCAATAGGATAGAATTTAGGGTATAAATATAATCCCATTTTAATAATGAAAGGATTTGCTAAATCACATGTCAGAGGGGGAGTTATTAGAAATCATGTGGAGCCCTTTTCAAGTCATAATTATGCATATAGAAGGCATGCTTTGAGGGCTGGCAAGAATAGAACCACTAAATATCATAAAAATGTTTTCATTTTAAGCATCCCAAGGAAAATTGAGCACTATAAAATAGCTAGTGGTATAGGGTTTGAGGAGTCGAAGGCAACCATGGTCAAAGAGAGGATTAGAAGAGAGTCCTGGGGGGAGTCAGAGAGCTAGAAGGAGAAGAAAAAAGGCGGCATCACCAAGTTCATGGAGAAGCTTCACAACTTTAAAGCTGGGGTTATTAAGATCATCGTGGAAACAGGGAGCAATAGGAGAGTCAAAATTGATGGTGTCACCCATCAAATCTCTGAGGGCTTGATCACAGAGGTGATGGACATTCCCTAGGAAGGCATGAATTTCTACAGGGACAAAAAGATGCCGGCCAATGTAGTTAGCAATTTTGTCAAGGAAAAAATGGAGAAAGATAAACTTGTCAAGATTTACACCTACTACGATATAGAATCCATCAAAAAAATTTGGAGGTATGTTCTTAGGATCCTCATTGAGTATATCACTCTCGACCCCAAGTTCGATAGGGTAAGAACACGACATTTTATTTTGTAAAACCACTTTAGGCATGGTGTTAAAATTTCTATTCCCTTTTATCTTTACACTTCCATGTCCAAGAGTATTGAGGGTTTCAAGAAAAAACTTGTTACCAACCCTGTCCTCCACGAAGGCCTTCTTCTCCTAGTTTACAAGTTTTTGAAAACTCAAACTAGAGGAAAATCCCTTGGTGACCTGGGCTATGCTTCAGAGAACACTGCTAGTTCCAATTCTGGGAATGTTTAGGTAGTGAAAATTGAGGATGAGGATAATGCCTCCAAAGCCATCTCTACCCAAAATCCCCACATTCCTAGTAGAAAGACCCCTAGATGCCTCCCTCCCCCTCTCCCCAAGCCTGAGCCTCAGGTGGCGAATAGTGAGGAAGAAGAGGAGACTAACACAGACTCTGAGGATGAGGATAAGGAGCTAGGGAAGGATAATTTGATAGAAGAGGTGAAGGGGAGAGAAAGAAAAAAGGAGGAGTGGCTTTTGACACCCCCCAGGAAACCCTAAGAGAAGAAAAGTTGACCGGGCCTTGCCCCAGGTAGACCTAAAAGCCCAGTGTGCTAAGACCCTTGGCCCTATTTTTCCCATATCACCACCTGAGGAGATGATTGAAATTATGGTGGAAAAAAGTGGGGAGGTGATTAGGAAGAACAAGAGGAGGGATTGGAGTAATTTTAACTTGGATACTACAAGTTTGGGTATTGTTAGAGAGCCAATGAACATCCAGGTGTTGGAAGACCTTGACAACAGAATCCATTATGATGAGCTAATTGACCCTACTCTGTTGGTCATTTCTGACAATGCGTGGGAAACTAAATTCAACCTCTTGAACAATGCAAAGAATAGCTTGATTGATAACTTCTATTCCATCAAATGGTTGTTTCAGGAAATTGAGGCTCTAAAGGATAAGATAAAATAGGACAATAGCTAGAACATCCACAGGGACTAGGTGACCACAAGAAGGAAGAGAGATTAGGAATGTAGTCAAAATATTTGCAATGTCCAAGACACCAAAGATAGATAGGAGGATAGACTCTCCCTAGTTGAATAGAAAGTCCAGAGGTTTGATTCCATCCACCAGATCATGACAAAACAAATCATGGACACTTTGCACACCCTAAATGAGAACATTACCAATTTGGGGGATTCTCTAATGAGAGCCAACCTTGGTGGGGACATGATGTAGAAGACCAGGCTAGATTTTAGCCAAGAAGAGGGTACTCAAAAAGACTCCAGGGACTAGGTGAACCAGGTGGACCAATTGGAAACCTAGAACAAGAACTAGGAAGGAACAGACAATCAAAAGGATAATGAAGCTGCAAAAACTCCATAGGATCTAGATAAGGACAACCATTAGTCTATTTCTCTTTTGGTTTTCTCAAAGTTTTTTTGGGTGCTAGCTTTTTCCTCTTGGCCCTGGGCCTTTTGTTGGTTTTGGCTTTTCATAGCAGTTTCATGTTAGCTGGACTTTTTAAATTTCTATCTTTATGCTACAAAACTTTTGGGTTTCAGGATCCCTATCAAACCTATTTTACTCAATCAAAAACATACAAATACCAAGTACAAATCAAATATCAAAACCAAAAAGATACAACCACCTCCAAATCAATGTCAAGTGTCATAGGCACAATAACCATTAGATAACAACTTTCATCAATAAAAATAAACCACCAATCACTAACTCCAACAATAAAAACACACCAATGAATAGTTGATAATTCATTAATAAAAGTCAACTGTCAACAATAAATGGCATCTAATCAATGACTAATAACTCACAATAAATACACCATCAAAAGTAATATCCAACAAGCTTGCACCACTAATAAATATACCAACAGAGGCAAATAAAAAGAAAACATGAAGGAGAGACTCTGGCTACATACTATGGAGTGTCATCAATGAGCCAATTCTAAGGTTACCCTAGTAGCATCTCAAGACTCTAACCCCCTAGTGACTCTATACAGAACCAAAATACCTGCTTCTGAAGATGAGGAGACTAGTCATACCTCTCAAGGTATCATCTCATTCTCATCCTTAGTCTATACAAGCACTCAAGGCATGGATGAGGAAAAATCTCTAACTTGTCTTTTTAATTTAAGTCAACGCATGGGGGAGGAAAGTATTTTAATTACTATGTTATCACTTGTTACACAATTTATAATGAGTTAGCCTGGGAGCCACTTTGGGCCCTAGCACTTATTGCAAGCCACTCCCATAGAGATGCACCTAGACTACCTTCCTAAAACTCACAAATAATAGTTGTGTATCATACCACAAAATTAATATTGATTGAATCTAGTTCCTTAACAAGAAACTCAAAAATAGCAGTGGTTCTCAAAACTCAAGCTCTCATAAGTGCTCAATAGCATAAAGCTCATAAGAAAAATTTCAATTCAAATCATAAATTTCATCATGAAATATAGTCAAATAATCATAAAAGAAATCTCAAAAATGCCTCTAGTGCACATCCTAACTTGGCCAACTAAACAACCTACAAAGAAAAACCATCATGAAAATAAACACCACAAGACTATAAATAGAATATTAGAAAACATAGTGTTTTCAACCACATGATTTAATTCCATCAATTTTTCTTATTTATTTAGGTCATATGGATGTGTTTATAAATAAAGTAAGAATATACATGTTAATGTAAATTGTTATGCTAATATACTTATTTAAATCAATATGTATTTGAGTGTCAAATCTCTTTGTGCACATAAAATATCATGCAATATTATCATGCTAACCAAATTATGTTTCCCTTTCAAATTTTCTTGAATGCAACTATTCTTTCCTTTATCCTATATGGAGATAATAAAGTGATAAATAGACCATCTTCAATGTTTTCTTCTGCAGTTTTTGTATAATTTTTCATGACTCTAAAATGAATTGACAAATCAAATAACTCAATTGAATCAATAGAATGTCTTGCCAACAATGTGTCTATCTTACTGATAGATGACTCAACTTCTAATTGTAGTTACTATATCTTCTCCACACGCTTCTTCAAAGTAGGGAAAGAGGCCTAGTGAGCCTTGAGAGAGAACCTCTATGAACGTCCATTGGCCCTAAGAATAGGATTTAGGTGTCCTATCTAAGGTCTACTAATATTTGAGATGGTTAATGTGGAAAAATTTGCATTCTATAAAAGTCAGTTACATGTTCATATCCCAAAAGTTTATTGCTAGTCATATGTATATTACTTGGGCTAGAATGTGTTGAATGCACACAAATAATTTCTTATCCCTAGGAGAAAATGTCTTTGCCACCATATAAGGGGGAAATTGACCTAGTTACATGTTAAATTCTGTGAAACCCTAGGACTCACACCTTCCCTCCCAAAAAAAAAAAAATCTCGAAGTGCTCATCATTAGGACATCCCCACATCAACTACATAGAGTAATCGAGTGCCCCCACCTTTGCTAATCCACAACAACTACGTTGTTGCTGAGACAGTTACTTGAATTTTCTATTTGAATTTTGATTTTTGAATGTTACTAATGAGTTTGTACTATGTTACTATCTTGAATGTTCAATTTTTCTAGTTCATGTTGCAATTTTGTTATGTTCAAGTATTTTAATTTGATATCTATACTAAAACATCATTTCGTAACTAGCATTTCAAGCTCTATATGTGTAGTAAATAGCACCCCGTCGCCCTCAGCCAACCTCCCTCTATCGCAAAATTGAGGCCCTTTGTCCACCTGCCCCATAAACTCGTCTCAGCATCCCAATGTACCTAGTGGTGGTATTACACTAGTTTAAATCCCAATAT
This sequence comes from Cupressus sempervirens, assembly GCA_028749045.1. Classification (NCBI taxonomy): domain Eukaryota; kingdom Viridiplantae; phylum Streptophyta; class Pinopsida; order Cupressales; family Cupressaceae; genus Cupressus; species Cupressus sempervirens. The sequence continues at coordinate 558,449,309 of CM053793.1, read as the reverse complement.
CAACAAAAAATGTAGGTATACAATTACTTATTATTATGGTAGTAAATATTTGAATTGTAGGATATAAATTAAGCTTACATGATGCCTTTATGAAGTATAAAATTTTTGAAATAATAAGGTTAATCTTTTTTAAAAATTAACCAAACTTCTGTAAAACTACTTTTGTAGTTCATGGGAGAACTTGTTGGAGCTACATTCTTGTCACACCCACAAAAATCTATTTGATAACTAATCAGAAGTGTTACCCTACCATCAAAATTAAGTTCATAACAAGTGCAAACCACTACTTTAATAGATTTTTTTGGTTATCCTTCAAAATTAGGGAATGGCATCACAAAAAGTTCAAGAAATAAATTTTCCGTACATGAAAAGGAGTAATTTAGTATGAGTTTAGAAAAGACAACAAATAGCCCAAGATTTAGACATAAGAACCAAGAAAAACACTTGGAAATATAACTTTGGCTATACACAGTTGTAGAGAAATCAATATATTGACTTCGTGAAATAAAAAGAAAATATTTTGTGTATTATTTTTTGATTGGTCTCTGTCACCTCACCCAGAGCTTGCATATTGATAGAAGTGGTGGGAGTTTTGCCAAAGGCTATGACAGTTGGTTTTAGTCCATTCAAGCCTACTGATTAAATAATTCATTTTTTCTGTAATCCAAATATATATCCTTGCAAAACTCCAGAGGGTATGTCACTTGCCATGGTTTCAACAATTTTTTTTTTTTTGAATCTTTGTGCACCTAGATTGCTTTTGGTTGGGTTTCGTTACATTCTAAAATAATTATGTTGTTATATGCTATCTGAACATGGTTTGACCTCCACTATTCACTATATGCAAAGATGACTCTGCCAACGATTACTTTTTTATATAAAACAATAGAATCAATGCCTTCATTTGGTAGACAATAGTAGCATTTTTTTTAGGATGAATCAAATCTAATTAACACAGTAGTTGTAGCAATTGGGTTATTGATCACAAATAGAAAGAATTTCATATATTTAACTTCTATTTGAAAAGTATGACGTAGAAATTATTTCCATATCATAGTCTTGGACAAGCCAACAATGCCTCAATACAACTTGCCATCGAAAAGACACACAACCCATGAAAATGTATACTCCCATTACACACCTTTGTTTACATTCTCTTTGTTTGATAAGCTAAGAAATGGTTTAATGGTAGGTTTAGGAATTAGGTATGAGACTACTTTGATATATCCACCTATTATGATAGTCCTCATTTCGATCAAGCATATGTTTTTGTGGTTTGGTTATTGGTATGATGGCCAGTAAAAAGTCATAATAAGAATTACACATTTTTGTTTACATTATCTTGCTCTTCATTTGATTTGTTAGGAAATAATTTAATAGTAGGTTTAAGAATTATATATGATACTATTTTGAGAAATTGATCCACTTAAGAGAGTCATTGTTCCGATCAGGCACATGTTTTTGTGGTTAGGTATGTTGGCCACTAGAAATTCAAGATGAGCATGAACTACTCTAACAATCTCTTCTATGAGCATTGTGCATAGGTGGACAGGTTATGACACACAACATTGCTGAGCTCAAGGGTCTGATTTTCTATGATAAATTCAAAATTCCCAATAATCTCCACCCATATCCTTGCATTTGGTAAGAGCTCTTGCTCTATGAATAGCTCTAAAAGTAGTTAATCTGTGAATAAAATTTTGAATTTTTTAGAGTGCTTTCCCTGATAGACCATGACATTGTGGTAGGGGTGCCAACTGTCTGGGAAGTTGCTCCTTAATATGACATTGGAGTAATTTCGGGCATTGAAATCAGTACAATTGTTCCATCAAGGGTAGCCAATTTATGTGTCTAATCAAGGAATGTGTCCATTATAAGCTTTGTGTTTCTTTCCCTTAATTAAATCCTTGCAATCAGCAATAAAAATTATTGTGAGCAATGATTTCTTTGTATGAGACTACAAACCAAATTTTTGTCATATTTGATCACCTAAGCCATTAGGTTACATTATACACATTTGAGCTCTTTCTATGAATACTCTAGTTCTTGTACCATTTTTCTTGTTCACCTGGCTTGATATAAATTGAACCATGAGATAGAAAAATTGAACTGTTCCTAACATTTTTATTAATAAAACTTTAATATAAATCTAGACTTGAAAAGATGCTTTGAGTCTAAAATTTATTTAGCTTTAGATGTTCAATTTTTTTAGTCTAACATGACTGATTATGAAAAAGAACATACACATATTTAGTTTATTATAGTTGTCTTGATCTAGAAAATTTTTTAGGGATTGAAGAATGCTTACCTAATGTAAGAGAATAAACCATGTTACACAAGCTTAATGCTGTCAACGGATGATTGTAATGGTTGATGCCAAAAATGTAGATAATATAAAGCATGCATTTAGCAAATACCTATTTGATGATGATCAGTAGATTTTCTTATGCTAAGTTTAAGTTTTTGTTGCTATTTGGATTACAAATTCATAAATGGAAGTGAATTTTATTTATTTTGTAGGGGTGGTAAGTGTTGGAAAATTAAATGTAGTGGCCATTTCTCCCTAGAGTCAAATGCTCACCTACCCCCCTGACGTTTAGAATAGATAGAATCATAAATATGGTGGGTGATATTTTTGAAATAAAAAATGAGGGGGAAAATAGAATGTGACAAAAAGGGAATGTTTCTACATTCATTTTTAGTTCAGTTAGATTATTCAAAGATTTAGTTCAGCAGAGCAAAGCAAAGGAAGAAGAAGAAAGTGGTCAGTAGATCCACTTGTTGCAAAGATAGAAGGAAGTATGTTCAATGTCTCTAGTTGCACGTGACACCTCTATTCATTCTATGAGTTAATTGTTGTTTTGTTTTGTCTTGTTGAAGTAGTGATAGCTCCAAGCACCATTGTATGCAGCCATTAGAGTTGCAAGTTTAAAAGTTTATTGAAGTTTGAAGTATAATCATTTTAGGGTTATTTAAGGGTTTTCTAGTTGAAGCCAAATGCTCCTTGATTTTGTAATGGTTTAATTAAGTTGAATAGTAAAGCAAGCAGGCATACTTGAATCCATTACTCTTCCCTTGAATATTGTATTTGACAAGTTTTGTTTTGAAGCATAAAGCTTTAGCTCTCTGGTTTTAATGGTGAAAACATTCACATTGGATTTTTTCTAAGTTATAATATTTTAGTTGAAATAGAACACTCGACACCTACTGCATTTTCTCTTCTTGTGTAGAGCTCACTCAACACCTGCTACCTATCACTCAGCATTTGTTGGTGCCAAGAAAATTGTCACTCGACATCTGTTGGTGCCGAGTAAATTGCCACTCGACACCTTCATGTGCCGAGCACAATTTTAGGTTTAGGGTTGTGAGTTTATGATTTTGATTTCTATTTCTCACATGGTATCAGAGCTTTGAGGCCCCACATCCAAAGTGAGTTAGGAAAAATTTTTTGGTATATTTATCATTGCAGGAGATGTAGGAAAGATATGGCAGTAGCCACCACCTTTCCATGGACAAAATTATGATACATGGGCAAAGAAGATGAAAACCATAATGGCTGCAAATGATTTGTGGGAGTTTGTAGTTAATGGATTCAATGATGTGACAGACCCAACTCAGTATGCTGCTCTCACAAATGCATAGAAGACTCATTTGAAAGAGTCAAGGAGGAAGGATGCTAAGGCATTAAGTCTTATTGAAGTAGTAATGATAGAGACTATATTCCCTAAGATTGTAGTAGAAAATTATGCAAAGGAAGCATGGGATATCCTTGAGAAAACTTCAAGGGGACTGATAAAGTCCACACAATAAATCTATGGAATATAAAGAGAGAGTTTGAGAACCTTCAGATGAAGGAAAATGAATCAATTGCAAACTTTAGTTCAAGGAACTCCAATGTGATTAATCAACTAAAGTCAAATGGAGAAGACTATCAAGAGCAAAGGATAGTGGAAAAGATATTGAGGAGCTTACCTTATAAATATCACAATTTGTTCATGACCATAGAAGAGGCAAAAGGCCTCACTATTTTGGCAATGGATGAATTGATGGGTACTCTTCAAACCCATGAGCATAGGATCAACAGATCTATATCTTCTTCTTGCCAAGAGGAAGGGGGAGAGGAAGAAATGGCTCAGGCAGAAACTCCAGAGGTAGAGGCCGAGGTAATGGAGGACAAAGGAATGTGGCAGTAGAAAGCTCAGGAAGAGCAGATGGAGCAAGTAGCTCACAAAATACCTCAAGAGGAGGTAAGAAAAAATACAAATCAAATAGGAGTAATGTAGAATTCTACTAGTGTCATAAATATGGGCATTATGCAAATGAATGCTAGAACAAGCAAAATGATCAATCAGAAAAAGAAAATGTGGCTGATGTGAACATTGAAAGTGGAAACAATGAAACTACTTTCATCATGTGTAATGTTGGTGAAGAAGGAAGCCCTAAGGTTTGGTACCTTGATAGTGGATGTAGCAACCATATGACTAGTAATGAAACCTTTTTTTCATTCATTGACAAGAGTTTCAAATCTGAGATTAAAATGGGTAACAATGGAACCCTACTAGTTGTGGGCAAAGGATCTATTATGGTCTACACCAAGAAAGTTGAGAAGAAGGAAATACAAAATGTGTATTTCGCCCCTGGTATGAAGCACAATTTGATGAGCATTGGTCAGCTCATTCAAAATGGATACAAAGTGCTGATGGAGAATGACATGTGTGTCATTCAAGAAAAGGATGGGAGCAAGAACTTACTTGCAGTAGTTCAAATGACAAAGAATAGAATGTTTTCCTTGAGAATAGAGACATGTTTCTCAACTCAAGTTGGTGCTGCACCTCCCACACAATCAGCTCTAAAGAGTTTGATTGAAGACCCCTAACAGCTATGGCATCTCAGGTATGGTCATCTTGGCTATGCTGGTTTAAATTTGTTGTCAAATAAAAGAATGGTAGAAGGTTTGCCACGTATAGGAAATTCATGTGACAAGTGTGAGGCTTGTATTTTGGGTAAGCAACATAGGCTTCCCTTTAATTTTGGAAATTCTAGGAGGGCTAGATATCCATTAGAGTTAGCATACTGACCTAGTTGGTCCTATGCAAGTTACTTCCATTTGGGGGAGTACTTATTTCATGACGTTTATTGATGATTTTAGTCGTAGGACATGGGTGTATTTCTTAAAGAATAAATTTGAAGCATTTGAAAAATTTATAGAATTTAAAGCCCAGGCTGAAAGAGAATGTGGAAATTATATCAAGGTCCTAAGATCAGATAGAGGAGGGGAGTATAGCTCCAATTCTTTTGTAAATTTTTGTAGAAAACATGGCATAAAGAAAGAACTCATAGCCAGCTATACACCATGGCAGAATGGAGTGGCTGAAAGAAAGAACAGGACCATTGTTGAAATGGCAAGAAGCATGATGAAAGAGAAAGGTCTCCCAACTGAATTTTGGGGAGAGGCTATGGCAATAGTAGTTTACCTAATCAATAGGTGTCCTACAAAGGAATTTCGTGACAGAATTCCAATAGAAGCATGGTCACAAGGAAGATGGACAATTGAACACCTAAGGGTGTTTGGATGTGTTGCATATGCACATGTGCCCAAAGAGCAAAGGCAAAAATTGGATGAAAAAGGTGTGAAGTGCATCTTCATAGGGTACATCTCAGAATGAAAGGCATAAAAATTGTATGACCCATTGAACAACAAGATGACTCTTTCAAGAGATGTGGAATTTCTTGAAAATCAGTCTTGGTATGGCCCAACTGATGAGTCACCAAACACATCAAGTAAAGTGCCAATTATGAGTGAAGAAGATGCTGATGAACAGCAAGAAGAAGGAGCAAATAGAAGAAAAGGAAATTAGGTTTAGTCATTGCAGAGCTCCTCTAGGCATGACCGAGTGTCAGTGCCAAGTACTAGTGAAGACCGAGCTACTAAAAAATGTAGCAGCAGTGAAGATTCTGATCCCACACTCTCTTCCCTATTACCAAGAAAGACCAAGAGTCTTAGGGAGATATACCAAGATGAAAGGTATGAAGATTATGATGAGAGTGTTATTTTTGCATTATTTTCTCATAGTGATCCAATATATTTTGAAGAAGCAATCGAGGAGAAGAAATGGTTTAAGGCCATGGATGAGGAGACAGATGCTATAGAAAGAAATGAGACATGGGAGCTAACTGAATTTCCTCCCATGAAGCAAGTGATTGGAGTGAAATGGGTCTACAAGAAAAAATGCAATGCTAAAGGAAAAATTGATAGGCATAAGGCAAGGCTGGTAGTCAAGGGCTACAAATAACAGTATGGAAGAGATTATGATGAGACATATGCCCCAGCTGCAAGAATGAAAATCGTGTGTGCTATCATAGCAATTGTAGCTTAGCACAAATGGAAGGTATATCAAATAGATGTGAAGCCTGCCTTTCTAAATGGTATATTGAAGGAAGAAGTCTATGTGGTGTAGCCACCTGGTTATGAAGTTGCAGGTGAAGAGAGCAAAGTATATAGATTGGACAGAGCTCTTTATGGGCTCAAGCAAGCTCCAAGGGTATGGTACAATAGGATTGACTCATATTTAATGAGAAATGGCTTTACCAAAAGAAATGGTGAGCCTACTCTCTACATCAAGGCAACAAATGGTAAGGTGTTGATTTTTGTCTTGTATGTAGATGACTTAATTTTTTTTGGAAATGACAAGGCCTTAATTGGTGAGTTTAGAGGGGCCATGAAAATTGAATTTGAAATGATAGACCTAGGTCTCTTGAAATATTTTATAGGAATAGAAGTAAATCAAATGCATGATGGCATCTTTATCTCTCAAGAAAAATATGCAGGGCAGATCTTGGAGAGATTTAAAATGCAGAATAGTAAGGCAGCCCACACACCAACAGGAGCAAGTGTGAAGTTGAACAAAGAAGACAACAACAAAAGAGTGGATCCAACACTATACAAGAGTATGGTTGGAAGTTTAATGTACTTGACTGCAACTCGGCCAGACCTAATGCATGTAGTAAGCTTGATTTCTAGATTTATGGAAACACCAAAGGATTCCCATTGGCAAGCATGAAAAAGGATCCTAAGGTATGTGAAAGGTACCAAGGGATTTGGGATTTTGTATACTGCAAATGATGACTTTATGTTGGTTGGTTATACAGATAGTGATTGGGCTGGAAGTATAGATGATAGGAAGAGCACTTCCAAATACATGTTTCATATGGGATCAGGTGCAATTTCATGGGCATCCAAGAAGCAACCTATTGTTGCTCAATCTACAGCAGAGGCTAAATACATAGCAGCAAATGTAGCAACATGTCAAGCAATTTGGCTAAGGAAGATCTTGACAAATTTGAATGAAAGGTAAGAGGACAGAACCACAATTTATTGTGACAACATCTCATCAATTGCATTGTCCAAGAATTTAGTCTTCCATTGGAGAAGCAAGCATATTGAGATCAGATATCACTTCATCAAAGAGTTGGTAGAGAATGGGGATATCAAAATGGATTTTTGCAAGTCTAAGAAATAGCTAGCAGACATCTTTACTAAGCCTTTAGCCATTGGATCTTTTATAAACCTAAGAGAGTGTCTTGGTGTAATTGATTTGGACCAGTAGTGATCCTTGTTAGTTTGGCTTGGGACAAAGGGGTAGTGTTGGAAAATTAAATGCAGTGGCCATTTCTCCCTAGAGCCAAATGCTCACCTACCCCTTTGAAGTCTAGAATAGAAAAAAACATAAATATGGTGGGTGAGATTTTTGAAATTTGAAATGAGGGGGAAAATAGAATGTGACAAAAAGGGAATGTTTCTACATTCATTTTCAGTTCAGTTAGATTATTCAGAGATTCAGTTCAGCAGAGCAAAGGAAAGGAAGAAGAAGAATGTGGTTAGCAAATCCACTTGTTGCAGAGACAAAAGGAAGTATGGTTAGTGTCTCTAGTTGCACATGACACCTCTATTCATTCTGTGAATTAGTTGTTATTTTTTTTTGTTCTATTGAAGCAGTGATTGCTCCAGGCACCATTGTATGCAACCATTAGAGTTGCAAGCTTAAAAGTTTATTGAAGTTTGAAGTATTATCAGTTTAGGGTTATTTTAGGGTTTTCTAGTTGAAGCCGAATCCTCCCAAATTGTGTAATGGTTTAATCAAGTTGAATAGTAAAGCAACTAGGTATACTTGAATCCATTACTCTTCCCTTGAATTTTGTATTTGACAAGTTTTGTTTTGAAGCATAAAGCTTTGGCTCTCTAGTTTTAATGGTGAAAGAATTCACATTGGATTTTTTCTAAGTTATAATATTTCAATTGAAACAGAACACTCAGCACCTACTGCATTTTCTCTTCTTGTGCCAAGCTCTTCTTGTTGAGCTCACTCGACACCTGCTACCTGTCACTCGACATCTGTTGGTGTTGAGAAAACTGTCACTCGACATCTTTTGGTGCCAAGAAAATTATCACTCAGCATCTGTTGGTGCCGAGTAAATTTCCACTCGGCACCTTCATGTGTCGAGAAAAATTGACACTTGGCAATAGCTTGTGCCGAGAAATTTTTTAGGTTTAGGGTTGTGAGTTTATGATTTTGATTTCTATTTCTCATAGTAAGATTCTTGTTGAAACAAGAATAAAAATGATATGCCAGATAGGAGCATTGGCTACTCTTGTCCATCCATGGGCTTTGAACAACCCTATTTTTTTAGTTAGATGCTTTAAAGAGGCTAGTGTTAATGAAATTGAAGTCTATACAAGTGATGAAAAAGTATTTGGTAATGAGTTCTAGGATAAAAACTTATATTATTCTTATTTTGGTTCTTTGTTTTCAAGTTAGCTTGGTTGCATTTGTTTGATTCTCGAAGTCAGATTCATGTCACCAACTCAATGAATGTTTGAGAAGCTATGTTTGCAACACATTCTATTTTGTTACCTTCTTTATCCATCATTCTATGTTTTTCACTTTCTTTTCTTTTCACTGTCATTCTATTTTTATCTGCCATGGCCATGGCTCCTCTGTTTTATTTAGTATGTGAGTTTTATTTTGATATGTTTACTTTGTGTTTTTATTTTCTATTCTTATTGAAGACTATTTAAAAAAAAAGTTTTATTTTTATTTTGTAATCATCCTTTTTTCTTTTTTATGGAAGATGATATTTCAAATAGCCGTGACAAGGAGGAGAAAAACACAACCCCAAAGAAGATTGTGTAAACAACGTAAGCTAATTTATCTTGAAAATTTCTTTGACAAGTTAGTTATTTTAAAGAGGATTGTGTAAACTAATTTTTCAACTTAATTTCAACAACATTTAACTATGATGTAATGGTTCTCTGCAGCAGTAGCTCATAGCAATGCAGAGAAAATATTGATTTTATTGTTGCCTGTTTGTATCAATTGCTTAAATCAGTAAATTCATTTTTAAATTAATATGTAAGTGGATTTATTGTTCAATAAAAAAATTATTTTGGAGAGGTTGAATTGGCCCCCTCCTTGAGGCTACAACAAATGGTCACTACTCATGGCCATTTTTTTCAGCCTATTATTTTTGTGTTAATTTTTATATTTTATTTTTTGATTTTATTTTTAAACAAGATATATATCAAGTATCTATATTTGAACTTTCACATTCACTTGTCTATATTTAAATGCTAACATTGATTTTATGTATTTTTGAACAAATTATGTGTGAAACAAACAAAATCTATATGAAATGTCTTTTAACTTGACAACTATTCTATTTCAATCGTACTTTACCATGTGGATACAAGTTTGAATATTTATGTTCACCTAAGTTAAGAATGTACTATTTATTTTTGAAATTAACTTATGTTGTATGATTGAAATTTGGCATTTATATATTTGTATTTTTACTTTGACACATTTGAACTTGAATGTATGTGTTAGTAACTGTTTGCTCATTTTTGTGTGCGTGTATTCTATGTATGTGTGAAGTGTGTTTGAACAAAATATGTGTGAATGACCAAACATCATTTGAAATACATTTTAGTTTTGAAAACCATTTTTTTGTGTTTGATTATATGTATTTAAACTTTTACTTTCACTATGTGTGAGAGTGTATTGATGTGCTTTGATATTTGTAAGTGTTTACTTTGTGTATTTGAAAAAAAATGCATTTTTATTTCATGTTTTGTTAAACTATGATATACATGTATTTTTTGTTTGTGTGATCATTAGCATTTACTTTATAGTATGCATGTTTTAACTTTGTCATGTTTGAAGAAAGTCTATCTGTTCTGTTTCTCTATGCTAAAAGGTAATTATTGCAATTTCCATTATGCATTGTTTGTATTTTAAGTTATTTTCAGATTCACTTTGTGTGATGCAACTTTGAGTTCATTTTGAGCAATAGTGCTTTAACTTCTTCATGTTGTCAAAAATTTCAAGTACATCATGGATTCACTTTGTGTGGTACATGTGTTAACTCCATATTTGAGAAAATTCCATGTGCACTTGTACTTTGTGAGGTATAATTTAAATTTACTTTTGTGGTGTTTGTAATTTGGCATTCATTTTTGTTCTATCACATTGTGCGGATTGTATGAAAGCATGTGAGATTTACTCTTTGGATAATCTTCTCTTATATATATTTGATGTCTATATTTGAAGTTAAATATATCTTAGGAAGTCAACTAGGTCTTAATGAAATTAAAACATAGATTTGATAAGTTAGAAGGCTTGGTATAGCCCAAACTACATGTAGTTTACTTTTGTTAGGAGATCCAACTCTTTAGATTGGTTGGGATGGTATTTACTAGTCCTATAAGTGCCATGGAATGCTATTGTATAGACAGAGAGGCCTAGGATGTATGATTGGTGACTTTGGAAAGCAATAAAACATCATTTTGGTGATTATTGTTTTCATTGTGAGATTGGATGGTTGAGTTTTTGTCTATTTAGATTCTTTGTTACATCTTCTATATTGAAGCATATTTATCCTTGTATAAGTTTATCATTTTTTATTTGACTAGTTTCTTCCAAACAGTGACATTTTGTTAAGCATGTTGATGATTTTAACCATGTATTGAGCCATTCCATGAATTTTATTGTTGATCCTCATGGAATAGGCTCCAAGTAACATGTAACATGTGTTAATAACACTATTTATTCAAGAAAGTTGAGATATGTTGGTGTACACCATTGGGAAAAATGGGAAAAGGGTACAAAAGTGGTATCATAGGTTATGCAGCAGAAGATCTGGCCAAAGGATATCATGGTTTTATGTGAAAAAATCAAGATACTCATCATATATATGGTGTAGGATCAAAGAAAAATAATACTAGAATTCAGTTCTTGGTCAGGTTTGAAAAGGCCCTAGTTTTTGGGCCCTTTTGGTGAGGGTTCTGAAGTAAGTTTTGGCTATGAAAGGGCCAAAATGCACCTGCATAACCAAATTGTTTATATTTTTAATAATTAAAATTCATAAAACTATTATATGTAAATTTTAAATTAATTAATAAAAGTGCATTTTGTCCCTTACATAGACATTGTCTCTCAAGTAAGCCTATTTGAAGATTTGTTGGGTTCAAACTAATTGGAGAATCCTTGGTTTGGGATCAATTTGACATATTGTACAATGTTAGAAGGTTGGGTTTTAAGTATGTCTTGTACTTCTTGTGTAAAAATGATGGTTTTTAGGCCTACAAATGGGGCATAGTGAAGAGTTAGGACATTCTTTATAAAATGAGCCTACCTAGGAATTGCATATATTATAAAGCATCCAAATGAGTATCTAAATCTGTAATATATGTGCCTATTTTTTTGGAAAGGTTGAGATAAGAATGTAGGAGGACAACACTAGAGGGCTAACTAGGGCTCATTGGCCTAATAGGAGCAATTTGGGATTCAAAGATAAACCCATTGTCTAGAAACCTAAAACCTGTTCTAACACTTTGAATTACAAAAACAAGTAATTCAAGTTAGTTGGGGCATTGGGTAAGTGATAGTTTGAGTTTTGACCTCTTGAAGCCATATAGGTGCCCTTAGGCCTATTGGGTGAGCCTTGTATTTCCCTTACAAATCCATATAGGTTTGGTTACCCACCATATTCCTCTGCATCAAAGTGGTATCAGAGCACAATAGCATCCTTTAGCAAAAGAGAGGGAGTACATGTCAAAAGGAGAATACTTGGGAGAGGCTCAAAACATGTTTTCGAGAATGACAAACATAGAACTTGCCAAACTAGTGGTGCAATAGGCTAAAGAATACAAGAAAGTTATCTAAAGGATGAGAAGGATGGAAAGAGAGTTAGAAAAGGTGAATAAGAAGAATAGTTTTAATCTCTTGGAGCCATCTAGGTGTCATTAGACCTATTGGGTGAATCTTGTATTTCCCTTACAAATCAATATAGGTTTGGCTACCCACCACATTCCTTTGCATCATCAAGTCAGTCAAACCATTTTACTAATTAGTTAACTTTCAATTTAGAAACCTATTTTTTAAATCATTCAACTAGATGCTTGCTTTAACTTGGTGTTGTCTTAATCAATCTGAAATGACAAACTTAGAATTTTTCTTGAGTTGACTCTGCCATCAAATTACATCCTCATATCTAAATTAGTTTTTCCCTTAAAAGGGTGACTGATGAGAAGGGTTTTTAGGCTGAGATCCTCAAGCTTGGTTCCTTGGTGCTATGCTCCTTTCTCCCACACTCTTTAACACAGTGGTCTGCATTGTCTTTTTGGAATCCTAGTTGAGGCATGTGATCTATCTAATCCACAAGTCTAGGCTAACTTTTGACACCAAAAACTATAGGACTATCATTATTGGACACACCTTTGCCAAGCTCTATGACACAACACTAAACACTAATCTTACTAGAGAGCTTGATAGGGGAGCTTTCAAAGCTAGAGGCCAAGTTGGGTTTTGGGTAGGTGACGAGACCATGACCACATCATGACATTATGGGCTGTTATTAACAAGGATTGACACTACACTATGAATTATTACTATTGTTTCATAGACTTTTGTAAGGCTTTTGACATAGTCTTGTGGTGGGGGTGGGGGTTGGGGGGGGGGGGGGGGGGGGTGGGGGGGTCTTTTCTAGAGGCTTAGAGACATCAAAATTTCAAAGATCTTATTGAAAACTATTATGAGGTTATGCAAGCATGTTGTGGGTAGATTCAGGATTCTTGAGAGTTTTTGAACTCCTATCTAGAGCACTATTGGGGTGAAATAGGGTTTCCCTCTTTCCCTCACACTATTTGGCATTTGTATTAATGAGCTTGACACCTTTCTTAGATAGTCTGCGCTCCTAGGTGATGGTTTCTACTTACACTAGGTTTTGATCTCCATTCTCCTTTATGCTAATGATGTGGTCCTTCTAGCATCCTCTCCTAAGAGTCTTTAGAGGGTCCTAGATGGTTTGGGTTCCTTCTATGACTTGCGGCAGTTAACTATGAACTTGAGTAAGACTTGAGTTATTGTATTCAACTGATTGAAGAGTTCTAATCCACACTTTTACTTTTAGGGATAGGAGATTGAGATCACCTCTTCTTACACATACCTCGGTGTCAAGTTCTCAAGACATCACTTCAGTGTGAGGATAACCATCTAGCCTAGAGTTAATAAGGGGATGTGCTCCCTTGCTATGCTTGAGAGACAATGCTTTAGACACCACTTCTAGGACACGATGTCCAAGTTGTCCCCTATGAACTCCTTAGTTAGACTAACAATGCTTTATAGTTCAGTGGTATGGGGACTATCCCTTCTTGACTCAAATTGGGCCTCTATTGAGTGTGTTAAGACTCTACTTCTCCAACACATTTTCCGATGCCATAGATTCACCCAATTACATTATTATGGAAAAGTTTGGGGCTCATCCTTTCAGATTGGGTGCCATTTTTTAAATCTAGTTTGGTTTCTTCACTAGCTTCATAGCTTTGTGGATTCTATGGATGATTGCTACATATATGTTTACTTGGCCTATTGCTCCTTTGTTATTGTTGTTGCCTTGGATCCCTCCCCTAAAAGTCAATGTTGGTATGCTTAGGCGACCTCTTTGTTGATCTCAATAGGGATTGATATTGACCACCTCCTTCATAATTTTCATTGGATGCTCCAACTCATCTCCCATTACAATAGGAGTTGAATGGGCATGTAAGGATAGACATTTATAGATAGTATATCACCATGACCTAGAGTAACGTAGTTGGGGGGTTACATCCTAAGATGACCTTTTATGTTGAGCACTTCTTGGTTATTACAGATGAAATTATTACATGATCTAGCTACTTGTCGCAGTGTTGGTGTCATTCCTTATGCATCTCCCTTGGATATTTTAGAGTTGGCCCCAATTGGTTATAGATCTGGACTAATCATCATATGGGCAGAGATGATCATATCTATCGCTTGTGCTCCTTGTTTGAGGCTGAGACTAAGACCCATTTCATCTTTTGTTTCCCATTGTACTATGAGATTAGAGGGAGATTCTATTATCTTTTTAGAGTGTATTTCCCTCATGGATTTCTTTACATACATGAATAAGAGGTGTTTCGCACTCTATCTAAGGGAGGTGATGTAGTTTTGAGACCACACATTATAGTGCTTAACCCCCAAGAAGGCCTTGAATCAACCCCATATTACCACCTTCTTCTCCCCTTTGTCTCTAATGCGGGGGGTTAAGTAGACCTCTAGTGCCTCCAGTACTGATGCAGGAGCATCCAGAGGTATAAGGGCAATCCTGTGCCACCTAAAAAAATGTACTTAGACTTAGTTTCTGTTTCATGTCTTTACATTTTTGGATACCCATTTGGCTCAAATAAAGGTTCCAACTCTCATAGTTCAACTATCAGTGCGTTTGAAAATCCTAAAAAAATAGGAGCATGTATTTGGGCCATCATTTCGATAAACTAGAAGGTGTGAATTGGCCAAATGAATGTAATCATGATTTAGAGCATTCCAGGAAAAGAATCAGGTCAATAGGCCCCACAGTTTGAAAGTTATTATAGTTTTTCGGGTTTTGGAGACCTCCTAAGAATGCTTCAAAGTTAGGTTTGGGGCATTAAATGACCTCGAAAAGGGTCAAAAAATGGGGGACAAGCAAAGCTTTTCCATAGGGCTATAGAGCACTTTGAGAGCTTTCTGAAAATCTAAACGGTTCGTCAATCAGAGCTACGGTTCAAAAGTTATGCCTTCCGAAAGTTCGGTTACCATTTCTGGATTCTTCTAAATTTGCACCGACTTCTAACACAGCTTCCAGAACCTTCTATTTCATCAGTGGATGCCTACTAGCACTTTCTAGAATGTACTCCTAGTCCTTAACCCTCTGGGGTCTATTTAAGGAGATTTTTGGCATTGTAAAAGGCAGTTCAGAGTGGAGTTTGAGAGGAGGTGCTAAAAGGAGAAATATTCTCCAGATTTATGCTATTGTAAGCCCTTAGGGCAAGTTTTGAAGTTTATTTTCTTTGTACTATTTGTACTAGCTTATTTTCTTAGTTAATATAATTTCCCTTTTTTGTTGTGTCCATTCTATTCTTGGGTGGTGTCCCCATCAAGTACCCCCATGGTTGGCCACTCTAGATGAGTGAGACCTTGCACAAAGTTTTATACTACTACTACTCTTACTCTTTAGCGACACCACTCCAGCCACTCGCAGCGATGAATGAGAGTTTCTTCCTACCCAAATCCATCTATTTGGTGTTGGATTTTTTTTAGCAGAGAAAGGATCCCTAGTTCTTGCCTCCTTATTGGCTCCTTTGTCATCTTGTTTCTTTTGTTTCTCACTTGGTCTTTCCTAGATACCATTTGTTGTCTTGTTGTCCATTGCTTCTTTGGTTGTATGTTCTCAATCCCTTAGACCCTTGGTGGTCTTTAGTTGGATATTAATAGATTTATCTTTTCTTTTCTTTTCTTATCAAAATGTCAATGAATTTAGTCATACTTCCTTCATTGTTTGATATACAACATAAACCCCTATGCGAGCGCGTGCACACACACACACACACACACACACACACACACTTGCAAACCTACATTGCACTCACCTACATCTATTCTCACATATGTGCATGTTCATGTACATACACATCCATATCCTATATCCTATGTCCCCATACATGAAAGCTCATGTACACTCACACCCCTATATACATCCACGTACGTACCCCCACCCCAACCCAAATCATTTGACTAGATGTTTTCTTTAACTCAGTGTTTTCTTATCATTTATAAATGGCAAACTTACAATTTTCTTGAGTTGACTTTGCAATCAAATTTCATCCTCATATCTAAATTATTGTTTCCCTCAAAATGTCAATGAATTTAGTCATACTTCCTTCATTGTTTGATATACAACATACACCACTAGGCACCTACATGTACACTTGCAAATCTAAATTAACTTTGCACTCACCTACACCTATTCTTACATATGTGCATGTCCATGTTATCTATTTATGTGCATGTGCATGTTATCTAGTATGTTAGTTTCACACATAATTTGTTCAAACACAATCTTCAAACATAATAAATGTTGAAGTTTATATATTGACATTGACATAAAATGGGAAAGTTCAATACATTTCATGCAAAAATATTTTCTTTCACATCTTTTTCAACTATACATCACATATATCTTGTTGAAAATAAATTTAAAATAAAATGCAATAAAAAGAAATATAAAAGGGAATACAAAAACTATCGGCTGAAAAAAATGGTCACAATCAATAAACATTTCCTGAAGCCTTGAGGGGGTCAAATCAACCCTTCCAAAATAATTTTGTTTTATTAAACAATAAATCCATTCACATATTGATTTACAAATAAGTTTACTAATTTCATAAAGTGAGTCAAAAGTACAACAATTAAATTAAAATTTGCTTTGCATTGAGAATATTTTTACAATTGAGTTAAGAAATTGATACATTTCATACAACATTATTTCACTTCACATATCTTGTTCAACTATACAATTTACATATATCTTGTTGGAAAATAAATTTTAAAAAAGCACAATAAAACAAATATAAAAGGTGACACAGAACCTATAGGCTAAACAAAAGGTCATGGTTGATGACCATTATCAACACCCTTGAGGAGGGGGCAAATTCAACCCCTCCTAGATAAATATTTTTCATTAAACAAAATATTCATTCAAAAATCAATTTACAAATAAGTTTAATAGTTTCATAAAGTGATTCAAAAGTGTGACAATTTAATTAAAATTTTCTCTATATTGATGATATTTTTATAGTTGAGTTGAGGAATTGGTCTACATAATCCTCTTCAAAATGCTCTTTTCTCCTTCTTGTCATTACTGTTGCCTGGAAGACATCAGCTACAAAAAAAAGGGACAAATAGAAAATAACAATAAAACTTTTTCTAAAATAAAAACACAAATCAAACACACAAAAGTAGAGTATTGGAAGAATTTTTGGAAGTGTGTAAAAGATATCAATGACACTATGATTGCATTCATTCCAAAAAAGTAGCAATCTACTTCATTTGATGATTGTAGGCCAATCTCATTATGCAACTGAATTTATAAAGTGATTGCCAAGATGTTTGCCAATATACTGAAACAAGTATTGAGAATGATTATTCAATAGAATAGAGACATCTTAGACTCTATAGTTCTAACAAATGAAGTAAATCATACCATTGAAATAGAAAGGTTGAAAGGTATGTTGATCAAACTCAGTGTCAAAAGGAAAAGGTTTATGAAAAAGTAGATTGGAATGACAAACTAACAATCTTCCACTTGGGGATTGATTAGACTCCACACTAGACAACAATATCCCACTTGGAGATTGATCCTATAGCAA
Source organism: Cupressus sempervirens (assembly GCA_028749045.1). Taxonomy (NCBI): domain Eukaryota; kingdom Viridiplantae; phylum Streptophyta; class Pinopsida; order Cupressales; family Cupressaceae; genus Cupressus; species Cupressus sempervirens. Next base: position 558,431,548 of record CM053793.1, on the reverse strand, counting down.
TACTGCTACCAAATGGGGCTCTCATTGGATCAAACCACCCTAGACTTTATTGTTCTTTTATTCTTGTTTAGTCTAGAAGACCAACCAAAGCTAAAGAGGAATTAAACTTCTCCCTTGTCGCTATCTTGGTAAACATATCCCTTGGATTATCATCTATATGTATCTTGTCCAACTTTAATTGTCCATCATCCAAAACTAACCAAAATGAAATGGTACCACAATTGAATCTATTTTATCTTTGAATGTAGAGCTAAATTCTTTGCAAGATGAATGACACTTTGGCTATCTATAAATAAAAAATTATCCCTCTAAAGGTGTCCCAATTCATTCAAGAAGAATTGAAGCCATATCATCTCCTTGGCTGCTTCTATAGCAATAGCATACTTTGCCTCTATGGTGGATAAAGCATTAACCCTATGTAACCTAGAAACCAACTCATTGCTGCCCCACTAATAGTAAACACATAACTTGTAGTACTCTTCTTGGCATCAATATCCCCTACCAAATCAGAGTCAACATAAACCTATAAGTTAGTAGTAGAGCCCCAAAAATATAAACACTTATTGCATGTTCCTCTCAAATTTTGAGAATCTATTTTACTACATTCTAATGCTCAATTCTTGGATGACTGATATACCTACTAACATCTGTCATTGCATGTGCAATATTTGGCCTTGTACATACCATAACATACATCAAGCTTCTTATAGCTGAATCATAGGGTACCATGGACATCTTATCTTCCTCTTCTTCTATCTTGGGACACATCTTCTTAGTCAACTTCAAGTGACCAGGTAAAGGTGTGTTGACAGCTCTAGCATTCTTCA